>JAYESA010000018.1:6806967-7228228 GCA_036927795.1 Iris macrosiphon
CATAAATTCATTCGGGTCTTTTCTTCCCTCCATAGCTTGGCGAATTTGGACAGTATCTTTTGGTTAAGACAGTGTGTCCAACCATGCCAACACGAACCGAATCCTAATCTTGTCGAATCCATACCCAATTCATAAGGGATATGGGAATTGACGAGCATTTGCTAAATTCTTCACATATGGGCCCTTTAATGAGATCTATGAATTTCCTCCAAGTTAGCCACTAGCCATCACAACCTGAAATCATTAATGTAATAACTTAAATTGATATCTATTTTTTGAAAACCCAAAGACAAGATCGCAGTTGGCCGGCCACTTGGTGGTGGTGGTGGTGGGTGGGTGGGGGATACAAAAACCCCACTTCACATTTCCCAGGTAAGTCAAAGATTAAATGCAGCTTGCAAGATTCAAACAATCGATCTCTTGTAACCAACCCTTGGGGGCAACTACCGATATCTTATTTTCCTGCCTTTCTACAAATCGAGACATTTAATCAATTCATATTTCACATTATTCAATGTAAGAATAAGAATGTGGCTTAAATATCGGTTATCATTTCATGGTCACTATCAAGTTATCAGCAAATAGACGCGATCATAGTTATTAGGACCACCCCCTCCCTAACCCCCTAGGAACAGCGTTCCGGACCCCACAAACCAAAATGCAACAGGTTACCAATCAAAATAAACAAAAGTGACCACCTGGGTGGTCGCGATCTTACTTACAAGATTAAGTTCAAGAAAAATATCAATCAAATGCTAATAGAAAAGACAATAATATATATTAATTGTCAACATACACATATATACACACAAAAGCAAACCCCAACGTACTTGTTTAAGCCTACCCCCTTCCTACTGTGTACAGAACAAAGTAGTATACTTCTACGTACATGAAGCGTGAACTGAAGCAAACTGTGACCTGGTAACTATGGATCTGATACACTGGAAGATACCCAATGTCAAATTGTTTTGGGTTCGATCTATACATAACCCACCACCTTTTAACCTGATCTTATCAAAAGAAACACACAAAAATCTGCTCACAAGTGACAGTTGGGATAGTAATGAGACAAAAAATCCATGAAAAAGGGCAGAAAGGAACAGCAGGCATCTAAAGCTATTCTCCTGAAGTTCTGTTTGTATTTTACGGTGTAGATTTTGTTGAATAAGATTACTACTGGTGAGCAGCGGTCATCACTGATGTGTCATACTTGATTCTGATCGAGTGTCAATGGAACCCAGTTCTATTTCAAAGGAAGAGAAAATAATGAATGTTTGAACTTTGAAGTCATGGTGTCGCTAGTTACTTTTCATGGATTTTACCTAGCCGTCTCTCTCTCGTCTTCCGTACTCCTTCCCTCTAATAAGTCTCGTCTCACTTCAATAGCCTCAAGCGACCATGAGTAACATTGACAGACACGACCCACTAACGACACCAGGTGTAAGATCTTTTACCAACAGCAGCTGAAGGTCCCAGCCCCAGGTGCTTCTCTTTTCTTTTAGTTTTGCGACAACGAATCTTGCACCATAGTCAAACACCACTAACCAATTGTGTCACATGTGATTTTAGTAGCCTTTTGAAATCAAGTCATCCAATTTTTCCCTCCCAAACTTGTATTCCTCCCTTATGCAGGTCCTCTATGGGCCATATCCTTTGTAACAACAAAAAACATATCTTCTTTAAAACTTCAATCCATATTAGTTTATGTCTACCTCCAGTCCTAGTGGCTCCTTTAACTAAATACCCTATCACTTCTCCTTACAGGAGCATCTGATACTGATGGTCTATGTTGCACATGTCCAAACCTAAGGCGCTTTCTACCTCGCCTTGTCCTCAGTTGGTGTCATCTCTAACTTCCTACGAATACTGTCACTTCTCATCACATTTTTCAATGTATTATCATTCATCCTTCTTAGCATTCTCATTTTTTCTACACTAATTTTCTGGACATGTTTTTCATATGTTGTCAATAACTAATTCAATTTTAGGAATAACTACTTCAATTTTCAGGATGGAGGTGGATATATTTCTATTAATACTTGTGTGGGTAAGGTACCCGACATTTAAAAATATCAAGATACATGTTTGCGATCTTCACAATCTGATAAGAAGTGGATGTTTGAATCTAGAACCTCATAATTAATGTGTTGTTTAAAAGAAAATCTAACGTCCTAAAAAAATCTAATATAATTCTTGACAGCTCAGCTCCCTCTCAGAGGTTCGCTCTTCTATCTTCCCATATATTACACAAGTTCAAGTAAATAAATAAGCCTAGTATTATCTCACATCTTATTTCAATTCCAATCTTGCTTCCCTCTTTCCACCATATTTAAACCCTTGAAACGTAATAATGCATGCTTGACATGTGCTGAACTCATAATCCTAATTCCCTCATCCTCTTTTTCTCTTCCAGTCTCACCCTATCTCACTCTTATTTATCCCCTATAGTTAAAGGACATTGAGAAATCATAAAAGTGCATCGTCGTTGGGTGAAAATAAAAAGGTTTGGATGGTAAAATGTATAAAAGAGGCAAGGGGATACTCGACAGGAATCCACAGAGTTAATTATGGTATCCATTTAAAAAAAAAAGTAGAAAAGAGAGAATAAAAAGAAAAAAGAACTCAAAACGCTTTCTTCTGCTTCTTTCTGGACATGTTGTTTATGTTCATCCTGTGTCTTGTTGAAGGTGGCCATTGTAGTGAACAAGGAACTTCCAAGTTCAAATTTGTCATCAACTTCTATCAGATTCCAACCATCTATACAAAAAAATATCTTTTTTAGTAATTTTCAATCTATATTATCAAATTTCCAACAGATCTCACCGATCTTCAAATTTACATTCGACAATGAAGGTTGAAGTTGCACCAAATACCATAACCTATATTTAGGCAAAAGTATGATTTGAAGCAAGCCTCTGAATTTACAGTTATTGTTACGGGAAGCAATTTATCAAACGCATAATGATGAAGACCAACAATTAATAAGGAAACCTGCAACTATGATACTAGGAAGCCCAACACTCCCAAAAAATGTTGTGTCCGTATCGTGTCATGTATTCGGTGTCCGCACAACAATTAAAGATTGGAAGACTTGTACCTTCAAAAAGCGCTCTCTTTTGTTCTCTCCGACATCAAAGTAGAACACCTGAACGAATAAAAAAATAAATAAATAACCTTTAGAAAATTCCAATATATATATATATATATATATATATATATATATATATATATATATATATATATATAATAAGAAAAGTTGGACTTCACGGTGAAAATTTTTGTTTCAAAAATATCCTTACCTATATTTACTACTTAAAATTGTTCATTAAATTTAACATGAATAGTTAGTTAATTACGTATAACAAAAAGATTAATGGTTGTAAAAAATTATAAAACTAGTGTTTGCTCTTTCCAAGTAATATAAAATAGTACAATGTTGCAATGCACTAGTAATCTATATTACTATATAATAAGAAAAGTTAGGCTTCGTCTTGAAAATTTTTGTTCCAAAAATACCCTTATCTATGTTTACTAATTAAAATTGTTCATTAAATTTAACATGGATAGTTAGACAATTGCGTATAGGCAAATAAGTAGTAAAAGGGTTGTTGTTTGCTCTTTCCAAGTAATAAAAAATTAAGATACTTTATTCTTTTCAAGTAGTAAAAAAATTAAAGTCTATTGTTTGGCTCTTCCCAAGTAATATAAAATACGTGCAACGAACGTACATATATACTAGTACTATATAATAAGAATTGTTGGCTTCACCATGAATTTTTTCTTCCAAATACGTCCTTACCTATCATTACTAATTAAAATTATTCATTAAATTTAATAAGGACAGCTATGTAATTACGTATACAATTTTTTTTTTTAAGGAAAAGAGTTAATTACCTAAATGGTGTCCGAGGAATGTAGTGGTTGCCGTTTTGATGATCTAACTTTTTTTTGGTTAATTTGGTACCTAACTTTGCATTTTGGTTTAATAAGTGCCTGAACTAGATTATGTTTGTGTTTTGGGATGAAAATCAATAAAAATAGACATGTTATGGTCACGTACCTTATTTTTTCATGATTCTTTTTGTCAAGTTTTTGTGTTTGGACTATCATTTTCAAAAATATATTGGTGTTCGAATAAATTCCTACATAAACAAATAACTTTTATCGAGTACAAAATGACGGCTCTACAATCAATCATAGCCGACGTATTAGCTCGTAGTAATAAAAATAATCCTAAAGATAAGGCACGTGGCAATCACATGTCCATTTTTAACGATTTTCATGCAAAAGTACAAATGAAACATATTTCAGACTCTTTAAACCAAAATGTAAAACTTGGGTACCAAATTAACCAAAAAAAAATAAGTTCAATCACCAAAATGGCAACCACGACATTCCTTGGGCACAGTTTTGGTAATTAAGGCCTCGTTTGGTTCGCGGAAAGGAAAGGAAATCAATTCCTTGTTCTTTCCCTTCCTTTGGGAAATTACAATTCTTATTCTTTTTATTTTCCAGTGTTTGGAGAGGCCAAAGAAATTTGAAAGAAAAATGAATTCTCTATGGTGGGAAAGTGATTCCTTGGTTGAGAGGGGGAAATCACTTTCCCTCCTATTTTTCCTTCCTATGGAAATCATTTTCCTTTCCTCCTATTTTCTTTTGACATCCAAACATAGAAAAGGAATCACTTTCCTTTCCCAATGTCAAGATTATGCGAACCAAACGAGGCCTAAGGGAACGTTTGGTGCAAGTTTTGGAGACTTGGGAATGAGTTTTAGATTCATTACCCTTGCTTGATATGTCTAGGATTGAAAATTTGGAGGGGAGAATAAGAGGGACTTCATGTTCCATGTTTGTGGAAAAATAAAATCCAAGGTCCCCCTTGGGAATAGTTTTACTTTTCTAGAAATGTTGTTTGGATATTTTGTTTGGATAATAATATCCCACTTTTACTTTCAAAATTCCAACTTCTATTCTAAACATGTGAATTTAAGTAATATAAATATTATAAAATTAATGAAAGGGTATTTATGGAAAACTAAATAAATTAAATTTATTTTTCCATATTCCCAATCTAATCTAATCTAAAATTAAAATTATTTTTCAATATTCCCAATCTAATCTAACCATATATGGGTATGGAAATGTTGAATTCCTTTCTCATGAAAAATGAATTATGAGGAATACAAAACCTTGATCCAACCGTCCCCTAAGGAAAATGTAGTTTGTACTTTGTTCTTTGTTCTGTGGGTGTCTTTCTCTCTTCCTAAGTACAAAAAATAATAATTAATAGTCGGTTAAAATACGTGCAACACACACACAACACACAAACATCGAGGGGATGGGACGTGACCTTGGTGTCGAGCTTGAGCTCCATACTGAAGGCCTCCTGGTCGTCGCTGTTGATGTAGTAGCCGAAGAGGTCGAGGAACCAGACGATTCCGTCGGCGGGGACGATGATCGTCGACCTCGTGGCCGACGTCTTCTCGGAAATCTTCAGGTACCGGCCCCTCGGGTTCTCCTTGAGGTCGAAGTAGAACAACTTGTGCTCGAACTGGAGGGTCTTCGACACCAGCTCCACGTCGCTCCCTCCTCCGGGCCCTCCTTCCATGGCCCGAACGGGATTCTAGGGTTTCGGCTCGCGAGGGGTGGACGATGGTGGTGGACCGGTGGTGTTTGATTTTTAGGGTTAGGGTTAGGGTTTGGATGAATGACATTGCGTATTTTGTTTTACGTAACTCCTTTTAATCTATAGCTCCCCCCCGCGCGAAATCGCAGGTTTCACATTATCACTGCAAATAGTAAAAAAAAAAAAAAAACGTGGCAAAGAGGTTGTAGAATTGCCTTCGCAATATTTTGTTTCCGTTTGAAAATGGAAAATTGTTTGGTTTCCGTTTGAAACGTCAACGGGTGCTTCCAGGTACTGGACATCTAGGCCCTTTTTGGTTGCAGAAAGGAAACGAAAATGAAAAAAAATCAATTTATTGTTTCTTATAATTTTCATTAAAAAATCGGTTTTCTAAAAGACTCGAAAAATTGAGAGAGAAAAATGAATAATTGGAGTAAAAAAGTGAATCCATGAGTCGAGTAAAAAACCATTTTTTTTTCATATTTTTTTTTCCTTGAAAATTATCTTCTTCTTTTTCTAATTTTTTTATCATCCAAATATAGAAAAAAAAATTTGGCATCCAAACATAGAAAGAATTGACCTTCCTTTTTTAGGGTCCTGATTCTGTGATCCAAACGAGGCCATATAATTTTGTCATACTAGAAATCAAACATAAAAATTATGTTATTGTCATAGCTAATATGCATGCAGAACGTAAATGATACACTACAAACCAAATTAGGTTGGATAAATGTTTCGGCCGAAGACTGAATCTAACTAGCCCAAAGTTCAAAGTTATAGTTTGAATATTGGGTTCGAACCATTCGGAGAGTATGGGTGGTTTGAATCACTCTCGCACCAGCACATTCAGCAGACTGGCTCCAATTGTAAAACCACCACCAAGGAACAATAAAACAAAAGGTTGAATAACCGACACCACCACATATAATTGCAACATAAGTTGCTACTAGTAAATAAGAGATTATCCACTAAATTGCTAAATGCTCCACAATCCTTTATCCATAACAAAATGTTCTATAAATTGCTCGATGATAACATACACAGAGAGAACAATACAACAGGTAGCTATATCCAACTCCCAAGCAAATATGAGCTAAACTTTATGCAAAATGCTATTTCATCAACATATGTTCCCTCCAGTGGCACATTATTGGGAAGCAAACTGAAGCCATCTCACAGGAGAAAATTTATATTAGACTTTACAGCACTCATATCCCTTAGAACTGAGGATATAGGCGTTCTTGAAAGATCTCTCTTCTGAAGCAAATTATGATTCCTGGGGAGCCTCGAATCTTGTAGGAGTATCAATGCCCATCATACAACAGAGGCCTGACAGTAGTATTACAAGCAGCACAATCCCCTGAAAGTTGTGACAAAGACGCAAAAAATTAGGAACACTATCTTCTGGTCATCTGCTTAAAAAACGTCTGAACAAAATATAAAAATAAAGTTAAAAGAAATTGTACGAGTAATTATTGATCTTACATGTGTAAGATATGGACCCCCCTTTTTTTTTTTTGAGATAAAGGAGATCCCAGCCAAAAATTATCAATATATAGTATTAAACATGGAATACAATATCAAATACTAAAGTACTGGTAAAGATACTACACTGCCAAAATTAATACAAATGGATCGTGTAAGATAAGGATCATTGCATATATATTATAGCCTACGATAGCATAAGAACAATTGTATATAGCCTACCATATAAGTTGTGAATGTATTAGTAACAAGTCTACGTGCCCAAGTTCTCAGCACTAGGGGAAAACATTTCCTCTGAATATAGACATGAACTTGTTGGGCGTCTTGAGTCGCACCTATTTATGAGACGAAAGCAAGAGAGGACCAGATTCAGTGTTCTAAAAGGCGGCCTACGCAGCCGCCTAGGCGCCTGCCTAGTCCCCCTACCCCCACCCACCACCACCACCACCACCCTGCCTGACGCCCAACTATGCATGTTTTGGGGTTTTACGGACTGTTTATTTTTGCAATTCTCAGTAGGGTTTTTTTCTGATTTTTTTTTAAAAAAATTGAACCGCCTATATCTAGGCAGGCTAGGCGCGCTAGGCGGCGGGTGCCCGCCCGACTAGCGCCCAGCGGTTTTGACACCCTTGACCAGATTGCTATTTGAAATGGAAATATGGACTTAGATAATTGAATGTCAGGTTGGTTGAGATTGTGAGATGAGATCCCTATAGTTAGGTGGCCAGACACCCAAATCGGTGTAAAGATTCTAAATGGATGGGATGTAGATAACTTTCATGGTCTAAAGATTACTTTCATGGTCTAAAGATTCTAAACATCTTCAAAACTATGGGGATAAAAAGATGTAATAAGAATCCCTGCAACTTCTACATCAACCGTCTAAAATGGATGGGATGTAAGTCATCTTAAGAACTACTCACCTATGAAGACCAACAGTGGTAACTTTATCTAAAATGTCTTCTCACGAAAAGCCTCGTCGAGGCTGTGACAGAAGGGATCATCCAACCCAACCCCTTTCTTCAACTCCTGTTCTTCAGTCCCAATTCCACACTTCTCAGTGAACACACTTCGCCCATTCATCCCTGTGCATGAAGCCACCCTACTACAGATGCACATCTTAAAGACGATGGATACTTGCTTCCAACACTGACAACACGACAATGTGATCCAAATGGACTACCTTGATCTTGACAGAAATTTGATAATGCCTACTTCCACAGCTCCCCAAGTAAAACGACGAAGAGTATGTGTAGCACAATATGCAGTATTATGTGAACACTTCATCATATTGTAAGAAAAAGACTCATCTGACTGTTTAGGTGACAGGGTGATATTAGAAGAGGGTATTTGTAACTACTCTTCAGCTAACCTACTTCCAGATGTCATTTACCTTAACCAGCTTAAGATAAGGACAAAGAGTTTAGAGCTCTTCACAATCTCTCATGATCATTGAGTCATCAAACTTCACAAGAAGTCTATAACTATATCCCATCCATATAATCCTAATATCTGATCGCAAGGGTTAACAAATTTTCAATATGTGATCCTAATCTTTAGATTGAACTGATCTATCACATCTTAAGTGCATCATTTCCATGAACAAAGCACCTTGACTCTAGGTGCATTGCATTTTAATGTTCAGTATGCAACCTACATTTGCTGATGATTGCACACAACTTTTATGAACATATAGAGCTTTATGTTCATTGTATATTACAACATTTTATATAGTTTGCTTTTCTAATTATCCTTATTAATGCATTGTCATATATAATTGTAAGCTTTGACAAGTAAATTACGGATCCGGTAAGTCTTAAAAGGTCAAATGCTTTCAGACGAAAATTACAAGGATCACAAGATAATGAAATTTGTTAGAATGTTTATTCGTTGGTGATCCAATACAAAAAAAAAGGTAGAATACAGTATGGTTCAGTAAAAGAAGGGTTAACTTACAACAAAGAGTCCTTCCAGAAGTGATGACTTGATTTGGCAAACACCATCGCAAACGGTAGCATTACCGGAAGCATTTCCCTCTGCAAGGAACCTACCTAATGCCAAGTGAGGGTATTTCGAGGACCTATAAGAGTCGGAAGCATAGAGAACTGTGTAGGCAGCACCAGACTGTTCCAGAAAATTAACTAGTCCAGATAAAATGTTCCCTGTCGATTTCATTAACAGTGTTAAACGCATCCAACCACAATAAAGGGGATGAATATGAATAACAATTAAGAAGTGTACCTTCAGACTGAGCAGCATCTGATTCCTCTGAGACCTCATCACAGAAAATAATCAGATCAGTCTTCCCACTTGCCTTTGCTTCCATCCTTGAGCCCACAAAATCCTGTAAGCTTTCAAATTTCAGGATGGTTCTTCACATAATACAGATCAAAGCATAGTATAAATTTCATATTAGAATTACCTCAAATGATTGTAACCCATGGAGTTTCTTTAGGTTGTCACCGTTAAGAGAACAGGAATCCATGTAGGCAATATGGTTTGCTACTAACCCTTGCCCACAATTTTCGGCGAATCCATTAATTAAAGAATTTTCCAATGTGTCCTTTCCATCTGACATGGCAACATACGGGAATGCTATCGAAACATTGGAGCTTGTGAATGAATCCTGGTTGAAATTAGATAAGTAAATGATAGTGTTAATATTCTTTTCACTAGATATAAATGATCGAAGTTATTAAAAACAGAATATTTGGTTACCTTCAGCAAGTTTAATAGAGTGGAATCCACATGTTTGGTTTTTGAGATGTCTGAAGATTGCAACTAAACGAGAAAGACCAATCTTATTAAGTTAGACAATGTTAATAGGAGTCAATGGAGAGCTAAGAAAAGAGTGAGTTTGATAAACTTTACCTTGTAGAACCAAAAATTAAACTTTGAAGTCATAAGTGTCGTGTGAAGCAAAAGGAACTATATCTAATATAATTTTCCAGATGAATGAATTCGGAAGTTTGTATTAAAAAACTAACCGCCAAAGCCATCAAATATTCCAGATCTCTTTCCCATAATTTACATCAAATCCAGTAATACCACAAGATACCACAATGAATTTAAATATAGTCATGTCCTTATAATTGGTGCTTGTAATAAAATGTAGGCTCACCTTTCTCCCAATATATACAAGTGCAACATCGACATTCTGTTGATGGCTCTTCTCAGAACACTAGGAAGAAAATCAAGATAAGAATTAGAACTTTTCATCATTACAACTAGAGGCCTTTTAAGGATTTTAAAGAACAAAATAGCATTTGAACATATTGCAAACGAAAAGCAGCAGATACTCTTCAAATAAGCTTTACCACTAAATTAGACCAACCCCCATCAGATAGAACAGATTTTGATAAATCCTTTGCGGAAATTGTTTGGTAGTTCACAACTTCTTTCATATCAGAATCTGATAGTCTGCAAAACAGAGTTACAACCATTACTGGATAATCTACCATCCTTTTCACAAAGTGCACTACTTCCAAGGAAGAACCATGTGTCAACAAAATAAGGTAAAGAAGAGTATCTACCAACTAGAACTAGCAATAGAAGCATGAGGTCGCATGAAAATTACTGTTAGACCCATATTTACACTTGGTACAAAACACTGGCTTCTATAGAGTAAAAGGAAAAAGGGTTCAGATCTGTACAAAGCCTACTCATTAAGTTTGAAATTTTTAATGAGGTAATGACTAAACAACTCTATCTTATAAATGTCGACTAGATACCAACGAAGCCTACAATGTGCTTGAACCACCTTGGGAGCCAACCTGTCAAATCTTTATTTTGACTGGCCATCAAATGGGAGGGCAAATTGAACTGCCCCCAGTGGGCATCGACACGGCCAAAGAAAATAACTGTCATAGCCTACAATGTGCTTGAAACACCTTGGGAGACCACCTGTCAAATCTTTATTTTTACTGGCCATCAAATGGGAGAGCAAATTGAACTGCCCCTAGTGGGCATCGACACAGCCAAAGAAAATAACTGTCATGGCCACCATTGCCATGGCAGTACTAGAAAAGTATTGGACAAAAAAAGGTCCAACACTTTTGCTTGGAAAAGGGCCTGCATATCAGTCATTTAATACCACTTTAGATACAAATGTAAGAATTAAAGTTCTCCAGAAACTAAAAGATTAATTTATGTAATATCTTTAGAGTAATGATATTTCTAATTTGCAACGAACAGGTTGCTTATTGCAAGTCATGGATCTGGGATACCCCTAGTTCAGGATCTCGACACATACGCTATCTGTGTAACTTTTAAGTCATGTCTGAGCCCTCTACAATCTACACAAAGGTCAATGCTGAAATTATTTACCATCGTGTTAGCATTGCTCTGAATATTCCAACAAATGTATAACAAAGTTAAAAGGTTCATTTATCACATCCCTCTACTTTCTGCATTCAGTCTGAATCTGGAACAAGATAAGATCAAGGCTACGTTTAAAAAGCGCGCTTAAGCGGTTTTGGAGACCGGGACGTCTCGCTTAGGGAAATCTTGTCCCAAAAAAATGGACCCGCGCTTAGGCGGCGCTTAACAGCGCCTCGCCTACCGCTTGGCGCTGGAAAAAGCGCCAAGCTTTAAAAAACTAAAAAAAAAAATTTGCTTGACCATAGTATTTTGATGACTTTGTATTTTGATTATAGTATTTATATTGTTTCTTTGTTTGATTGACAATTTGTATTGTTATTCATGCATATACTAATAGGATTGTATGGAAAATATATTAAAATTTGTGTATATAGAGTATTTTACATGTAGGTAGGTAAAAATGGGTGAAGCGCTAACTAAGCGCTTAGGCGACGCTTAAGCGCCGCTTAAGCGCACTTAAGCGAGGCGACAGCTTCATCGCCTCGCCTCGCCTCACGCTTAATATAACATCATCAAAGTGGACCTATATTGCCCACTTCAGCTTCCAGATCTGCTAAGGCGAACCTAGCCCCTCCCAAGATGGATCTGATTGATGTAACTCAATCGAGGCAGGGTGGCGGGTCGAATAGCAAGCTTATTAAATGTATCATTTGGTAAAACCAACGGTGATTTCCATGCAAATATGTGTCATAAATCAAACTTCAATTTTGAACAGTGTCTTTATGCCAGTCAAGATCCCCGATACATAAGCACAAACCAAGATTTTTGATCCAGAATGTTGTGTTGAAAATCCAGGAGCTCATTCATGTGCGTCAGACTGATGTAAAGTGGCTAAACACAGCACCTATATCTTGGACCAAACTTGACCTCCAACAAGACTTGCCTCATCTGATGCCAAGAGAACTTGCAAAATTCTAAGATCAGGTTGAACGAGGTGAGATAGATAAATGTGGATAAAGGAAGATCAATGTCATGTCCGTCAGATACAGTGACTCAATACCTCACTTGGTCCTCAAATAATCTCTTTCGCTCATAAGCACAGGGGAGCAGATTTTTGAGGTTCGGAGATATCTCCAGAGAGGAAAAAGGTTAGTAGCAACAGGCTGGCTACAGCTATTGATCTAACTAAATCTACTTTTCCATGAGAAAGGACCAATATATAATAACTAATAGATTTTATAGTCAATGAAAAAACTTATTATATCAATGTCATATGTGTATAGAGATGTGTACATGCACATGCAGCATAAAAGATAGCCAAGGCTTGAATTAAAAAAATATACACTCACATTTCATTCTCCAACACTGTAAATGGAAAGTGCCAGCAAATATCACATGTCAAACTCACTAAAACCACGAAAAAGCAACTAGGTCATGAGGAACTTTTAATCTTTTAATGATATTACGCAACTGCCTGACCACAAAAACTGGAACAATTCGGCAATTTATTATGGAACATTGGTTTATTTCATCTTGAAGTAGCTTAGTTCATTGTTAAACAGGCTCTATCCAAAAATAATGTCCAAATACTCCAAAAGCTTATAATGTTAGGCAAATTTTTTTTTTTTTTTTTTCTGTTCGGACGCCTAGGCGGCCTAGGCGCTAGGCGGCCCTTTGGCGCACCGATTCCGCCTAGCGCTTTTTAGAACACTGAGTAAATGTATAGTGAACAATTAGCAAAGGTATCTTCCCAGGTGGCATTAAGTTCAGACTATGTAGAGTTTTTCGTGTTAGATTGCATTATCAACCATAGTTTACAGTATCGGCCGATACCGATACGGTTTGGCATGTCCCGATCCGATACCTGGGCAGTCAATTCGGCAAAGAAAATTGAACGAACAAAACCAATCAACAAGGGTGTAAAAGTATAGTATGGTTGTAAAAGCATGTCAAAGAAGAAAAATAAAAGTTATCTATCGCATGTAAACCAATTGGCAATGGTGACTACTAAGAAACAACATATACAACAACATAGAAAATACTTAAAATTATGCCTAAATGTATAAAATATTTTTTCTAAAATTTTAATAATTATTTGCTTTCTAATACCAAAAAAAAATCGACTCCGATCTGAAACTGTCGATTCAGTCGATCCAGATACTCGCAGTAAGGGTTCAATACCGATTCTGGTACTGATATTGCAAACCGTGTTATCAACCCAAAGATGAGTTTATAAACTTTTATGTTAGTCAAACCTTGTCCGTATAGATCCAGCCAAAGTTGCAATGCTCCAAGTGTAACACCCCGTTCCGCTCAAGTGGACTGCCGTCTCAATCGGCAATCATGCAGCTGTCCCGACCCGTTTTGCCTCGATCAAGAAGCAAAGGATATCCAGACTTGCCCCTGCAGGGATCCGGCTTGGACTTTCAGAGGCTCGCTCTGACGTATCGCTCTACCGAGGCGAATCATCGCTAAGGTGGGTGGCTACGGTGAACTTGTCTTTGCTTAGCCAGCACACATAAAATCTGGAATGTTTATGCTAGTCGCTAGGTGATTCACCCCTGCATGCTAATAAATCCAACGCACCTAGCTAAGGGAATAATCCCAACTCATATTGCTGGCTAGAACATGGAAATGAAATACTGCTTATATTCAGACCCTCGCATGCTAAGTCCCTTAACGGTTTCATCTCTCGGACTACCTTCGGGCCCGAGCAACGTGCCTGCTTATGTTCCTTAGAAACGCATGCTTGTCTGCTTGATTGTTACCGTGTTTTCATCCAAACCCCGGAAGACTACTACGTAGTCGTTCCGTGCCTGAACGAACCTGCAAGTATTCGGGACCGCTAGGTCACTAAGGCAATCTCCGCCCAAGGAGAATTGCATCAAGGCAAAGCATCTTGTCTTGTACTATTGTTGCCTCAACAGCTTGCCTCTTGTCTTGTACTCTTGTCTTGTACTCTTGTTGCCCCAACCAAGGCCCCGTTCGATCATGGACAACCAGTGCACAGGGTAACGGTCTCGCGGGCGATGCTGGGGCACTGGCATCGACCCGGTCCGGGCGAGACATATTGTTCTTAGTCTCTTGTTCGGCGGAATGGCTTGTAGCGCCTCTTGTTCTTTGTTGCAAAGCATTCTCGTCAAAGACTAAATAGTCTCTTGTTCGGCGGAATGGCTTGCAGCGCCCCTTGTTCATTGTTGCAACCCATCTCGTCAAAGACTATACCGTCCATTATGGCATACGCCAGTGATCGCCTTGTAATGAACTTGTGCATGCTTGCTTGTAGACGAAAGATAAATAATTCATCCTCGCTTAGCGGCTATCCGCGTGCGGGGCACTGTACCGCATCAAGAGCAGCTAAACACCTGAACGATCTTGAAATAAATACTCTTGTTTGCATATGCTTGTCTCCTGAATGTTATACTTGCCCGTGCCTGAATTAATCATGTTTGCCTTGGACAGGGAAGGAGAAATGGTAAGTTGGTAAGTCTCGCCGTGTTTCCTCAACATCGCACGGCGCACTGCCCGACACGTTAAGCTATTCAATGTTTGTATGAAACTGATCCTAAGGCAACTAGAAAGACAACTTAATAGTTGTGCACGGAACCTGTATTACGTGTTCGGATTTGTCGAGCGGGCGAGTAGCTTCCCCACCAGTGCATTCAATGTACTGATAATCCACCAGTTTGTATGCAGGGTGCGGGAGAACCTCGTGTGGTGCGGACGCCTCCTTCGTGCGTGCTAAGGCCAGGAGTTCCCTCTGAAGCCTTGCAACGGTGCGTCCGGGACTGAAGCACATATACAAGACATAAGTTGTGAACATCGCCTGACCATCGCCTGTACAAATCATTCCACAGTTGTAGCCACTTGGCACGCTTTACTGTTTCAGAGAGAGAGGCTTGAGCGACTTGTAATCTCGGCTATACGCCGCCTGTAATACATGTTTCATATCAATAAAGAGATTACTTTACTTTGTTTCAATGCTTCCGCTATATTTGTTGACTCAGTGAACCTGTTATCGATCGCCTATGCGTTCATGTCTCCGCTGCACTCGGACAATCTGTGCGACTCTGTGGCTTAGAACTCTAACCGCCAGCCAAAGAACCATGGCCTTGCACGGGCGTGGCTCACGCTCGTGCGGCATCACGCCCAGATGGGTTAAGCGATCGTTCCGCGGGAGCGCTGGCGAGGGTGATTCCCGCCTAGCGGGAACGGCCGATTGCCTGCGGGAGATCGGGGCGTGACATGTTGGTATCAGAGCCTGGCTTCTACGCCTTTGGACTTCGATTCGATATCTCTGTTTTGGAAAGCTCGTTCGTGGGTTATGTGCGTGCTCTCTCTCAATGCCTCGATGGGATGTTCCAACAATAAGTCTAAATACTTTCAAAATGCGTTTTGAATATTATGCTTGCTTGTCTGGTTGTATGCTGCGAGTGGCCTTTGTGCCAACCTGTGCGAACCACTTGAGTGTATCGCTAGTAGCTTGTCCGAGATTTTACTAACTCTAAGTTTGGTTGAATGCATCTATTCGAGGGACGCCTTGAACTAGTGCACCATCCAAGACTTAAGAAAAAGGTGAAACTCGAGTGCTAAGACTTCGCTATCACTGAGCTGGTTGACGTGTTCACGCTAGAGGGTACCTTCGAAAGTGCGCACGATCCAGTCTAAGCGATATGCTAAGATCGACGCTTGTGCAAGTGAAGATCCAAATGAACAAGTACAAACGACTTGTCTAGGATTGCCTCAACCCTAGATTACTGCTTGTCCTTAGTAAGTCTCGAGGACGAGACATTTTCTAAGTTGGGTAGGATGTAACACCCCGTTCCGCTCAAGTGGACTGCCGTCTCAATCGGCAATCATGCAGCTGTCCCGACCCGTTTTGCCTCGATCAAGAAGCAAAGGATATCCAGACTTGCCCCTGCAGGGATCCGGCTTGGACTTTCAGAGGCTCGCTCTGACGTATCGCTCTACCGAGGCGAATCATCGCTAAGGTGGGTGGCTACGGTGAACTTGTCTTTGCTTAGCCAGCACACATAAAATCTGGAATGTTTATGCTAGTCGCTAGGTGATTCACCCCTGCATGCTAATAAATCCAACGCACCTAGCTAAGGGAATAATCCCAACTCATATTGCTGGCTAGAACATGGAAATGAAATACTGCTTATATTCAGACCCTCGCATGCTAAGTCCCTTAACGGTTTCATCTCTCGGACTACCTTCGGGCCCGAGCAACGTGCCTGCTTATGTTCCTTAGAAACGCATGCTTGTCTGCTTGATTGTTACCGTGTTTTCATCCAAACCCCGGAAGACTACTACGTAGTCGTTCCGTGCCTGAACGAACCTGCAAGTATTCGGGACCGCTAGGTCACTAAGGCAATCTCCGCCTAAGGAGAATTGCATCAAGGCAAAGCATCTTGTCTTGTACTATTGTTGCCTCAACAGCTTGCCTCTTGTCTTGTACTCTTGTCTTGTACTCTTGTTGCCCCAACCAAGGCCCCGTTCGATCATGGACAACCAGTGCACAGGGTAACGGTCTCGCGGGCGATGCTGGGGCACTGGCATCGACCCGGTCCGGGCGAGACATATTGTTCTTAGTCTCTTGTTCGGCGGAATGGCTTGTAGCGCCTCTTGTTCTTTGTTGCAAAGCATTCTCGTCAAAGACTAAATAGTCTCTTGTTCGGCGGAATGGCTTGCAGCGCCCCTTGTTCATTGTTGCAACCCATCTCGTCAAAGACTATACCGTCCATTATGGCATACGCCAGTGATCGCCTTGTAATGAACTTGTGCATGCTTGCTTGTAGACGAAAGATAAATAATTCATCCTCGCTTAGCGGCTATCCGCGTGCGGGGCACTGTACCGTATCAAGAGCAGCTAAACACCTGAACGATCTTGAAATAAATACTCTTGTTTGCATATGCTTGCCTCCTGAATGTTATACTTGCCCGTGCCTGAATTAATCATGTTTGCCTTGGACAGGGAAGGAGAAATGGTAAGTTGGTAAGTCTCGTCGTGTTTTCTCAACATCGCACGGCGCACTGCCCGACACGTTAAGCTATTCAATGTTTGTATGAAACTGATCCTAAGGCAACTAGAAAGACAACTTAATAGTTGTGCACGGAACCTGTATTACGTGTTCGGATTTGTCGAGCGGGCGAGTAGCTTCCCCACCAGTGCATTCAATGTACTGATAATCCACCAGTTTGTATGCAGGGTGCGGGAGAACCTCGTGTGGTGCGGACGCCTCCTTCGTGCGTGCTAAGGCCAGGAGTTCCCTCTGAAGCCTTGCAACGGTGCGTCCGGGACTGAAGCACATATACAAGACATAAGTTGTGAACATCGCCTGACCATCGCCTGTACAAATCATTCCACAGTTGTAGCCACTTGGCACGCTTTACTGTTTCAGAGAGAGAGGCTTGAGCGACTTGTAATCTCGGCTATACGCCGCCTGTAATACATGTTTCATATCAATAAAGAGATTACTTTACTTTGTTTCAATGCTTCCGCTATATTTGTTGACTCAGTGAACCTGTTATCGATCGCCTATGCGTTCATGTCTCCGCTGCACTCGGACAATCTGTGCGACTCTGTGGCTTAGAACTCTAACCGCCAGCCAAAGAACCATGGCCTTGCACGGGCGTGGCTCACGCTCGTGCGGCATCACGCCCAGATGGGTTAAGCGATCGTTCCGCGGGAGCGCTGGCGAGGGTGATTCCCGCCTAGCGGGAACGGCCGATTGCCTGCGGGAGATCGGGGCGTGACACCAAGTGGGCACGAGTAGCCCGAATCTAACCATCCCAGATGCATTCATTAAAGAACTTGATTGCACTAAGTCACAATACTATCAGTACAACAATACTATCAGTACAACAACAAAACCTTTATCCCCTTTTTTTGTTATATCATATGTTTGAATAATTTTCTTCCGTTCAGCTCTATTAAGGGCCATGTCATTCAGCTCTATCAAGGGCCATGTCTTCTGAAACAAGAACAAAAACCATTTATAACTTTCTTTACAACTTCAATCCATGTTCGTTTATCCTACTCCTAGTCCTAGGGGTTCCTTTTAACTACTAACTCATAACTTCTTATTGGTGCACTTATTGGTCTGCTTTATCATTCCTTACCATTGCATGTCCAAACCACCTAAAATGATTCTCTCATCTTTAATTAGCGACAACATCAACTTCTCAGGAATATATTCATTTCTTATCCTATCATTTAATGCATTACCAACCATCCATTTTACCATTCTCGTTTTAGCTAATTATGTAAACATGTTTCTTAATGGTGCCACACTCTGATCCATAATTCATGGTTGTTTTTGTAGTTGTCTTGTCATACTTTTATTTCAACTTTAACGGTATCATGCGATCAGAAAGCACTCCACCATTTCAACCAACATGTTTTGATTCTTCCTTCTCATTCTCCTATTTAATGCATTACCAACCATCCATTTTACTATTCTCGTTTTAGCTAATTATGTAAACATGTTTCTTAATGGTGCCACACTCTGATCCACAATTCATGGTTGTTTTTGTAGTTTGTCATACTTTTATTTCAATTTTAACGGTATCATGCGATCAGAAAGCACTCCACCATTTCAACCAACATGTTTTGATTCTTCCTTCTCAATCTCCTATTAGTATTGTCAACAAAACAATTCCTAATATAGAAAGAAAAGGACATCCTCTTCCTATAGAAGGCACCGACATTCTTATAAGTTTGGTTAGCTTATGAAAAATGTGTCTTTGACTCTTGACATCAAAGGCATGCAGTCCAATTTGTTTTCCAGTCAAGACAATAAACCCTCATTACATAATGGCAGATACTTGATATCCTCCCATTGAAATCCTCATGTGAAAAAAAAGAAGCATTTGTTTATATACAAGTTACAATAAAAACAAAGCCTACCAAATTTTGAAGGTGGCACACAAATCAATTTCCTCACATCAACTATATTAAGGGCCCTATTCACAACTACATCAACAAGCCACCATGTTCTTTTCAACAAGATTAGTTCATGTTCGTTTTGGCTTGCCCACCGTCTAGTAATAAAACTGAAATTTCATCACTTGTAAGTTATAATTAATGCATCTAGATCTACATTAAAGAAGTGAGGCAATCTCAAACAATTTACCTTCATCTTATCCTCAACTGAAAATACCTAGGTTCTTCCACAAATAAATCATTCTTAATATATTTTCTTGTACTGTGCTGATCAATCTCAACATTCTCATTTCAATTCCATACTTTTCTGCTACTATTCTTAACTTCTCAACATTGTCTTCAATCTTCATAAGCAATGCTAGTTTTATAATTATCCTATATTCTTACCTTCACAGTATCTCACAGTTACTTGTACTATGAAGATCACCTTCACTATCAACCATTCTGCTCTTTCTATCTAATAAACGACATTCCCAATGTCCATCCTGACGAATGATTGACCTTGAATAACAAAATGTACACTCTCTGATATCTCGTGATTCCTGACCACTCATTAGTATTCCCATTTTCCATTTTCTAATTGTGTTCTAAGTTATACTTCATTTAATCATCTCCATCTACTAATAGTGAAATTCTTAAGTCTCGAAAGCATCTCTCAATACAACAACAAAGCCTTTATCTCAAATTTTTTGGGTCGGTAGTTTGAATTATTTTCACCCATTCAGCTATGTTAAGGTTCATGTCCTCCATAACACTAATATCCTTCTTTAAAACATCTATACAAGTTCATTTAGGCCTACATCTTATCCTAACGACTCCTTTAACTATTATCTTGTCGCTCCTTCTCACTCGCGCATCTATTAGTCTACATTTTACATGACCAAACCATCCAAGACGATTTTTCCTCATCTTTCCTCAATTGGCATGCGCCACCTCTCTTTCCATGAATACACTCATTTCTTGTCATGTATTCAATTTATTGTCACTCATCCATCTTTACATTCTCATTTCTGCTACACTAATTTTATGAACATATTTCTTAATTGTCCAACACTTTGATCCATGAAAAAAGGGTGGTCTTATATCCGTCCTTATATAATTTTTCTTTGAACTTTAAATGTATCTTCGAATCACAATGAACTCCAGAAGCACTCCTTCATTTCAACAATCTTGTTTTAATTCTATGCATAACCTCTTTATCAATCTCCCCGTCATGATTAATAATTGATCATAAATACTGAAAACTATTGCTCATAGGTATCTCTTGTCTATATATATGTACTCCGCCTCATTTCTCTTGCCTTTTGGTTGAAATTGCATCCTCTATTTTTATCCTACTGATTTTAAAACCCTGAGATCCAAAAGTTTCTTTCCGCACCTCTATTTTAGCATATAACCCTTCTCGACCCTCATCGACCGCATCAGCAAACATCTAACCCTTCTTTGCTCTCGTCGAAAGCTTCTCCCAATGTAAGAATTAAAGCCACGATGGTTAGGACAATTAATAAAAAGTAATAAAACAGACCACAAGAGACGAGCCTAATGCCCCTTGATGAGATTCTTTGCTAACCTCTCTTTCAGCTGTCCTCACACTAGTCGCTACCAAATCAAAAACGTCTATCTTGCACGAAAACGGAAAAACGGTGTCCGTATCCGTTTCGTGCCCATACTCTCGTCCCTGTCCGCATTCATACACGTAGGCGACTACTGAGCGTAGTGTACCTAGCAAAAATAGTTCCTATCACCGTATCTGTATCATGTCCTTACTCCTTATCCATAACCTTGTTTTACTGTAAACTAAAAAAAAAATTACGATATAGAGATAGAAATAGAAATAGACTCAAACTATCGGCTGACATTTGCAACTCAACTACTTAAGCACGCTCGTACGCTCAATCGGCCGAAAGTTCTGTAACCTATCGAATCGCACCTAGTCAGTGACAGCTCTAGAGGCTCCGGACCCGAAATGGGCACGCGCTAGCCAAAAAAAAAAAAACCTCGAGATCCATAACGAGAGAGAGAGAGAGAGAGAAATCAATACCCATAGCTCTTAGGCGACCACAGGAACGCGGGAACGGTCGGGGAAGACGATGAGCACAAAATCTGCACGGACAACAACACGAGCGACAGCAGAAGCGGCCTCGCCAATCCCTCCATCTTCCCCTGCAATAGAAGCGAATCATTGGGGTCATGGCATAGATCTGGGAGCAATTGAAACCCTAATTTTTCTCAAAGGAATCAATAAATCAAAAGTAAGAAAGAAAATATTAGGAAAAGAGAATCGATGGAGATGAAAATAGAAGGATTTGAGAGAGAATCGATGGAGATGTTACTTCTTCCAATTTTTTCAGAACGGATCTGTTTGCCTGTCGCTGGAAAAGGGATCTCTATGTGGTAGAGAATGGGAGAGATTTGGGGTGAGAGAAATTATTTTATGGTCCGGCTTATTACGTGGCATTCGTCCGGCCAATAAATTTTTGACACTTGGCATAAGTATTTGAAATAAAATATCAAACAAATATCAAAAAACATATATATATATATATATATATATATATATATATATATATATATATATATATATATCCACTGCATAAAATAAAAAAAATATTATGATTTTTTTTTCAAAATTATTATAAAGAATTATATATGAATTAGGAGAAGTGTAGTGATATAGTGAAAGAAGAGAAGTGTCAAAAAATTATTGGCCGGACTCACCACTCATCATTGCCACGCGGTGAGTCGGGACCATACAATAATTTCTCTTACGGTGGGAGCGTTTGGGTCCAACCCAACATGAAATATGACCCTGGCCAATAAATCATGAAAATTGCAATTCCCGAGATTTTTTTTTCAAATTTTTCTACGACTTTTTAAAGTGGGTGAATAAAACTATTCTTAATTTAAGGTCTCGTTTGGTTCGCGGAATCTTGACATTGAAAAAGGAAACACTTTCCTTTCCTATTTTTTTTTAAAACATAAGATTATTATTAAGGCTCGGTAGCAATGTAAGCCATCACTAGGCTCGACACACCTACAGGCAACTGCTCGTCATTACAACCACCCTCATCTCCCAGCAACCCTAATTTAGCAAGAGTATGCGCAACACTATTCCCTTTTCGGGGAACAAAACTGAAAGAACAAACTTCAAAAAAAGAACATAAGTGCAAAATGTCTTCAATGGTCTGATGCAAAGGGTTTAATCACATCTCCTCTTTGTTCAACACCTTTATCACCATTTGAGCGTCACTTTCAAATACTACCTTCTTCACTTGGAACGCTTTAGCCATTTCAACTCCATCTAACATTGCAAGTGCTTCTGCATAGGTTGGATTCCACACATTTTTTAGCGTCGTGACCTTCTACCTCACCACTGACCCTGTTGAGTCGCGAAGAATCGCCCCCAGCCCAGTCCTCCTATCCTCCACCTTCATAGCAGCGTCCGTATTGACTTTTAGCATTCCCTCTAGGGGTTTCCTCCAATGACCTATGGGGAGCTGATTAGGGTCTCTGTCAGTGGTGAGACTTTTAAACTTTGCCGCAAAAGAGAGGGCTCTGTTGATAGCAAAGCGTGGATCCATTGTCCTCTTCTCGAAAATGATATCATTTCGAAAGTTCCAACAGGCCCACAACAAGGTGATGAACTGCTCGAAACCTTTGTCATCCATGATATGTAGTGCTTCTTCTAGCCACTCTGAACCTATGGTCGTTCACCTTCATAGGCCGAATTGACCACCAAAGGAAGATCCGACAACGCCGACAAATTTCAACCTAAATGGGAGGGCCCGTTCATTGTGAAAACTGTATTTTCCAACGGCGCAAACCGACTAGCAAAATCCAATGGTGACTTGCTCATGATGCCTATCAACGGCAAGTTCCTCAAAAAGTACTACGTCTAAATTAGACTTGTACTCCTTCATTTCCAAACTTTATTGTATCTCCCTGGGCGTCGGTTCATGTCCACACTACCTCTGGATTGTCACTCTAATACACTACTCTGGCGGGGTCTGCCATGTCCATATTACCTCTGAGCAGACTTTTCGATGTCCAGAGTTCTCCTCCACTAAACCTTTACCATGGATGGGCGGCTGAATGTCAGGATGAAAGGATGGGACATCGTCCTCAGCTCTAGTTGACGAGGCTAGACGCTTCCCCTTGTCGACGACCTTCTTAGCCCTCGAGGAAGAAGACGAGACCTTAGGGGCCATGGCAAATGCTCTGAGAAGACGACCGGAACCGGGGGAAGAAAATGCGGAGACGATGGGGAAGACAGAACTCAGCAGAAGCAAGAAGTCTCTCTCTTCTTCTAAAACCCTTATTTATAGGCCACTAAAAGACAAAGACCCTTCGAATTCTACCCTCATCCAATGACAGCTACTGACGGTTGGGCTCAATCCTACAGCCGTCAACAGTAGGATTCATGTGAAAGGGTGGCTCAGAATCCGAACAGAATCCACTCAAGGGTCAGAGCAAATCTGGCAATAAATGACTTGACAGCCTGGCGACATACGTTCATGCGGTAGAATATCCATGCGGCCTGAACGTACCCCGTACATGCTTCTTATTCAAAGTATTTAAAAACTTGTCAGTTTGAAAACTTTGAAGGGGCTCTTGTAGAAGTATGAAAAATGTGCATCCATGTGCCCGACATCCATGCGTCCCAAAAATAAAACTCAACAGATGTTGGACCGCATGGACACCATGCGGCCACAGAACAACTATAAATAACAGGGTACTATCCCCATGCAAAGGGCTGGCTAGTTGTGAATCCACACTCAAGCGGGAGAGAAGAGCTCCTACATCGGATCGTCCACGGAGTAAAGAGAGTTGCTACACTCCTAACCCTCCATCGTCACTCCCTAGAATCAAACAAATTTGTACTTAGATTATTTCGTAGGAACTCTCTGTATTTTCTAGGCCTTCTTTGTACACTCTAGTTTGTTAATTTAAATCAGCTTCTTTCTTAAAGACTTTTGTATTTAAATGACGGACAACAGGGAAGGCCGAATAGTAAGAAAGGTTAAGACGAACTCAGTTATTTACTACATGACACTCTTGTTTCAGACACGAGTATTACTTTTTATTATATTGCCATGAAACTGATCCTAGGACAAAACTAGAAAGATAACATAATCAGTCGATGCACATAACTAATGAACGTGCTTTTTTTGGCCTGGGCACAAAACTAGAAAGATAAAGATAACATAATCAGTCGATGCACATATTTTTACCAAAAATACCCCCATTTTAGTGACATGTTTTTGACCATTTTAGGACTATTTTGGTCATTTTGCTAAAAATGGCCAAAATACCCATTATAACAACTTTTTTTTATGGTATTTGGGGTCATTTGGCCCCAAAAAAAAATCTATAAAAAATCCATAAATCATGAAAAATAAACACAACACAATTTCTTCTCTCTCTTACAAAGTTTAGAAGCAAGACAATTACAAAGTTTAGAAGCAAAACAATTACTTTAGTCCAACTTCTTCCCTCTCAACACATTTTCTTGCGATTTCTTTTTGAGGCTTCTAGCAGACGTTACAAGTAACTTTAATATTACAGAATAGTTTTTTTTTCTGATTTGAGTTTTTTTTTCCTCTCTCTCTCTCTCTCTTTTTTGGTATAGAAGTAATTAATTTTGCTCTAAATTCTTTTAATTTTTTTAAATATGGATCGACAAGGTTCAAACCAACCTTTTGAAAATTATGATTATTATAATAATATGTTTGAAAATAATATTATTCCTGATTCTGCGCCACCGACACAAACGTCACCTCCTGAAGTTAGGAGTATGGCTACGGCTACAAATGTTGCCAATAGGAAAACATATATTTTATGGAATTATTTTACAAAAATATTTGTCAATGATAGTGAGGGCGTACCGATTTTAGATCCAAAAGATCAAAAACCAATACCTAAGGCTGTAGAATGTAAGAAATGTAAGTGGGTCTACAAATAGAAAAAAATGATGGCACGGATACTTTAAAAAGACACTGCGAAAGTTGCTATGGCAAAGACACACTGCAGGCTAGACAAAACACAGCTAAGTACCGGTGGTCAAAGATCTTCTATAGGTAACTTTACTTATTCTGATGCTCGTAACAAAATTGAGTTAGCAAGATATATTATTTGTGATGAACACCATTTACATTTGGTGAGAGTGATTTCTATTATAATTATGCAAGTAATACCCTTAATCCTTGTTTTACTAAAGTTTCTAGATCTAGTGCTAGGGCAGAGGCTCTGAATTGTTTTCAAAAAGATAAGGCTGTTTTGAAAGAAAGTTTTATGCATGTTAGTAAATTAGCTCTAACTTCTGATATATTAACTACTAAGCAAAATTATGCTTATATTTGTATAACGGCACATTATATAGATCCAAGATGGATGTTGCAAAAATACATTATTTGTCTAAGGCCTTTAGAATTTTCATATATTGGCGATGTAATCGGTGATGCTATAATGCAATTTGTGCGTGAATATGATATTCACAAAAAAATATTTTCGATTTTTGTTGATAATGCTAGTAATAACACTTCTTCTATTAATGTTTTGAAAATATAATTCACGCCTATGTTAGAAGGTATACTTTTTTCATGTTAGATGTGCTTGTCATATTATTAATTTGATTGTACAATAATGTCTTGAATTCTTTCAACTAAATTTAGAAAATGTTAGATTATGTTTACAGAGTTTGAACACTTCTGCAAGTAAATAATAAGCTTTTACAACTTTATGTACACAATATGATATTACTTTTAGACGATTTGTTAAGGATGCACCACATAGATAAAATTCTACTTATTTAATGTTGAAATCTTTCATGCAATTTAAAGATGTTATTACACATTATTGTAATGTTAATCTTAGTTTTGATTATCAAATAACTGAGAATGATTGGTTAATTGCTACTTCTATTTTTTTTTTTTAGAATTATTTTACAATGCTATATGTATTCTATCTAGAGTTTATTATCGAACTTCTCCTTTATCTTTAACAGAAATTCTTAACATGTCTCATTTATTTTCTAGATATTGAAATATCCCTGATTTTTATTATGTTGTTTCCAAAATGGAAGCCAAATTTTAAAAAATATTGGGATAATATATCTCTTCTATATTGTTTGACTTCGATTTTTGATCCCAAGATTAAATTAGATGGTGTATATATTTTATTAAACGAATTTCAAGATAATATGAGTTGACGTAGGTAGTTTGAAAGTAGAAATTAATGATATTTTAGATAGTTTAATTGATTTATATGAAGAAAGAGTTGTATCCAGCCGATTATGTACAACCGGTCAAGGTAGTAGCTCTGATTTTATGTCTAAATTATCATATGCTAAAAGTGTACTACAAAAGAAGAAACAAAAGAAAAAAATTCCAACCCACTAAAAAATTGTCATTTTATCTAAATTCTTATGAAGAAGATGAAGATGACTTTTCATCTTATTAATCAATTTTAGAATGGTGGAAGAGACACGAAAAAACTTATCATGTACTTTCTTCTATAGCACGTGATATTCTAATGGTTCCGGTGTCCACGGTAGCATCTGAATCTTATTTTAGTGCAGGTTCATGGATGCTAAGCAAGAAGAGGAGTCGGTTGCTGCCAGATATTTTAAAAACTTGTGTTTGCATTTAAGATTGGACTCGTGCTGAAAAAGAACTCAAGACTCAAGAATGAAAGTGTCGATATCTCAAAGCTGGACTTTCAATCTCTTACTATGGATGACGCTATTGAAGAAGGAGTTGAGCAATAAACTTCAACGAAAGACAGACGACGTACGACAAATTTTTTTCCAAAGACTTGTACATTTTTTTACAAGCTTTATGAAAATAAAACATCATTTACAAGTTTCTATTTTTTTTCTTACTTAATGTTATTATTACATTTATAATTTTATTGTCATTAATAAAAGAAATACAGTTTTTTCTTACTTAATGTTGTTAGTTGTTTACATTTAACTTCTTTATGTCTATATAAATAACTTCTTTAGATTTCAAGTTATAAATTTATATTTAAATTATGTTTTATTCAAAAAAAAATAAAAAAATTAAAATTCAACTTATAAATATGTAGATTTTAATTTATACTTAAAGTTATATAAATAATGATATAAAGAAATCAAATAAATTTTATAACAAATAACTTATAAATTTCAAATTATACTTAACATATAATTTATAAATTTGAAATAAATTTATACTTAAAATATATAAAAAAAACTTTCTAACAAATAACTTATAAATTTTAAATTATACAAAAATAATTTAGTAACAAAAAATCTATAAATTTTAACTTGAATTTATTAACATATAACTTATATCATATAGATCTCCTCTATATAATGCCAAAACTAGGCTTCACCGTGAAAAAATTTCGTTCCAAAAATACCCTTCAACATATTTAGTGATTAAAAAGAATACCTACAATAAATTTCACTGACAACCATTTACGGAAATCAAAGGGTTCATGCTACTTGCTAAGTCTTTTAAATTGTTACCAAAGAATTCGAAGGATTGAACCATTAACCTATATAATTAAAAGCAGTAGAAATAAACTAACTCATCAACATCATTCACTCCAATATACGTGCAAAGCACGTGCATATATACTAGTTATATATAAAAAATATATAAATAAACGTAAAAAAAAATTATAAAACAAATAACCGGCCCGACCGTGAACCGGCCCAGACCCAGACTGGTTCGGTCCGGTCCACCGCGGACCGGGTCACGGGTCCGGACTGGGTCGGCTGCCAATCCGACCGGGCCGGCCCGGTCTCTACACCGGGTTGGATCCGAACCGACCCGAACCCGGTCAAATCGAGCCTCGAGCTGGGCCGGGCCATCCCATTATACATCTTGAGTGCTAATGGACCGTGGCAGCAGTAGTTTCAGTTTCATATCCGAAAGCCCAACTATATGTGGTGTGTAGCAAACGAAGAGTGATGACAAGGCCGCGTCAACAACGGGTCAACTTTTTTTCTCCTTTCAAGGGTCTATGAATATTTTTGCAACGCACTACGGCCCAAACAAAAAAAATATTATTTACTCATTTATGGGAGAGAAAAAAGGGATCCTCGTACTGTTAATATCTTAAATGGTTGAATGAAATTAAATCCAAGTTAATCTAATTTTTAATATTTTAAATCAAACCCAATTTAATCTATAAGTTAAAATCAGTACAAAAGAATATTATTTAAAGGATGCTTGAATTTTGTTTGAAATATAAATTGTTACCTATATTAGATTAGAACATAAATTAGATATTTATATGATAATAGCATTCCATTTTGTTCTCTCATAGACAAGAATTCTTAGTTAAAATTTATTAAACAAAATATTATATCTAATCCAAAATTTATTTTATAACTGAATATTATATAACTTATCGTTAAAACTTAATTTAAAAATTAGTCAAATTTCATAAGAGAGTATTATTTAATTGATAATCTATACTAATATATTATCCAAATAGTAGGGGTATTACTAATTTTTTGGTGGTTCTTACTTAAAAATAAAAGTATTTTAAGTATAAAAAAGATCATTTGCTCATTTATGATAAAAGAGGGAATCCTCATACCGTTAATATCTTAATGGGTTGAACAAGATTAAATACCATCTAATCTATTTTTTAATATTTTAAATCAAATCTAATTTAATTTATAAGTTATAATCGATCCAAAGAATGTTAGTTAAAGGATTATTGAAATTTGTTTGAAATCTAAATTATTACCTATATTAAATTAGAACATAAATTAACTATTTATTAGATTGTAGCATTCTATTTTGTTCTGACAAGAATTTTTAGTTAAAATTTACTAAACAAAAAATTATATCTAGTCCAACATTTATTTTATAACTTGAATATAATACAACTTATCGTTAAACTTAATTTAAAATAATTAAATTTGATAAGAGAGTATTATTTAATAAATTATAATTTATAATCAAATTAATTAATAATATAATTACATGATAGTATTAAAATAATATAAATATGTAATATATTTGTTTTATTTTTTTGTCATATTCTTCTTTTACTTAAAATTGCATAAACAATGTGTGCTCCGGTACCTCGTAACATTAGAATTGGTTCTTGGAAGAACTTTTGGGATCAATATCTGTTAAATAAGTTTATGGAGATTTGAAGGGGGGATTGTTGTTTGTTGTTGTCATACTTGGAAATGATACATAAGAATGTCTTCCGTTTGTTATTATCATATTTGGAAATTATACATAAGAATATCTTCTCTTTGTTAAACGTTTTAAAAACCGGACCGATGATTGAACCAAAAATCTTTCGTATAAGTCGGACTGTCGAAGTTCAAATAGGCCCATTATGAGAACCAACTTATATAAGATATCCATATTTATTTTTTGGTTTGATTTGATTTGGTGCACGTAGATCTCGACCACAATTTGTATCAATTAAACAAACCGTTAGAATCTCCAAAATGACACATTCTCGAAGAGTGTATATTCTTCTTGTTGATCGACGATGATTACAATTTCGGTCAACCATGAACCCAGATATTTTAGAGGGAAGTATCCTTCACTGATATCAAGTTGAGGTAAAAATCTCCCACTCTTGGTAGAGCATGTTTATTGAAGTACATATTGAACTTGTTGAGTTTAAAAGTCTTTTATAACAGACCTCCATTTAGAAAATTGGAGCTTGTTTCTTTTCCAAGGAATAGACAATCATCAATAAAGTGTAACAATAGAAGATGTTATGCAGATTTTGATATAATATCGAAATTGTTAACTCCATTCACAAATTCAAATGATGATCCGCGTATACTCTTTCTTCTTCTTCTTTTTTCTATTTTTTCAAGTTTTCAGTAAGTATAACAGTTTTGAAAGCTTGGATATGAAAGTCTTATTTGGTTTATCTATGGTGAAGATATCTTGTCCATGAAGTAAATCATCGTACCTACGATCCAAGCAATTGAGAAATGATGTCATTGTGGGCCTATAACCCACAGGTCCCAGGATCGAAACCTGGTTCTGATATCATGTAGAGTTGAATCATTGTTTATTATATATTAAGAGAGAGTTACATATATATAGAAGAGACTAACCCTTCTCCCTATTATTCTATCCGATGTTGGACTAAAGCCCAATATTACTAGTAATTAATACTTAACACAACAGAAGCATATCAGGTATCAATTAACTAAACAAGGCTACTTCAAGGAACAAACAAATAAATATACAAAAATCAGAAGCTCGATGTCTCGCTCGATGTGGATCTTACCTTAAGATCAATCTCAAACTGACCGAACAAGTCGTTAGATGCTGCGCTCGGTGCGGAGCTCGACGTCTCCTCTGTGAATTTTCTTCGAACAACCGGTAAGCGAGGCGCAAAGAGGAGCTCAATTAGCGATATGTTCAAATGATCAAAGAGATCGGTCGATCGAAATAGAAGAAGAGTACTGCTATGTTGTCCGCGGACGGGCCAGCCAGCCTGCCCGTCACGTATCGCTGCCCCATTGGCTGGTCAACCGACGTGGGGCCCGTGAATACAAGGGGGGGCCAATGGGGTGCGGCGACGTGGCGGACGGGCCAGCCCGCCTGCGGGCAAAGAAGCTTTATCCAATAGAAGAATGCAAGGTTTGACGAGAAGAGACTTAGAGGAAGAGCTCAATAAAGAAGAAGAACCAGAAGATTTGGGTAATTACTGTTGTTGTCGACAACGATCGGAGAGAACAAGTCGAACTCGTCGAAAAAGGTAGAAGATGGTCGGAGCTAGTGCTATGACCCGATTTGGAGGTTTGGGGTGAGCGGCCCTAACACAACAAACAGTAAACATATGAGAGAGAGGGAGAAGGGGCCGGACTTAATTGTATGTAGTTTACAATTTTATCTATACTATGATAAAAGAATTCAAAAATGATCCGGACTACAGTCCGGGTGGGCTTGGGCCTAGTTCCAAGCCCGACCATGCTGACAACTAACCCTTCCAATGTGCCCTGACCAAACCTTTTTTGTTTTTTGTTTTTTGTTTTTTCTATATACACATGTGGATCAGGGCCGACTCATCCATTAAGAAAAGTAAACAGCTGTCTAGGATCCCATTTTTTTTTTGGGGTCCATTTTTTTTATATTTAATTAGTGTAGTAGTTATTTAGGGCCCAAAGTCATATGGAGTCAAAAAATTTCTAAATTAGCTAACTATCGAGTAATGGTCCATAGAAATGTGATCAGATTTATTTTCTAGCTGATGGTTAATAAAAAAAAATATCTGATGGTTAATAAAAAAAATTTTGGTTTCTAATTGGGACTGCCAGAAGGAGCGAACTACTCTTGATTTTCTCTCCCAATATCTAACTTTTCAGGAAAAGGACGACCGACTCTTCTCCTTGTTCTCAGTCTTCTCCATTTCTCAAAAAAATTATAAAGAGAATTCGATCTGGAGCGTCTCTTTTTCTCTTGAAAAAAAATCAAATTCTACGAATGTTTTTTTTTTTTTTAATTGATGACAATCAGTTTAAATTTTAAAAAAATAATTTTATTTTTTTATTTTTGCCTAGGAGTGCTAAATGATTTCAGACCGCCCTGATGTGGATATGGTTGCTCATTGGCCAATGCATGCATGCAGCTCAGAACAAATTCTCCAGCACATAAAAGGTATGAATAATAATAATAGTAATAATAATAATAATAATAATGATGATGGAAATGAAAGCTGCTGCATGCAGCCACAGGAATGAAAGCTGCTGCATGCAATCATTTTTTTCAAGAATTTGGAGTATCAATACAGGCTTAGTAGCATACTATGATTTCATTAAAGTAGCAGAAAAAAACCAAACTCACGGACCACAAGAAATTAAATTGGTGAGGATTAAAAAAATTATGTATATGATAACATAGGTACTGACAGTGCGTTGCATTTTTATTTTTATTTTTATTTTTCTAACCGTCCATTTGATAATTAATAATAACTTAAAAAAGAATATTTAAAATTTCTTTAGAATTTGGGACCACTGGCGGAGGATAGAATTGGGTGGGATGGACCGCAGTCCGGAATAAAAAAAAAAATTTGCTAGATATTTTTACTAGGTATATCCATTAGTAATCTAGTGTATATTTTATTTTATTTTACTAGGTATGTGTTAGATTTATTTACTCATGTGATTCAATAAAGACGATTCTTTTGTTTAGTCCCACATGAAAAAGGAGAAGTCATTCTCCTTTACATATATTGCTTTACCCCTCTTAATGGATAAGTGAGTTTTGTAGGGGATATGCTAGATCTCATCAAACCCGCGAGCGGGTGCGTGATTTAATGTGCGTTTTTTTTTTTACTCATGTGATTGAATAAAGACAACTCTTTTGTTTAGTCCCACATGGAAAAGGAGAAGTCATTCTCATTTCCATATATTGCTTTATCTCTCTTAATGGGTAAGTGCGCTTTGTAGAAGATGGGCTAGATCTCATCCAACCCGCGAGCGGATGCGTGATTTAATGTGCGTTTTTACGCGTTTATTAGTCGCGCACTTAGTACGCTTGCGCACCGCGGAACAGACACGGATAAAAAGGTAATTTCATAACTTATTTTATTTTATTTTTTTATTTCTTTTGGTTTGGTCTTCTGCGGAACCGTTCTCACGTAATACCGTTACGGAAAGAGTGAGAAAGGTTACGTGAGAGATATATCGAGGATACGATCATGAGATCTGAGAACTGAAAATCAGTTTCCTTTTTTCCTTATCTCTCGCTCTATGTTCGGAACGAAAGGAAATCGTACAGAGACGAAAAAGAAAATAAAGACTCCATAACCTAAATTCCTCAAAAATCTCCTCCGTTCAATCTCTCTTCTTCGGACAAGGCTGTGATCGTTCGTGGGATTCGCCACCGGGTGCACGGTGAAGTGGATCGAAGGATTCGTTGTATCTTGGGAATAGATTGCCAGGAACCCGCTGCACTGTTCGTGGGACGAAATTCTATTCTAAGGATAGCGTGTAACGTATTTCGAATCCGCTACTATTTTCTGTCTTTAATTTTACATCTTTCAATTTCTATTCTTTAGAAATTGTTCCAAAAGTATGTTCACTGGAATAGACTTAGTCCGAACAAAATTAAATTTCTGGCTATGATCTTGTTTGGGATATCTTTAGACAATAGTTGTTGTTGTCGTCGTCGTCAAAAGCTACTTATGATACCATATTTTGAGAAACAACAGAAATTCCAAACTAAAAACCTAAGTTGAGTATTATGAGAAAGGGGACAAAGCCTATTACATTGGCATAAGGTTGAGTTGTGAATTTTAAACAATTTTCAACTATTCAAGCAATTCAATAATTATCTTGTATAAACCAGGTAATAAAATTATAGTCGAATGTGGCAAATTGATTAATATGACAAACATTTTATCTCAGTCGCATAAGAATACTATACATAATTAGCATATATATATATATATATATATATATATATATATATATATATATATATATATTATCTTGTAATGTATTTTCAAGTATTTTTATGTTTATAACCGTTAGATCTTGTTTAAGTCATATAATCTTAATCGTTGCTTTGAATCATTTAAATCAACGGTTAAGATTAGATGACTTAAAAAAAAAATTCATTGATTAATAACGTGGAGATGTTTGAAAATGTAAAAAAATCAAAAATATAAATTTCTCCACACACACACACACATATATATATATATATATATATATTATAGAGAAAACATTGAGATCAATCTATATACCAAATGTGGGCCAAAGCAATTCTAATAAATAATATTAAGGGAATACTAATATCTAACCATATTTTGACGAGTATATGATGTGATAGCCTATATATGTATTGATAATATTAATATAGTGATTATATATTTGTTAACCACTTAAACAATATATAGATTGTTACGTTATGTGGATCAGCAAAATATCATCAAATAGCATTGTCTATTATTTAGGAGTGCTATGACGAAAGAAAACAAACATGTAAACAAAAAGAACCATATACTTTTGTAGGCTAATTGATAGGACCTTACAAACCCACCCAACTATAGGGTAACCAAAGGAAAATATATAGAAGTAATTAACTAGATAATGTATTATTGATGACTAAGATTCATTATATATGAACAAAACAATGTAGAATTTGTCATCAACTAGCATAGTCAAAGGAAAACATTTTGTTAAAAATAAAGATAATATAAAATAAAAAGGGAAAATATAAGTTTACAATTGTGAAAGAAATGTTCTCGGTTATTTAGTTTTAGGGTCTTTTATAAAAATCAAAATTTACGTTTAGGTTTTTATATTGTTCGGAAGAGGATTTGCGTCTCGTCTTGAACGTTGACTTGAGTTGACCGTCCAAAATGAAAACATAAATGCAGATTTTAAATATCATACGATACCCTAAAACTAAATACAACCATCGGGATGAGATCCAAACTCTATTTTGGACCAATTTTTTTAATATTATACGAGATCCTAAAACTAAACAAGCCAAATATTTTTTATAAAAGAAACAAACGGCCTTTACGAAGTAGATACTATGGATGTAAAAAAAATTGAGATGTACGGTTGCATTACATGCTTTTTGGGTCCACTATCTCCAACTTTCACCATTTTTATAAATGAAATGAATAATACGTCAACGCGGTTCGATCCACTGATATTCCGCCACCTATATCAGGATCCTATGTCTCTCTTCGATAACCACAAGGGTCCTCGAGTTCGGTACTATGGATGTAAATAAGATAGGGGTGGGATATTGTACCAAATTATTACATCAAACAATTGCAACCACACATTTATTTCAATCATGTGGTTATAAATCATCCCATAAAGTAGGTGCCACGTCAACATCTTTATAACCAAACATTTCAAAAAAAATGTGTGGCTTAGATTGCTTGGTGCAATAATTGTTGACATAACCCTCAAGGCGTGTATTGGGCTGATCCGGGCCGGCCCGGGTCAACCGGGTCTGGTCCGGGTCGGGCTCAACCCGAAGAGAGCGGCGGACCGGCCCAGCCCAGTCAATAAATTATCTGACCCAGCCCAGGCCCATGACCCGATCATGGTATGACCGGACAGAACCGGTCTGGGTCCGGGCCTGTCCACGGTCGGGCCGGGCCTGCCAGATTTTTTTCTTTATATATATATATATATATATATATATATATATTACAATTATTATTTTTTATGAACTGATTGTACAATAAAAATTATTGAAAAAAAAAAATCCTATATATTTATATATATATATATATATATATAAATTAAAGTAAATAAAAAAATCGGTCGGTCCGGCCCAACCCGGAATCAATCTGGACCTGCAACATTGCATACAAGGCCGGACCGAGCCGGACTTACGGACCGATTTTGTCGACCCAGTCCGGAACCACGGAAGAGGTGAGCCGAGCCGAGCCGGATCCGGTCCGGACCGGACTTGTGATAGATTCTGGACCGACCCGCACTTTTACACACCTTGAAATAAGCCTTAATGCAATTTCCCCTCCCATTAAGATATGGAGATGGAGAGAACATAAACTTTGGAATCACCAACTGAAGTTTCCATGAGCATTCACTGACATGTGGGCCGAGTAGTTTGCTGGATTGTACGTTTAAGCTTGTGAGTACGACAAAAGAGTACTTAACTTTAGTAGCGCAATATATACATAGTTTAGTAAAGGTCATAGACTCGTAGTGCTATTTTAATTAGCTTCATATTCGAGACGAAGAAGATGATCATTATTTACCTAAAATCACGGTAGTTAGAGAACGCAAGAAACATGCATTTTCCAAGATTAATGGGAATGCGTGACAATGAACAAAGTAAAGAAAAGTAAAATAAAAAAAAACACCGAAAATGAATACTTAATTCTATAAAATCAAGAAAACAACCAATCGATAGTCATTCATTAATTGCAAGTTTTATATTCAATTAAGCTCGGCTTGACAGAGAAAATAACTTAGTTCTATAATGTTGTTCCCACATGAGGACTATTCTTCTTTTGGTGGGAGACAGCTAAGAGGTGAAAAAAATAATGAGAGAATTGATACATACGAAAGTTTGATTAATCATTAAATTGCCAATGACTGTAGTTAGAAGTTATATAAAATGTGAACTCTACTGTCATTTCCTAGGTATTTTATTTTTATACAAGAATGCTTCACCACATGTTCTGCACTTTGATCTAAACTTAAGATCCTGAATTTAAGGTCAGAGGAACTTGTTGATTTCCTAAACAAATATTTTTTTTTAAAAGCCAGTCATAGTGTTTGAAGTCAAAATTCAGTACTTACTAGGGAATTTGTTATATCAACATGAAGTGATTAAGTCAAACCTATAACACATAGCTCATGTGCATGCAAACATCAAAGTAGATGATTAATTAATTAAAGAGAGAGTCATTTGAAAATTAAGTTCTTCGAGGGTGAGGCCGATGCCACCGGTTCCGTTTAGGTCCATCTGTCAGACATAAAACGTGTGACATGTTAATTATATACTCGTTACGAGTTCATCAAATATTGCTCTATAATTGATAGAATCATGAAAAATCTGGGTTGTAAAGCTACTTTATTGCTAATTATTTATGAAATTCTCAACTAAGATTCTCTTGATCTTAAGCTAATCAGCTTTGAGTAGCTTGATTGAACATGAAGGAAGGTCCTACTTGGATTATAAGCGAGGCTTTACTAAATCTCTTGATCTTAAACTAATCTTCACGATGTGTGCTTGTTACACTGAAGTGTGGGCCAGGACAAAACCCTTCGCTCACATGCACTGGCCCTTGCAAAGCCAGGGACTGGTGATTGAGGAAACAAATGATTGAAAATATATATATATATATATATATATATATATATATATAGTGCAGTAGGTTAAAGTGTTGAAGAAATATCCGTACATGTCCTTTTTTGACAAATCCAACAGTATAACTTCTTAGAGCACCATTGGAAGTTGACCCAAAATAAATAATAATAATAAAAAGAAAAAGAAAAGGTAAATGTAGGTGTGTTGGGTCAGTATAACAATGGTAGAAAATGATAAAATGAGTTCCGATTTCAAAAATTGATGTCAGAAAAAAATATATAATCTAGAATTTAGGAAGTTGAGCTCCAAATTTGAACTTACTATTCTATAAATGGGTTCCTACAATCAAGAAATTGGGAGGTCCAAAATATAGCTCTCATGGATGGAATGTGACCAAAAATCTAAAAATTGGAACTAGGAATGAGACTTACTATTCTACAAAATTAGCTTATATATTTTAAATCTAGAATTTAGAATGTGGGATGAACCTTACTAATGATGCTCTTAAGACAACAAGCGAAACTCTCTATGACAAATTAAAAGGAAGTACAAATTACAGTGGACTAGGAAATACACGTACATACATTGCACGTAAAATAAAAAATTTTAATTTTTTTACATAATATTAATTTATAACAAAATTTAATTTTTCCAATAATTTTTTTTATATAATATATTTTCAAATAACTAGAAAATGGACATGCGTTTAACGTAAAATAAAATTTCTAATATTATTATAAAATAGTATAAATATTTAAATATATTTTAATTATAATTTATTATAGATATATTTTTACACTTTATCAAAAGTCTTTAAAATGCTAGCCGTCTAAGCTGTACGTATATTCTCACGTAATTAAAAAAATAAAAATTAAATAAATTCTAACTAATTGTTTAACTACATAATATTATATAACTATAATCAAACACCTCTTCTAGCTCATGTGGTTAAGGTGGGAGACATTTTCGTTAGTTGGTCAAGTTCGATTTTTCACGACGTTATTTATAACAAATTAATGTTTTCAATATTTTTTTAAGTAAAATTAATTTTTTAAATAAATGGTTGAGAATTTATAAACGGCTTAGACGGCTCACTTTTGAGCCGTTTTGAAGCCTCATTACAAGAGAAGAGATTAATTGATGATATATATACGGCTTAGATAGTTCGCTTGTGAGTCCGTTTCGAAGCCTCATTATATTATGGAAGATGTGGATGCAGTACAGTACAAAAATTGGCTTCAAAGTTGAGTCTGTTTTGAAGCCTTTTGTTTATATTTGAAAATAATAATTTTATATGTATTTTTTAAAGTCAAAATTTTATAATTTAACAACTAGTTCAACTTTGAAGCCAATTTTTGTAATACAACAAACGTCTACTATTATAAAGAGGCTTAAAAATGATCAAAAATGAGTCGTCCAAGTCATATGTATATCCTCATATAATTAATAATTTTTTTTTAAAAATTCTTTTAACTACCACCATATGCATATCCCTCGCATAAATATCCGAATATATATTGAAAAAAATTCTAAAATTTTTTAATCCTTATAACTATCCGAATATATATATCGAAAATCATATATATATATATATATAACAAATCAAAATTAAAATATATTTAATATTCAAATCATATTTAAACTAATTATATGTTATTATCTAAACATATATCCAAAATTCTACAAACATATCTATAACAAATTTTAGTTAAAATATATTCAAATCATATTGAAGCTATTTTAATATATTTTAAATATATATATATATATATATATATATATATATTTTTTTTTTCAATAATATCAGGAAGAAATTTGGTACGTGCATCGCACGTGAATATTACTAGTATGCATAAACATTACAATTTTTTAATGTAATTTAACCACAATTCTAATTTTGGACACGATCCATTAAATAATAAAAATAGTCCAACCAAACAAACCGAATCGTTTATCGGTTTTATTCAGTTCGATTATGACTAATTTCGATTCAATTTCGGTTTTAAATTTTTTAGAAATTTACTGTAGAGAAATTAATTTATATTAAATTAATGCAAACGAAACAAGTTTATCTAAATTAAAAATAAAGAAACGGTCCGCCAACTCAGTTGGCGGAGAACAGACCGCAACCGACACGTGTATAGCAGAAGACAAACGTGGGCCCCAACCTGGGCCCACTGCTCAATTTCGGCCAACTGAGTTGGCCGAAATTGTGCTTGCACAATTTCGACGAACTTGGTTGGCGGAATTTGGGCAGTGGGACCCGCAGTTTGGTTTGATTGGTTTGATTTTATGAATTTTTTAAATTAGTTATGTTTTGGGTTTTTTTATTTAGTTTTATTTTTTTTATTTAGTTTTTTTTATATAGTTTAGGTTTGGAATTTGGTTTAAGAAAATTTAGTTTAGTTTTGTGTTATTTTTTTGTTTGTTTATTTTCTGGGTATGTTCATATTGTAACGTTCATATGGCAACGTTCATATTTTTACAACGGTTCTTTTTTCAAAAAAATTGTAGTACAATACTAATTTAATTTTTTAAAATTTTTGACCTCAAAAAATCAGTATAGATAACTAAAACAAATAACAAACTAATTATCATTCATATTAGTATAGATAATAACAAATTAGTATAGATAATAAAAAAATTTGAAAAAAATTACGGAAAGTAAAATTTGGAGGTCGAAACATCTTTTTTTTTTGCGATTCTAAATTTTTTCGAAGTCCATCAAATGGTGAAACAGTTTTATTCCGTAGCACTTTTCAATATGGTCATTTTGGCATAAACTGGACCTTGTTTCGATCTCTCAGTCAAAAGTTATGATACTTTAAAGTTTTAAATTTTATATTTTTGTCTGTAATATGTGCTTCTTGTTTCGGATGAAAATTCTTTCTATACGAATTGTGTTACTCTCGTCGAAAATATACAAATCGACCTATTGTTTGACGAAAAATGATGTCAAAAAAATATAGTTATGGCTGCTCGAAGTCTGCTCGACGGCAGACGTAATATTCTTACGACAATTTTTTTTTTTTTTTTGTTCAATGATAGCATATTTTATTTTGGATGTTAAATTTTATTTTTTTCTAAATAAATCAAACCAAAACAAACCAACCAAACAAACAAAACCACCCCAACCAAGCGGACCCCACTGTCCAATTTCTGCCAACCTTGTTGGTCAAAATTGTGCAAGAGTTGGAAGAAATGGGACAGTGGGTCCACTTGTTGTACACGTCTGTACACGTGTTCGTTGTGTTCTGTTTTTCTACCAAATGAGTTGGCGGACTGTGTCTTTATTTTTAATTTAAATAAACTTGTTTCGTTTGCATTAATTTAATATAAATTAATTTTGCTACAGTAAATATTTTGTAAAATTTTAGAATTTTAATTTTTGGGAATTCGATTATAACCGAATAAATCATATGCTTACCCCTGACTAACATTATCTTCATAAAAAAAACATCTGATCATCAAGCAGAGGATGAGATTCAAGAGCATTTAGCTTAGGAAACACAAAAGCTTCCACTAAATTGCTTTACAACTACAATACCGCAAGCACAGACAAAAAGGGATTTACTTATTGTAGTAGCCTCTAATGAAATATTAGCTTCAATGTGCCAATATTTTTGTAATGATTATTTTAACAAATATTCTCACTCAAATTATTGAAACTAATATATATATATATATATTTTTAAATCTACCAAATATTTACATATTTTGCAAAATAGTTAAAAAATAATATTGAAATAGTTGAGGTATATCTTAACTTTTTAATTTTCTATACAAAAGACTAGAGACATTTGATAGTTTTTTAAAAAGTGAGGATATATAATAGTATTTTTTTTTTTTTTTTGAGATGGCCGACGATAAGCACATGACTTTACGCACGCTGTGTTATATGTCATTTGGATCCATTGTTTCCATACATTTTCGTGGTTTGATTCTAAGATCTTCTATTTGGGTCCACTGTTTCCACATCTTCCTGCGGTTTAATTCTGAGACCTCCGTTTAGTCAGAGAAGTTATGCTATCTCTTTTTACTGACCACAAGAACCAGTTGAGTTCGATTATAGAAACTATACGATAGTTCTATAATTTGAAAGGAAATATTTCTTAAAATAAATTTCTTTTAATGAGTTGTGATCATTGAAACAGTTTAGTTTCAGTTAGCTGTTACAGGCTTTTAACTCCTCCACCAACTGGACCACTTGCTCACCATTCTTTTTTTGGTTCTCTCCCCTCCCCCTTCCCTCCATCAAACATCTATAAATAAACCTCTACTTCCACCCACCTTCCTCACACAATCCGCCTCTCCTTCTCTCTTCTTAATTAGTCCTAAGTGTGAGCTCTCCCACTCACCAAGACTCACCTGCCATTGCCAAAGAGCAATGGAGCTTCTCCTCCTGTTCCTCGCCCTCGCCTTCCCCTTCGTGTCACGGCCGGCAAATGGCCTTACCGGAGCGTGGACGACCGCGCATGCCACCTTCTACGGAGGGGGAGATGCCTCCGGAACTATGGGTAAGCATTCGTTTGACTAGAAGAAAACTCGGTACTACCGAGCAGGGCTGGTCCAGAGGGTTGGATTGTCCAAGCGGCAGGCTGGACCTGAGGGGTCACCTGTGACTCCAACCTTTTGCAGGAGAGTTATCCTAAGCAGAAGAGGATTGTCTAAATTCGAAGTCTTGTCGAACATATTTCTAAACTGGTCAATAATTATGTCATTAATAAGTAGCAACTCCCATGTACATCTAAATATCTATATATTACTAGGATAATGCTAAAATAACTGCAGGGCTACACGTGGCATGCGGACCAATTCTGCGGTCCAAGTAGCAGCACCTATATTAGTACATGGAGGAGTGTGTTTTATGTTGGGGGCTAACAATTAATTTGATGAATTATGTAGGAGGGGCTTGCGGCTACGGAAACCTCTACAGTCAGGGTTACGGGACCAACACCGCGGCGCTGAGCACCGCCCTGTTCAACGGCGGGCTGAGCTGCGGGTCGTGCTACGAGATCAGATGCGTCAACAGCCCGCAGTACTGCCTCCCGGGCACCGTCACGGTCACCGGAACGAACTTCTGCCCGCCGAACAACGCCCTGCCGAACAACAACGGCGGCTGGTGCAACCCGCCGCAGCAGCACTTCGACCTCTCCCAGCCCGTCTTCCTGCAGATCGCCAAGTACCGAGCCGGGATCGTCCCCGTCCAGTTCAGAAGGTACATTCCTTTTTTAAGTCGAACACATTTTGCATTCCGGAGAATGCAGGTCCAATACTTCTCTGTCAAGACGCGTGTCTCGCAGTGGGGGTCTCGTGGTACCGGAAAACTAACTCTTTTAATCCTCAAATTTGCACACGTGCAAATTGCAGGGTGGCATGCAGGAAGAAGGGCGGCATCCGGTTCACCGTCAACGGGCACTCCTACTTCAACCTGGTGCTGATCACCAACGTGGGCGGGGCCGGAGACGTCGTGTCGGTGTCCATCAAGGGCACGAGGACCGGGTGGCAGGCGATGAGCTGGAACTGGGGCCAGAACTGGCAGGGCAACGGCTTCCTCGACGGCCAGGCCCTCTCGATCCGCGTCACGACGAGCGACGGGCGGTCCGTCACGTCCAACGACGTCGCCCCGGCGGGCTGGGAGTTCGGACAGACGTTCTCCGGCGGGCAGTTCTAGTGCTATAACTACCTACCTACATACATACATTCACTCTCTAACAGCAATAGAGGGGCTCTTTTGGAATGGCCCTTGCTCTAAGTTGACTGTTAGCTTCTGATTAATCACTACTGGCTTGTTGCTACGTTTCTAATTTTGTTACCAACAAAGGGTTGGTGGTGTATGAACATGGCCGAGGTGAACATGGTTAGTCACCCGCCCATGAAGTAAGTCCATCTATCTATGTTATAGTTATGTCACTGTAATTCGCTTTAATGCTGATATTGTTACTTGACATTCAATAGAGAGTATGTATAGTACTAGTAAATTCCGGTTGAACGTGAAATAATTTTTTAATTATGTTATTAATATAAAATCATTTAAATATTTAAATATATTTAATTTAAAATTATTATATATATATATATATATATATATATATATATATATATATATATTATATTATATTTTAATTAGAATTTGTTATATATTTTAATTATAATTAGTTATGGATATATTTTTACTTTTTATAAAGAGTCTTGAAAACAGTTAGCTACTTAATATTATCTAATGATAAAAAAAAATATTTGTAACTCATGTGGTTAAGGTGGAAGATATTCTTTCTGGTTAGCTGAGTTCGGATTATCGTAATGTTACTTATAACATATTTTAAAAAAATTAATAATTTTTTATGTAATATTAATTTTTAAAATAATTAATTGATGATATATATAAATACGGCTTAGACGGCTCACGTTTGAGTCGTTTTGAAGCCTCATTATATTATGGAAGATGAATAAGTATATGCTTATATTGCACGGACAAGGATACGATATGGTAAAATAGACACGACACATCGACACCAGAATCTGTTAGGTGTCTGGAACGATATGGTCCGCGGTTTTGAAATTTATGTGCCTCATAGAGTATATATATCGGTACAACTATCAAGAGCAGTCTCCTTGTTTATGTTTGTCTCTGACCGTTATGCATTAACGACACTTCGGAGATGTTTGAGAGTTCAATTGGGTTCTCGAACCAGACAATAATTTATTTATTTTTGAAATGTCCGACGTAACGTTCGAAACTTTATGCACGCTGCATTGCATGTCTTTTAGGTCCACTGTCTTCAAACTTCCACAATTTATAATTGAAAGAAATAATACGTCTTCGTGATTCGATCCACCGATCTTCCGCCATCAAGCCGAAATCTTATACCTATTTTCACTCGAGTTCGGTCAGACAACAAATCAAAACCCAATCAAAACTGATTTTGAATTCAATTTACAGCAGTATTGCTTGTAAATTGTAATTTATATGGTCTATTTTTAGACTTTCCGATATCCTTAAATATACAATTGTGCAAATCTTATCAGTCAGGGGTACCAATGTCACGAGGCCCCGCTTATGTGAGCTTTGGAACGGTCATATGCACTCTGTCATTTGAACTTGCATCCTCCATAATACAAGCACAATCTATTATTTGATTTTGTATCCTAGCGAATACAAGTAACAAAACTCATCCTCGTCTGTGAATGGCTATGTCTACGTTTGGTTCACGAAATTATAATTATGAAAAAAAATATATTTATATTTTATGTTTGGATGGGACGGAAAAGAAAATAATTTTCAAAGAAAAAAAAAAAGAAAAAAAAATAGTTTCCTCCATCCATCCAAGGATTTACTTTTTCTCCTAATTTCTTTGGCATTCCAAAGGAAAGAAAATAACAAGGAATTGATTTCATTTCCTTTCCACGAACCAAACGAGACGGACGTTTGGATGAATGTTTTGTATTCCTAGAAATTCATTTAATTTCCATTCATTTTCTATGAGAAAAGAATTCAACATTTTCATACTCATGTTTGGTTAGGTTGGAAATCTGAAAAATGAATCTTAATTTATTTAGTTTTTCATAAATATCCTTTCATTAATTTCATAATGCTTCTATCACATAAATTCACATGTTTGGTATAGAAGTTGAAACTTTGGAAGTAAAATGAGGATATTATTGTTCAAACAAAATATCCAAACAACATTCCTAGGAAAGTAAAACTATTCCCAGGAGGGGGGCTTGGGTTTTACTTTTTTTTACAACAATTAAAATATGAAGCCTCTCATATTCTCCCATAATTCTCAATTCTAAACATACCAAATAAGGGTAAAAAATTTAAATACATTCCTAAGCTTCCAAAACTTGAACCAAATGTCCCCTAATATATATAATGGATGACGTTACTGTACTTCGTCATAGATTGGCGTATGCCAGAGTTTTTCGTTGAGGTCGATGTAGGTGTGAAATTTCCTAGGAAAATTCAGTCCATACTAGCGTCGGGGAAAATTAGCCAGCATGAGGTTGAGTACGAGTTGGCCCCCTATTAGGAGTCCTTCGTATAGCTACTTTGGACATGATGGTGCGTTGTGTCCAATGGGACATGAAGCGGGTTCTGAGGAGGGACAGAGCTTCACGTAGATATAACTGGGAGAAGGAAGAGGGCGCACTAACCAAGAGGGCATCAAGGCTTCTAACCTATTCGGTTGTCACTCCCCGTTCCCGATATACGTATTTGGAACATATTATTTTTTATGCTCATGTTATTTCTTGCTTGCATGGTAGTTAGGATGCATGTCATGGAGACTAAATCCATTCTATGGTTCATTTGGTTCATGGTTTAATTGTTGGGTTGATTTGGTCATGAGTTGAACCCCATGGTCTGAACCTCAAACCCTAGCTATATAACCCAACTTATTTCTCTCTTCCCTCCATCTTCATTTTCTCCTCTTTCTTTCATTTAGGCAAGTACACCTTGCATGACATAGAGAAACCCTTAGATTTTAATTCTTGTTATTTCCTTGCATTTTATTAGTTTAATATGTGTACATTATTATTCTAACCACTTTTAATACTTGGGGTTTTCGATTTTGATAGATGGATTAGTGTAGATCTACATTTTTAACTTAGAGATTGTATAGATTTCATAAGTTTTTTTGGTTTTGATCTATTAAAAAAATGTATTTTAGAAAACCAATTTTTCTAGGTGATAGATCATTCCATTTCAGGCGTTTTGGCTTTTGGTTCACTTGATTTGGAGTTGGAATGAAATTTTTATGAAGGGAACAAGTTTTCGAGTTCTTGGAGCTTTTCCATGACCGAACTTGTTGTTTTGGGACGATGGAGAACCATGCGGCCCAGTAACATGTGCCTCCTCCAGTATGCGCCCATCTTGTTAGACGCATGTCTGCTCTGTGCATGTGTTTTAAAGTCGGACACATAGTGCCTTGAACTCATGGGAATTCACTAAGGCCAAACTCCATGTGCCCAGAGTCCATGCGACCAGGAAACTAAGCTGCCACGAGCCATGCGTCCCTTCTTTTGGGTGCATGCCTCTGCATGACTTTTGTGACTTTGCACATCTTTTCATGCTTTTGTCTTATCTTCCTGACACTTTTTGGCTTATCACATCAAGTCACATCAGTCACTTCTCTGACTTGTATTTATTGTCTGTCACTCAACACGTGTCCCGAGACATGGACTTTGCCTTTGTAATTGTAAACCCCCTGAATTTTCAAAATTTTAAAAACTGGATTTTTCACAATTTTTCTGGAATTTTCTGGGATTTTTCTGTAATTTAAAAACAGGGTTTTAATTTTTCAATGATTTTTAATTGATATTAAATAGTATTAAAATATTATGAAAATAATATTTTTGGATGTAAAATGAAAAACTGGACTTAGGACAATTTTTCTGGAATTTATCGGACCCCGGACCTATTTATTTAATTAATTAATTAATTTACTGATAATTATTTATTATTATTATTATTATTATTATTATTATTATTATTTTCTTTTTATTTTATTTTTACCCAGCCCGCGGCCCGTTGGGCCGGCCCGGCCCAGCCCAACCCGAGCCCAGCCCTAGCGGGTCGGGTCGGATCCGCCAGACCCGACCCGCAACCCGCTAGCCCGACCCCCCCTCTCTCCCCACGACTCGGCCAGCCGCCCCGCGTCGCGCGCCGCCTCCGCCGCGCCCTCCGTCCGCTCCGGCCGGCCCTCACCCCCACGTCCACCGCCCTCGCTCCGCCTTGCCAGGCGCCCCTCTCCCTCACTTCCCCTATTTAAACCCCGCTCCTCCCCCTCTCCGGCCAGCCATCTCCCTCTCGACGAGCTCCGCCGCACTCCGCCGCACTCCGCCGTGCAGACCCTCAGCGCCGCCGTCCTCCTCCGCGCCCAGCCCCTCCTTCTTCCTCCCCTCCCCTTCGTCTCCGGCAACAGCAGCGGCGAGCCCCCCCACGTGTAGGATTTCGCGGAAGTCGATTCGGGGATGCGTGCACCCCGGGATCAACGCGTATCCGCGGACATCGTCCCGTATCCGACTTTTCTGCATTTTACCCTAACTTTGTGTACACACATCGGATTAAAACGAAACTTGCGCCATCGGACTCATAGCGATACGCTGGTCTTGTGACCCAAGTTTGGTTCGATTCTGAGAACGTTGACGAAATCACGTGTCGTGGGCCCCACAGGCCCCGCTCGACGGGCGATTTTGTGATCGGCTCATCGGAATCCAATTCTGGAAGTTCCGTTGGGTTCGTATCAGCGTTTCTGACCTGTTGACACTGAGTTTGGTAAATTTGGAGACCGTTGACCCTGACGCGTTTTTCGGTGCAAAGCGGGCCCACCGGTGGACCCCGTTTTGGCCCGAAACTGCCGTTTTTGCCCTTGTCTCCAAATTGGACCCAAGGACAGGCGTTTCTAGCTGATTGATATTTTCTGGATCTGATGGTGATGTTTGTTACAGCAACCGGAGTACCGTCTGCAATTCTCGCCGAAGTCAGAACTGCAAACCGAGCCGGAACCACAGGCAAGTGTACCTTGCCAAAACTTGCAGCTTTGCTACCTATTTCCTGGACATAGTTATACATCAGTGGGCAAGTAAAGCTTGCCGTTTCTCAGATATTCCTGGTTATAGTACTTTACTTGATTTCTTATAGATGCATATGTGAACTTGTTTAACTGCTCAACCCAGGACACCGGACACTATTCATGTGACGGAATTGCCTGAGATATACCTGGTGATTTCGTATAGGATACATTTTATGTCATTTACAGTTTACATGCTTAGATTCTATCCTGATTCATTGCATTAGTTCAATCTTGCGTGACTTGTACCTGTGATATTCTGGAACTGTGACGTGAGATTTCATGGGGTGGGGAGAGTATTATCATATCAAGGCTGAATATATTATAATATAAATACTGTTATCTGGCGGTGCCTTAGACTCTGATACAGAGCTTTGGTACCTTACTGGCTCTTCGAGAAAATACTGCTATGGTTTCTTCGACACTGATCCTGTAGTAGTCTCAGCCTGAGTATGACTAAAACTCTCACTTGCATATCACTTAGCTGGTTTACATATTTACCCTGCTGTTTCATTATTGCTGCACTGCATATATTTTGGCTTGTATTTTCTGTACCTTGTTATGTCCCCTGAGGACCTGGAATGGACTATGTCCCCAGGTATAGCTGAGGAGAACTACCCCGAGGTGTACGGTACAGGAGCACTCCTTGGAGCAGAACCCGGAACCGAGGACGAGATAGTTGCAGAAGACTTCTCCTGAGCACCGGCTTCATATATACAGTATTTTCATTTCAGTATTTTATTTCCTGTCTTTCTTCTTAAATGTAACAGAATAATTCTCGGATTTGTTTCCCGAGATAACCTTATTTAATATTGCTTATTTATTTCTATTGCAATATTTCTGGCATTAATCTGTATTGTTCTGTGGATGAGATTAGCGACTTGTAACATATTACTGCTAGACTACAGCTTAAGCATGCCCTGATGGATCCATTAAATTGGGTTGTCCATCGGTGCGTGCTGCTGGCCATTGCTCACGTGCTCAGTCCCTCGTCATTTTGGGACTGGGGCGTGACAGTAGTCCCCCGCTCCGCGTTGGCACTATGTACAAGAGTGTAACGCCCCAGTCACAAAATACGTAGGACTAAAAATACGTAACATGCCAGCTACGCATTCGACCAGACTCTGGTCCGACTGGAATACTTATAAGTTGTATAATAAAGGTAACTATCTTAGAATACTGAAAATATCTTTGTCTCAATCCACATAAAGAACAAAGTATCAAGAATGAACTGCATGTGCTAAAGTCGGCCGCCAGTAACACATAACCTCGAATAGACTCGAGAAAGGAATATGAGTCTATAAAACTAGGCTACATCAGCAGATGAATAAACAATATGAATAATAACCATAACTCCGGAAGAACTGATATAAGTACCTGGCACCAATGCCTGCAAGACAAAGCAACACACATCAGCAACTCCAGACAGGCTTCACAACGGTCTATGCTGCAAAACTGGCAAGGGACCAGGTCCTCAGAGGAACGTACCAAGGTACAAGAAACATCATGCCAAAGTAAAACAATATAATGCCACATACTCAAGGGTAAACTAATGTAACCATCTAAGTGATATGCACGTGAGAGCATCACTCGTACTCAGGCTGAAACCACTACAGGCTCTGTGTCTGAGAGCCCATAGCAGCAAGTAATATCACGTAGTCTAGTATAGCTGCCAAAGCACCTCCAGTAGTATAGTATATATATAAATAATCAGCCTATAGTATGGTGTGTCTCTTCCCGCCCAATGTAACTTCACGTCTCATGTCCACGACGTCTCATGTCCATAACCCGCAAGATCATGACCTCTAACTAGTACATCGAGTCATAATAATATCTCTATATATGCAAGTCTCATATCACGAATCCTATAAGCCTATACAGAATCACCATGAATAACTAAAGAAAGATTTTGTCACATGAAATGGTGTCAAGTGTCTTATGGTATAGCGTACTTAGTAAAGCAAGCACGCAAAATATGATCGTGGTATCAACTCTCTAAGTGACGTTACTCGACTCCGCGTACGGCGTCGACACCCGAATCTTGTTCGGATGCTAAACAATGTCTCACGGTCCTAGATTGAGCAAGCACATCACAAGAATATATAAAAAGAAACACAAGTCGATTATATAACGGGATTTACTGCAAGTTGGCATGGTACACTTGCCTGGACTCTAAACTCCGTCAATTGCTCCTATAAAAGTGGAATCTACAAATACGCCTACAGATGCTGAAAGAAACATCACCGTTATTCTCAAAATATTTAAAATAGCTAGGATTGACTATCCATAAGTCTAATTTGGACACAGGAGCAGAATTGACAGTTTTGGATCAAAGCGGGGTCCACTTGTAGCCCACTTCGCACCGAAAAGCGTGTCAGAGATAAATTTCTCCAAATTTAGCAAACTTAGTATCTATGAGTCCAGAACGATGATACGAACCCAATGGAATGTCCAGAACTGGATTTCGATGAGACGGTCACAAAATCGTCCGTCAAGTGGAATAGTGGGACCCGCGAAATGGTATTTGTCAACGTTCTCAGAATCGAACCAAACTTGGGTCACATGACCAGTGCAACTTTGCAAATCTGATGGCGCAAATTTTGATACGAAACGACAAGCACACACAAAATTATGACAAGTGTCAGAACATGTCGATACAGTATTTTTTGACGGATAAGCGTTGATTCCGGTGTGCACGCACATCCAAATCAAGTTCCGCGAAAGCCCACACGTCCGCGTTGACGATACGCGCCTTTCGATAAAATTCTCACATGACGAAGTTGTCTCGTTTAGTGGAAAGCACCCCATATCAAAAAAAAATTGGATTTACGAAATTAAGTTTTCGACAGATTTTAGTTGTAAATAAATTACAGCATACATCGAATTAAAAGAATATGTTTAAAGGGATTAAAACTAGGTTATGTTGTCTATTTTAAAATATTAACTAGGTTGGAAGAAAATTAGACACGAACATGGGAGGTTGGAACTGTTTCTGATCCTAAAATTAAGTTATTTTTTTCGATTTTTTGTCGCGATTTGCGATCGACACATGACATGATAAGCTAAACTAATTAAATATGGTTCATGGGGGTCATGTGGTCTTCACATAGGATTCGACAGATCGTTATTGGTTTACTGTACAGGAAGAAAATGAGATGGGAAGAAGAGTACCTCGCATCTCACTGTTGCTCATGATTTGGGCGGGCTGTTCACGACGACGGCGCGCGACGGTCAGCGGCGGTCGGTGGTGGGTCTGGACGCAGGGAAGGGAGATGTCTGAGGGGGTCTGATCTATGGTGTTATATATAGGGTGGAAGTGGATTTCAGGGAGATGAAAGTAGGAGTCGGGGTCGGTTACAAGGAAGAGGAATCGAAGGGGGTGCGGGGGTTTCGGGTGCTGGGGGTGCGAGTCTGAGTCGGGTTTGGGTTTAGGGGTTAGTTTAGGTTTGGGTTTGGTTTTAGGATGTATTATAATTATATAAATAACCATATATATATATATATAAATAATTTTGAACCCCAAATAATTTCCAAGAAAATTCTATAATATTCTATTAATAGTTGTGACACGAGTCCAACACACAACCAAATGCACTCCGAAGGATACAAACAAATCACAAATAATATTTATATGTTTAATTGTGTAATTATATTATTTATAATTATTATGTAATTATTTGTATATTAATGTATATATTTTAGGTGTGCTTCTAGCCATGTAAAATATGAACATTAATATGTGCATGTGTTGTAACTATTAGTATTTAATTATAAGTTTATATGTGCATATATATATAAGTATATAATTATTTATTTATATATATGTATTGTGATTATTATTGCATATATATATTTATATATATATATATATATATATATATTTATATTTTTATTTATTTTGGTGACAATGGTTTCTATGACAGTGAAACTGTCATTATTTGGTCTGAACAGCAGCCGCTGTACAGTGGTCAGCATTAATGACAGATCTGTCATTAATGCTGCGACAGTTTTGAGCGGCAACCTTTCAGCGACGTTTTTTTTGTGACAGTTTGAAACTGTCAGCAAACTGTGACAGCAGCGGTTTTGTATATGGAGTTTCTGCGACGAATTTTCAGTGACAGTCAAAACTGTCACTTTTAAACCGATTTTTATTTTATCTTGTTTTGTTCACTGTTTTCAGTGACGCTTTGACAGTTTTAAATTATATTTTATATATTATTATTGTATATATATATATGTATATATATGTGTTTTGTATAATATTTATAATAATATATTATGTTATTTGTATACATATTGGTTTGTATATATATTATTTTAGGGTATATATTATTTATATTAGTAGTATACTTTGTGTGAGTATGATTTGGGATCTAATTTTTATTCCTAAATTGTTGTATTTTATTTCTATATTATTTATATAGATTTCTTGTGAGGTTGACCTTGGTTTGACTTTAGTTGACTTTAGAGTTGACCATAGTTGACTTTTGACTTAGAATTTATTTATTGATCTAGGAGTTGACTAGTTTGACTTGTTCTCTTTCCGGGATCTTGTTTTAATGTGGTATTCCATATCTAGGTCTTCGAGGCACCGAGTCAGACATCTGTGAGACTGTTCTTTGGATTTCAGGCGAGTACATTCTCTGATAGTTTCTCATTTATGATATCCTCTATGTTCGTTGTATCTAGTGTAGATTTACATGTTTCTCTCGACACTATGGTTACACGGATTGGTATATCCGGATCTCGTCATGAGATGTTATTCCTTGGTATATGGTGTATATGGTGCAAGTATTGTTTTATTGGTTATCTTGTACATGTACAGACACTGATTCTCGGGGAGACTAGCTATCTTCTTGGGGAATCTAGTGCCATAGCATACCGTGGTTGGATCTATTATACCAGTTGGGGGTGGGGAGTATTAGTATAGATATGTGATCAAATCCCTATTGAATAAAGTATTGGTAAGCGAATAGTGTTGATCATGCACCGCACGTATGATTAGCCAGGCCGTATTGTATCTTGCCCAAGCCGATCACATGTTAAGCTAGTACTCACACACTTAGTCATTAGTATTATTGTTTCATTGGCATATTGTTCATTATTGTATTTCTTTCCAGTATTTCCTTATTGTCTATATATCTCTTGTATCTATTTTGTGCATCTTGTTTATCCACAGCTATTTACTGTTACATAGTTTTTATCATGAATTAGAACTGCTGTTAGAGATGTACTCTGCTCCTTTCCTGATTGGATATATTTTTTCAGATGACACTGAGGAGTACCCTACCTATTATGGACCCCGGGATGTTGTGGGTTTAGATTCGGAGACCCTGGCTCAAGAGGGACTTATCCCAACTGAGACAGTTGACCCTGGAGTGTAGCTTGTAGTATGATAGTATTCTTTTGTACTGGATTTGTCTCTAGCTTATTTTTGTTACTCTTCAGACTCATTGATGTATTATTTTAAACTCATGAGTTGATGACTATTCTATTCTTATCTGATCCGTGTTCATTCTATCTTAGTTCTGTGATTGAGTACACTATCTTTTGGTGGTTCATTATATTAGATAGACTTTCTAGACAGCGTTCTACCGCCGATTCTGCGGCGTAGGCTGGGCGTTGTTTCCGACTAGTACCCTTACCCCGGGTGCGGGTCGTGACAGTGTACAAAAAAAAAAAAAATTTATGTATAATATTATTAATTAATTAAATATACATAATTATCAATCCATGAATATAATATATCAATTAGCTAAAAAATAATAAAAAAACTCTCTTAAACATAATAATTACATAATACCAATATTAATAAAATTTAAAATTTTAATCTAAAATAATTAGGGGGTTTACAATCTACCCAACTTATAAAAAATTTGTCCTCGAAATTAAAAATAAACATGGTAGAAAAGATTTTAGTTAAACAAGGTCGCACTTGTTTATCAAAAGATGGGGGACGCAGTTACCAAATTGTGTCCTAGTTTGACGTCGCATTCTAAGAATAATGGTACGCTTAATCAAGGCTCTACTCAGCTTATAAGAATGAAGTTGGCCATGAAAATTTTGGTCACCCTCTTGTTTACAAGAGTTATATAAGTCTATCTTCAAGGGAGGTACAAGATGTTCAGGCTTTTGTGACCCTAGTCACTAACTATCAGAAGAAATCTAGGAACTACCATGGCGTTAATGAGTCAATAACTCTATAAAAAAAGTTTACCAGTTCTCCTTGCTCCTAATTAGGTCACGAGTCTACAAGACAATAGGAAATATCATAGCCAAATACAACTAGGGTGAAATGGTACCGAGGAATACTTCATCACATATCATGGATGCCGATGAATGGTTCAACAATAAGCGTCAAAAGGTGATATAACTCATCAAGGTGTTTAGTATTGTATAAAGAGTACAAGGGGTTCAATTTAATGCGACACAACTGTCATGGACGTAGGTTGGCATGAATGGGATACGGGTATATCGATGGTTAGGGTAATTGGGTTGCCGATGTATAATTTAATTTAATTACAACGGAACTGAATATTTAAGTATAGGATTTTCTGGAAGGAGGTATGCCACGAATGTTGTGGGGTCTATATGGAGCATGAGAATGTATATTTGGACGTAACAGCTGGGTCATGAGTGAAGTAGGTCCAGTTAGGCTCAGATCATATTGGTCAAAAATCTAAATTCCTGGCCCTAATCAGTTTATGTGTAACCCACAATATTCGGCTATCATTCCTATCAGACTTCGATCTTCCATTTACACTTCGCTACCAGGTGTAATCTATACTCTAAGGGTCTTGTGATAATCCTCTAAAGAATAACCATAAAGTCAGTATGTGATTCTGAACCTGTATTTAATTTTTTGAAGTTCGTATCACTTCGAGACTGATCAATAATTTTTACTCGTACTAAATTCTCAAAATTCCAAAAGCATTACAATTCATAAATACTAAAATTATTATCCCTCAAGTCCATACCACAATCCCTTCTTCCTGGATTATTCCATGTATACCCTTCATCAAAACTACATGGTTACCATCTTGTTATAGCTTGTTATCTATTATAGACAATTTACTATCTAACTCAAGATTATAACATATATCAAAACTCTCATCCTTCAACCTATTTGCTCTATCACATATACTAGCTTATCTACAAAAGTAATCAAGGGTGGAACTTCACTTGTTCAATTAACACTGACAACCCAAATAATCAAGTACATCTAGTTTGATTTCGAAAGCTATATTTTAGTACTTGAGTTATCTAATTACTCAAACATTTGGTCTAGCAATCTACCTATCTATTTAGTCCAGACATATAGTCATCAATAATTTAAGAGGGTCATAAGATCTAATTTTAATACTAAAAGTCACAAGACAACTAGATATTTAACCACTATGGCCTGCTACGTAAGTTTCCATTTTCTTAAGGTCATAATACAATTCCTTGTATCACCATCATGAGCCACATCTGATCTCTAGCATCTAGCTATGTATTTCATAAAGTATTCCAGTGCATTTGAATCAAGCTATTTTTCTAACTTCTAATACTTTCAAATTATTGCTACTTTAAGCAATGGTAAGATTTTATTAGTTCTAGGCCTCTAATACTATATTCAATTCTTATGCTAATAATCTATACTAGCTCTAGCATATTGTCACGACCCGCACCCGGAAATTCGGGCACGAGTACGTGGGTACGTCCAGCCTACGCCGCAGAGTCGGCGGTAGTACGCTGTCTAGGTCAATTCCAGGTTTACTAAACTAGCTCATTCATAAATAACATAGGCAAGATAATAATGAGAATTGAACTTAAGATTGCAACTGAAAATAAATGTGACAACAGATTCAAATGTTTTAGTACAGGAATTCAAAATGAAATCGGGGACAAACCCGATTAATAAGATAAGAATATAAATGAAAGATAGCTACTACTAGCTACTCTGCAGCAGGGGTCTCCTGGGTGGGTTCTGGATCCTCATAGGTATCATCAGTCCCCTCATAGGGACCATAATAAGTAGGGGCAAGATCCTCATCATCGCCTAAATCAACAGATCCAGTCAGGAAAGGAGCAAAGTACACAGTGCACAACAAGGTTAAACTAAATATTTATGACAATTAAATATTGAATATCAAGTTAAGAACTGCATAATAGAACATCACTATCTCAGAGTTAAAGCTGTAAGCAGGAATACGAGAAATGCAGAAATAAATGAAACAGGAATTGAAACTACAACAGTCAGCAAGATATATAACAAGACCAGAAACTATCTGTGTGAACTTGTGTTTGTTTTTAGAATACATAGTTGGCATGTAGGGGTTTATAAGGCTAATTCGGCCGTCATGAATGGCTATTAAACAGGGGAAATCGAGATCCGGCTGAGGTACAGTCGTGTACCAACAACTATTAAACATGACAAGGGGAAGGGTAAACTACATGCCTTCTAGGTATTCTCCCACCCGACATGAAAAACAAGACAGGAACTCCAATATTCAAGACATGAAATCCAGCATTTCTAACACTAGGTGTAATCATCAAGGGTACATGTAAGGCAGGGAATTAATTATCATAATATATAAAGATTAACTTGAAGTGCAGGTACTTGCCTGTTGTTTGGATCTGATTAATTTGGCTCTCGGGGGAAATTCCAGAGATGAGTCCAAAAGATGAAATAGACATTACCATCATGCTCAGAAGATGTCAAATAGCTAGAAACGCCTGTCCTTGGGTCCAATTTGGAGACAAGGGCAAAAACGGCAGTTTCGGGTCAAAACGGGGTCCGCCGGTGGGCCCGCTTTGCACCGAAAAATGTGTCCGGGTCAAAGGTCTCCAAATTCACCAAACATAGTGCTAACAGGTCAGGAACGCTGATATGAACCCAACGGAACTTCCAGATTTGGATTCCGATGAGCCGAACACAAAATCGTCCGTCGAGCGGGGCCTGTGGGGCCCACGACACGCGATTTCGTCAACGTTCTCAGAATCGAACCAAACTTGACCCACAGGACCAGCGTATCGCTACGAGTCCGATGGTGCAAGTTTTGTCTCGATCTGACGAGTGTACAAGAAGTTAGGACGAATTGCCGAAAAGGCGGATACGGGGCGATGTCCGCGGATACGCGTTGATTCCGGTGTGCACGCACACCCGAATCAGCTTCCACGAAACTCACACGTCCGTATCGACGGTGCGCACGTATCTGTGAAGACCGCACGGGCACCAAGTCGTCCCGTTTGGCGGGGCGCACTCAGTTCCGGGGTAAAACATGGTCTGGTTTTTCCTATTTTTGGATCGCGGTGTGCGATCACCACAGGACGCGATGCCCCGAACAGTTTGTCCGGACACCGAGAGGGTCAAACAGACTTCACAACGCAATTTGCGGAATTGAAAACGGAGCTACGAGGCGAAAGTTACACGCACCTGAAGGGGACCCGAAAATCAGGGTCGAGTCGTGTCCGACTCGTGTCGGACACGCGAATCCCAAAAATTAGGGTTTGGGGATTCTGGAGGCTGCCGGCGGCGGTCCGGCCGGAGGAGGGCGGCGCCGCTGCGGGGGAGGTCGGCCGGGGGCTGGGCGGCGCCGGCGAGGGCGGGCACGGCGTGGCGGCAGGCGCCGGAGGCGGCGGAGCGGTGGGACGGCCGGAGGTGGCTGCTCGAATGGGAGGAGGAAGGAGAGGGGAGGCCGAGGCGGGTGCTGGAGGAGGAGGGGGCCGGGGAACTGGTGGCTCACGGCGGTGGCGAGGGATGGGTGGTGGTTCGCCGGCGGGAGGTTGGCCGGAAATGGATCTAGGGTTAGGGCTTGCGTTTGGGGGAGGAAGAAGGAGGTAGGAGGAAATTTATAGGGTTCCGGGGGCTGACATGGCCGGGTGAGGCGGGGCCGAGGGGATCATGGCCAGCTCCGGCGGAGGCGGCGAGAAATCCGGCCGTCGCCGGAGGAATCGGGCGCGGGTGGAGAACGGGGAAGATGGGTTGGGGACTGGGTCGGGTCGGGCGCTGGTTCCGGGTGGCGGACCCGCCCGACCCGCTATGGGTGGCCGGCTGGGCTGGCTGCTGGGCTCGGTCCACTGGGCCGGGCCGGGCCCAAAAAAAAATAAAAAATAAAATAAAATAACAGTAATAATAATAATAATAATAATAAATTAATTAATAAATAGGTAAATAGTTTTTAGGCATTTAAAAATAGGCCTGAGGCCCAATAAATACCAGAAAAATTATCCTAAGTCCAGTTTTCCATTTTACACCAAAAAATGTTATTTTCATGATATTTTAATATTATTTATTGCCAATTAAAAATTATTTATTAATTGAAAATCTTGATTTTAATTACAGAAAATTCCCAGAAAATTCCAGAAAATTGGGAAAAATTCAAGATTTAATAATTTGAAATTTTAGGGGGATTTACAACCTACCCAACTTACAAAAATTTTGTCCTCGAAATTTAAGAATAACAAGGCACGAAAGGAAAGGCCGAAAAATAAAAATATACCTCAGGGTTCAAAAAGATAGGGGTATCGCTCTCTAATCTCGTCTTCTCGCTCCCAGGTGGATTCGCCGGGAGAATGGTGCTTCCAAGCTACGCGAACCAGGGAGATAACCTGGTTCCGTAGAACTTTCTCCGATCGATCCAGTATCTCCACGGGTTGCTCTTGGTAAGTCAAACTTGGGCCTACTTCGAGCTCTGAGTGATCCAAAATATGGCTGGGGTCTGACACGTACTTTCTCAGCTGCGACACGTGGAAGACGTTATGGACTCCATCCAGAGAGGGTGGCAATGCCAGTCGGTATGCCACTTCTCCGATTTTCTCCTGAATGCCAAAGGGTCCAATAAATCTTGGGCTGAGTTTTCCACTCCTTCCGAACCTAATGGTGCCACGTGTCGGGGAAATCTTCAAGAATACCAGCTCTCCAACCTTTAATAAAGCCATAATCAAGTCTTAGTTCCATAATCAAAATGTTTAAATTGACTTGAATTTCATAAATTTAATTACCTCAAATTCCAAGGGCCTTCGGTGGCTATTTGTCCAATGTCGTTGCCTGTCTTGAGCCACTCGAAGTCTGTCCCTTATTTGCTTTACCTTCTCAGCTGAATCGATCACCATCTCTGGTCCCAGCAGGGATCTTTCTCCAACGTCTCCCATGATAGCGGGGTACGACATCTTCGTCCATACAGAGCTTCAAATGGAGTTATCTCAATACTTGCTTGGTAACTGTTATTATAAGAGAACTCCACAAGATGTAGGTAGTCTTCCCAGGATCCTCCAAAATCCAGAACACATGTACGGAGCATATCTTCAAGTGTCTGGATTGTACGTTCCGATTGTCCGTCGGTTTGGGGATGATAAGCTGTGCTGAATTTGAGTTGAGTCCCCAAACTGGCTTGTAAGCTCTTCCAGAAGTGAGAGGTGAATCTTGAATCTCGGTCGGAGACAATACTTACTGGAACTCCATGCAGCCGGACAATGTGTCTGATATATAAATCTGCCAGCTTTTCTGTAGATAGCCCCACTTTGAAAGGTAGAAAATGTGCAGACTTGGTCAGTCTATCTACTATCACCCAGATTGCATCCTTTCCACTAGGTGTCCTTGGAAGTCCGAAAATAAAATCCATTGTGATATGTTCCCACTTCCACTCCGGAATGGGTAGTGGTTGAAGCAATCCTCCAGGTCTTTGTCTTTCTGCCTTGACTTGCTGGCACACTAAACAACGAGATACGAACCTGGCTACTTCTTTTTTTCATGCCATGCCACCAAACATGCGTCCTCAGGTCCTTGTACATCTTGTTGGCTCCTGGATGTATAGAGTATTACGATCTGTGTGCCTCTTGCATAACTTCTTCTCTTATGTCTCCTTGAGGTACACATAATCTATCGCCATGCCTCAGTGATCCATCTTCATGAATTCTAAAATCTTCCACTAATCCAGCTTGTACTTGTCCTCGGAGGCTTCGCAGGCCTTCGTCTTGAAACTGAGCCTCCTTGATCTTGTCTATTAAAGTAGACTGAATCTGCAAGTTCATCATTTGGCCTTCTTTTCCTGGGATGATTACTTCAATACCTAAACTTTCCAAGTCCTCTAGCAGGTGTCTGTCCATAGTCAAGTACATCGCCATAGGATACCTGCTTAGAGCATCAGCAACTACATTGGCCTTCCCAGGATGATATTGAAGGGTGATATCAAAGTCTTTCATTAGTTCCAGCCACCTTCTTTGCCTCATGTTCAGCTCTTTCTGAGTGAAGATATATTTTAAACTTTTATGGTCTGTAAATATTTCCACCCTTTCTCCATAAAGATAATGCTTTCATAGTTTAAGAGCAAAAATGACAGTTGCCAATTCTAAATCATGAGTTGGATAGTTCTTTTCATGGGGTCGAAGCTGTCTAGAGGCATATGCTATTACTTTCTTGTTCTGCTCCAAAACACAACCTAGACCTTTTCCGGAAGCATCACTATAAATAGCGAAATCTCCGGTTCCAGAGGGTAAGGTCAGAATAGGGGCAGAAGTCAGTCTTTTCTTCAATTCCTCAAAAGCATGCTGACATTCATCGGTCCAGGTGAACTCTTCGTCCTTCCTTGTTAATTTTGTCATGGGCTCCGCAATTCTTGCAAAGTCCTTCACAAACTTCCGATAGTAGCCAGCTAGTCCCAGGAAGCTTCTAATCTCTGCTACAGAGTCTGGAGTGGGCCAGGATTCTACTGCAACTATCTTCTTAGGATCTACTGCTATTCCATCTCCAGTCACAACATGTCCCAAAAATTCTACTTTGTCTAGGAAGAAAGCACATTTAGATAATTTTTCATAAAGTTTTTCCTTCCTCAAAGTTTCCAATGCTAACCTCAAATGTTCTTCATGTTCTTCGGGGGTCTTGGAGTAGATCAAAATATCATCAATAAAGACCACTACAAATTTGTCTAGGTATGGCTGGAAAACTCTGTTCATTAAGTTCATAAAAACTGCTGAAGCATTCGTCAACCCGAACGGCATTACTAAGAATTCGTAGTGTCCGTTCCGGGTATTGAAAGCAGTTTTAGGGATGTCTTCCTTTCTCACCCTTACTTGGTGGTAACCAGACCTCAAATCAATCTTTGAAAATACCCGAGCTCCACTTAACTGATCAAATAAGTCATCTATCCTGGGCAGGGGATACTTATTCTTAATTGTTAAGGCATTCAAGGCCCTATAGTCAATACACATTCGGGATGTTCCGTCCTTCTTGGGCACAAATAATACTGGAGCTCCCCAGGGTGAGACACTAGACCTAATGAAGCATTTGTCTTCTAGTTCTTTGATTTGCTCATTTAGTTCTATTATCTCCTTCTTGTTGATTCTGTAGGGATTTTGAGATACTGGTGCTGCTCCTGGCACTAAGTCAATGGAGAATTCAACTTCTCGGTCTGGGGGTAAGCCTGGGAGATCCTCAGGGAAGACATCAAGGTACTCAGAGATGATAGGTAGTGGCACTTCTTCTGTTACTAGGGCTCCATAAATTTTGTTATTACCCATTTCTCTAGAACCTCTAGCAAATTCAAATTCTGGCTTGTCAGGGGGCCTGAAGATTACACTACCTCTGTGGCAGTCTATAGTGGCATGATGTTGACTTAACCAATCCATACCCAGTATAATGTCAAAACTGGGAACTGGCATTACAAGTAGTCTAGCATACAGTTCTCTTCCATATAAAATAATAGGACAATTGTTACAGGCATCACTAACCGGGATGATTCCTCCACCGGTAATGATCTTATAACAATTCCTAAGGGGTTTAGTGATTAAGCTATGCTTCATAAGGAAATCTACTGACATGAATGAATGTGAAGCTCCAGAGTCAAATAAAGTAATAGCTGGTATTGAATTTATAAGCACAGAACCTGTGATCACGTCTGCTGTGGCCTCAGCTTCTTCCAGAGTTATTGCATAAGCACGGCCTTGCTGCGGTGCACCCCTCTGTTGCTGCTGTTGGTGCTGAGCAAAGCGTTGTTGTTGTGTTGGAAGCGGGGGTCCCCTCTGTTGTACTGCTGGGGCCCTGGCCTGGGCTGGAGCCTTTGGTGCAGCGGTGCGTCCTTGAGCAGCTGGACAGTCCCTCATTTGATGCGCTGCTGAGCCGCAGTAGAGGCAGGCACCTAGCCTCTTCCTGCAGACTTGCCAAGTATGACCTGGTTTTTGGCAAAAGTTACAAGCAGCAGCTTGTTGGTTCTGTACTTGAGCCTGGTGTTGGGGTGCCGGAGCTCGAGGGAGAGGACGCTGAGTTTGCTGCAGGGCCCTCTGTTGTTGTTGTTGTTGTTGTTGTTGTTGTTGAAAAGGGCGTTTGTTGGGTCCCGTATTTCCTGTATCTCTTTCTCGTTTCAGTTTAAGCCCCATATCTCTTTCAACGCCTTGTGCCACGCTCAGGATTTCTTCATAGGTGCGAGCCCGGCTGGTGGTGACAGCAAGGCGAATATCCGGAGATAGCCCCTTCTTGAATCTACGGGCTCTGTCCTCCGGGGTACGAACCATGTACTCCGCAAAGTGGCTTAACCTGCTAAATTCAGCAGTATATTCATCAACAGACAGGTTACCTTGTTCCAGTCTCTCGAATTGGCTTTCGAGAGCTTCCCGAGCCACTTCGGGGTAGAATTTCTCCTTGAATAGCCTCTTGAAGTCTTCCCAGGTGATGTCAGGAGCAGATAGTTGGGGTTCATCTCTGAACCAGGTTTGAGCAATGTCGAACAGTTGCAGGCTTGTGGACTCCACTTTGAGGTCATCAGGGACCCGAGCAGTCTTTAGGAGTCTCTCGACATTCTCTATCCACTCATCGGCATAGAGAATGCCCTCAGTTCCGTAAAATTCCAGGGGTCTTAGATTCTTGAAATCTTTGGCACTCCATGGCCTCTTGAGTGACGACTCCTGGGACTTAAGAGCTTCTGAGAGGCTGGTCCGCAGAAGTGCAGTCTGTTCTTTCTGGGATTCCACCAATCCCTGGAACACTCCAAGTAGCTGTGCCCCATCCAGAGTAACTGCCGGAACAGATGGAGGCGGCGGAAGTGCAAGAGTCTCGGGCATATTCTGCTCAGCAGGTTCTGATGTGCCTCCTACTGTGTTCCTGGTCTGGACCATTTTGAAAGATTAAGGGATAGGAAGATCAGAATAGAATACTTGAAAATCAAAGGCGATAGGAAAAAATTGAGCAGCAAAGATATCAAGAATTGAAATAAGGACACTATACTGTGAATGAGCTTTTCCTAGAATCCTCAATTTTATTCCATACCCTGTCCTAGGGTATTACCCTATTTTAGGATAGGACCTGCATGGGCCACCATAGAAATGTGTCACGACCCGCACCCGAAAATTCGGACACGAGTACGTGGGTACGTCCAGCCTACGCCGCAGAGTCGGCGGTAGTACGCTGTCTAGGTCAATTCCAGGTTTACTAAACTAGCTCATTCACAAATAACATAGGCAAGATAATAATGAGAATTGAACTTAAGATTGCAACTGAAAATAAATGTGACAACAGATTCAAATATTTTAGTACAGGAATTCAAAATGAAATCGGGGACAAACCCGATTAATAAGATAAGAATATAAATGAAAGATAGCTACTACTAGCTACTCTGCAGCAGGGGTCTCCTGGGTGGGTTCTGGATCCTCATAGGTATCATCAGTCCCCTCATAGGGACCATAATAAGTAGGGGCAAGATCCTCATCATCGCCTAAATCAACAGATCCAGTCAGGAAAGGAGCAAAGTACACAGTGCACAACAAGGTTAAACTAAATATTTATGACAATTAAATATTGAATATCAAGTTAAGAACTGCATAACAGAACATCACTATCTCAGAGTTAAAGCTATAAGCAGGAATACGAGAAATGCAGAAATAAATGAAACAGGAATTGAAACTACAACAGTCAGCAAGATATATAACAAGACCAGAAACTATCTGTGTGAACTTGTGTTTGTTTTTAGAATACATAGTTGGCATGTAGGGGTTTATAAGGCTAATCCGGCCATCATGAACGGCTATTAAACAGGGGAAATCGAGATCCGACTGAGGTACAGTCGTGTACCAACAACTATTAAACATGACAAGGGGAAGGGTAAACTACATGCCTTCTAGGTATTCTCCCACCCGACATGAAAAACAAGACAGGAACTCCAATATTCAAGACATGAAATCCAGCATTTCTAACACTAGGTGTAATTATCAAGGGTACATGTAAGGCAGGGAATTAATTATCACAATATATAAAGATTAACTTGAAGTGCAGGTACTTGCCTGTTGTTTGGATCTGATTAATTTGGCTCTCGGGGGAAATTTCAGAGATGAGTCCAAAAGCTGAAATAGACATTACCATCACGCTCAGAAGATGTCAAATAGCTAGAAATGCCTGTCCTTGGGTCCAATTTGGAGACAAGGGCAAAAACGGCAGTTTCGGGTCAAAACGGGGTCCGCCGGTGGGCCCGCTTTGCACCGAAAAACGTGTCCGGGTCAAAGGTCTCCAAATTCACCAAACTTAGTGCCAACAGGTCAGGAACGCTGATACGAACCCAACGGAACTTCCAGATTTGGATTCCGATGAGCCGAACAAAAAATCGTCCGTCGAGCGGGGCCTGTGGGGCCCACGACACGCGATTTCGTCAACGTTCTCAGAATCGAACCAAACTTGACCCACAGGACCAGCGTATCGCTACGAGTCCGATGGCGCAAGTTTCGTCTCGATCTGACGAGTGTACAAGAAGTTAGGGCAAATTGCCGAAAAGGCGAATACGGGGCGATGTCCGCGGATACGCGTTGATTCCGGTGTGCACGCACACCCGAATCAGCTTCCACAAAATCTCACACGTCCGTATCGACGGTGCGCACGTATCTGTGAAGACCGCACATGACCAAGTCGTCCCGTTTGGCGGGGCGCACTCAGTTCCGGGGTGAAACAGGGTCTGGTTTTTCCTGTTTTTGGATCGCGGTGTGCGATCACCATAGGACGCGATGCCCCGAACAGTTTATCCGGACACCGAGAGGGTCAAACAGGCTTCACAACGCAATTTGCGGAATTGAAAACGGAGCTACGAGGATAAGTTACACGCACCTGAAGGGGACCCAAAAATCAGGGTCGAGTCGTGTCCGACTCGTGTCGGACACGTGAATCCCAAAAATTAGGGTTTGGGGATTCTGGAGGCTGCCGGCGGTGGTCCGGCCGGAGGAGGGCGGCGCCGCTGTGGGGGAGGCCGGCCGGGGGCTGGGCGGCGCCGGCGAGGGCGGGCACGGCGTGGCGGCAGGCGCCGAAGGCGGCAGAGCGGTGGGACGGCCGGAGGCGGCTGCTCGAATGGGAGAAGGAAGGAGAGGGGAGGCCGAGGCGGGTGCTGGAGGAGGAGGGGGCCGGGGAACTGGTGGCTCACGGCGGTGGCGAGGGATGGGTGGTGGTTCACCGACGGGAGGGTGGCCGGAAATGGATCTAGGGTTAGGGCTTGCGTTTGGGGGAGGAAGAAGGAGGTAGGGGGAAATTTATAGGGTTCCGGGGGCTGACGTGGCCGGGTGAGGCGGGGCCGAGGGGATCATGGCCAGCTCCGGCGGAGGCGACGAGAAATCCGTCCGTCGCCGGAGGAATCGGGCGCGGGTGGAGAACGGGGAAGATGAGTTGGGGACTGGGTCGGGTCGGGCGCGGGTTCCGGGTGGCGGACCCACCCGACCCGCTAGGGGTGGCCGGCTGGGCCGGCTGCTGGGCTCGGCCCACTGGGCCGGGCCGGGCCCAAAAAAAATAAAAAATAAAATAAAATAACAGTAATAATAATAATAATAATAATAATAATTAATTAATTAATAAATAGGTAAATAGTTTTTAGGCATTTAAAAATAGGCCTGAGGCCCAATAAATACCAGAAAAATTATCCTAAGTCCAGTTTTCCATTTTACACCCAAAAATGTTATTTTCATGATATTTTAATATTATTTATTGCCAATTAAAAATCATTTATTAATTGAAAACCTTGATTTTAATTACAGAAAATTCCCAGAAAATTCCAGAAAATTGGGAAAAATTCAAGATTTAATAATTTGAAATTTTAGGGGGGGGGGTTTACACATATATGAATAACCACATCTACCTATCCTACTAAGGGTAACCGTCTTCTCAAAATTTATATCCAGCATGTCTTCTTCCGCCTTGATAAGGATCTGCCTCTGGAGGAAACACCACGCACGAACATCCATCTCTCTGAAATAGGGAGAGATGATAAACAATAATAAGGATGTCGAGGGAAATAAAAGAGTACAATTATGAAGTCCAAGGACGATAATCAAATGCTAATTTGTTTAAAATCAGTTGTGGATTGAGATACTAATACTGCTAATCCTGATTACAGGCTCGCTAGGTATTGGAAAGTAACCGAAATGATTTAATCAAGAACTGCATGGGCCACCATAAAAACATGTAACGCCCCAGTCCCAAAATCTATAGGACTAATTATACGTAACATGCAAGTTACGCATTCGACCAGACTCTGGTCCGACTCGAATACGTATAAGTTGTATAACAAGGGTAACTATCTAAGAATACTGAAAATATATGTCTCAATCCACATAAAGAATAAAGTATCAAGAATGAACTATATCTGCTAAAGACGGCCGCCAGTAACACATAAGCTCGAATAGACTCGAGAAAGAAATATGAGTCTATAAAACTAGGCTACATCAGCAGATGAATAAACAATATGAATAATAACCATAACTACGAAAGAACTGATATAAGTACATGGCACCAATGCCTGCAAGACAAAGCAACACACATCAGCAACTCCAGGCAGGCTCCACAACGGTCTATGCTGCAAAACTGGCAAGGGACCAGGTCCTCAAAGGGACGTAATAAGGTACAAGAAACAACATGCCAAAGTAAAATAGTATAATGCCACATACTCAAGGGTAAACTAATATAACCATCTAAGTGATATGCACATAAGAGCATCACTCGTACTCAGGATGAAACCACTACAGGCTCTGTGTCGGGGAGCCCATAGCAGAAAGTAATATCACGTAGTCCAGTATAGGTGCCAAAGCACCTCCAGTAGTATAGTATATATATAAATAATTAGCTTGTAGTATGGTGTGTCTCTCTCCACCCAATGTAACCTTACGTCTCATGTCCATGATGTCTCATGTCCATAATCCGCAAGATCATGACCTCTAGCTAGTACAACGAGTCATAATGATATCTCTATATATGCAGGTCTTATATCATGAATCCTGTAAGCCTATATAAAATTACTATGAATAACTCAAGAAAGATTATGTCACATAAAATATGGTCAAGTGTCCTATGGTATAGCGTACTTAGTAAAGCAAGCACGCAAAATAGGATCGTGGTATCAACTCTCTAAGTGACGTTTCTCGACTCCGCGTACGGCGTCGACACCCGAATTTTGTTCGGATGCTAAGCAAAGTCTCACGGTCCTAGGTTGAACAGGCACATCACAAAAATATATAAAAAGAAACACAAGTCGATAATATAACAGAATTTACTACAAGTTGGCAATGTACACTTGTCTGGGCTCTGAACTCCGTCAATTGCTTCTGTAAAAGTGGAATCTCCAAGTACGCCTCCGGATGCTGAAACAAATATCACTATTGTTCTCAAAATACTTGAAATAGCTAGGATTGACTACCCATAAGTCTAATTTGGACACAGGGACAAAATTGACAGTTTTGGATCAAAGAGGGGTCCACATGTGGCCCACTTCGCACCGAAAAGTATGCCAGAGATAAAGTTCTCAAAATTTAGCAAACTTAGTGTCTACAAGTCCATAATGATGATACGAACCCAATGGAACGTACATAACTGAATTCCGATGAGTCGGTCACGAAATCGTCCGTCAAGTGGAACCATGGGGCCCACAAAATGGTATTTTGTCAACGTTCTCAGAATCGAACCAAACTTGGGTTAGAGGACCAGCATAATGCTGTGAATTCGATGGGTCAAGTTTCGTTGCAAAACGACAAGCACACACAAAATTATGACAAGTGTCAAAACAGGCCGATACGATATTTTTTGACGCATACACGTTGATTCCGGTGTGCACGCACATCCAAATCAAGTTTCGTAAAATCCAACACGTTCACATTGACGATACGCACCTTTCTGTAAAATTCTCACATGACAAAGTTGCCTCGTTTAGCAGGATGCACCCCGTATCGAGAAAATTTGGGTTTACAAAATCAAGTTTTTGTCAGATTTCAGTAGTAAATAAATCACAGCATACATCGAATTAAAAGAAAGTGTCTAAAGGGATTAAAACTAGGTTATATTGTCTAAATTACTGTTTAAGTAGAATTTTAAAATATTAACTAGGTTGGAAGAAAGTTAGACACGAATATGGGAGGTTGAAATAATTTTTTATCCTAAAATTAAGTTTTTTTCCTATTTTGTATCACGATTTGCGATCGACACAGGACACGATAAGCTAAATTAATTAAACAGGGTTCATGGGGTCATATGGTCTTCACATAGGATTTGACGGGTCATTATTTGGTTTACTATGCAGGAAAAAAATGAGATGGAAAGAAGAGTACCTCACGGCTCACTGATGCTCGTGATTTGGGCGGGCTGTTCATGACGACGGCGCGCGACGGTCAGCGACGATCGGTAGTGGGTCTGGACGCAGGGAAGGGAGATGTCTGAGGGGGTCTGATATATGGTGTTATATATAGGGTGGAAGGGGGGTTTCGGGGAGATAAAAGGAGGAGTCGGGGTCGGTTACATGGAAGAGGAATCGGAAGGGGTACAGGGGTTTCGGGTGCTGGGGGTGCGGGTCTGAGTCGGGTTTGGGTTTAGGGGTCAGTTTAGGTTCGGGGTTGGTTTTAGGATTTATTATAATAATATAAATAACCATATATATATATATATAGCTATCTATAAATAATTTTGAACCTCAAATAATTTCCAAGAAAATTCTACAAAATTCTAATAATAGTTGTACACCCAAAAATATATTTTTTATGTAATATTATTAATTAATTAAATATACATAATTATCAATCCATAAATATAATATATTAATTATTTAAAAAATAATAAAAAATCTCTCTTAATCACAATAATTACATAATACCAATATTAATAAAATTTAAAATTTAAATCTAAAAAAAATTAGAGGATTTACAATGACCGAACTTGTTGTTTTGGGACAATGGAGAATACATATTCTACCAATTTTGGCTTTTGGTTCACTTGATTTGGAGTTGGAATGAAGTTTTTATGAAGGGAACAAGTTTTTGGGTTCTCGGAGCTTTTCCATGACCGAACTTGTTGTTTTGGGACGATGGAGAACCATGCGGCCCAGTAACATGTGCCCCCTCCAGAATACGCCCATCTTGATATCTACTCTGTGCATGTGTTTTAAAGTCGGACACATAGTACCTTGAACTCATGGGAATTCACTAATGCCAGACTCCATGCAGAGTCCACGCGACCAGGAGACTAAGCGGCCACGAGCCATACGTCCCTTCTTTTGGGCATATGTCTCTGCACGACTTTTGTGACTCTGTACATCTTTTTATGCTTTTGTCTTATCTCCCTGATACTTTTTGGCTTGTCACATCAAGTCATATCAATCACTTATCTGACTTGCATTTATTGACTGTCACTCAACACGTGTCCCGAGGCATGGACTTTGTCTTCGTAGTGCCCCGCTCCACGTTGGCACTATGTACCAAAGATATCGGTTTGCTGACTCAAAAAAAAACCTTCTTGGAGAGCTCCTTATTTAACCAGAAGATGACTGATCTAGGTGTAAACCCCCTCGACCAGAAATTAGGGCTAATTAAATTCAAATAACCTAATTAGGGTTAACTGGAATTAATTATGATTTATTATATGGTGTTATGATACTTGTACAATGATTATTTAGGATGATACCATAGCTGTTACCCTAAAGCTAATGCTACATATTTGACCTAGACCTGTAAACCCATTATATTGAACCTAGAACAAATCCCGGATACCGATTTTCGTGCCTGATTCTAGTCGCACAAAAGTCGTTACAAACGTCCGTGCGCAAATTAATTAAATTACGTAATTACGTTCGCTGCCCGTTCCAATTGACATTGAGACCCAACCTCAACCAGTTTTGACCAACCCAGATCACGATAATATTGTACACTGAGCCTACTACACCAATGACCCTTGTCCAACCTAATTTAGACTCCCGGATTTTATTTAAATTAAATTAGAGATACCCGTTACATTAGTTATAAATTAATTAATGTGGCTACCTAACCTCAATTACATTAGACCTAACCCCAACCCAAATCCACATCCACACCCACAAGCCTCATACAAAACACCATACACCACCCTAGTCCAATGAGGAACACCAAACATGGTGTTTGGTTACATTAAATCCCCAAATCTAGTTATTGTGCAAATACCAAATTGTTCAGGGGCCTAATTGCAAAAATTGCAATGAGGTGTCCCCCTCTCATTGGCCCAAACCATCATGGAGAAAAGAGATGGTCATGACCAATCATATGCATTTGATTTCCCCCCTTTTCCTATGTACCTACATTACTTTATGTAGGGCACATCTTGGCCTTACATTTGAAATGGCCTATTCCTAGCCCTCCACTCATCTTGATGGACAACCCCACTCCCCAAAAATGTTGGTCCAGCCGGCCCTAATCCCTAGGCAGCCCCCCCTCACTCTCTCTCCTACATATACATGCATATTTACACTTTAATTGGAAAAACCAAAACCTAAAACTAAACTAAAACCCAAATATCCCCAATCGAGCTCCCCTCAGCCCGACCCCAGCCGACCCACCCCGAGCTCGACACCGGCCACCAGCTACCTCCAGACGCCACCACCCTAACCCGACCCCTTCGTCGGACCCTCCCCTACCCTCGGCCACCGCCACCCGGCCACTACGCCGCCGGCAGCCACATGCCAACAACCCCACACCAACCCGAGCCTCCCATCCCGCACAGCACAGCCGACCTCCCCTCTGCTTCGTGCTCCGCCACCACCGCACCTCCGGCCACCAAACTTGGCCGAGCCCTTCCCCAGCCAGTCCTCCACCACCCCGTGAAGTTTCAGCCGACGCCGTCGCCACCCCGCGGAGAAATCGCCCCCGCAGCGAGGAGCTGTACCAAACCGCTGCTGCTGCCGACCCTTCCCCGCGCGACGCCGGAGCGCCGTCCGGCCACCCCCGCCGGCGACGACCCACCACCTGACTCCCCTCGACCCGAGCTTCGCTGAGGTACATCATTTTATGTATAAATACGGATATTTGAGTATGTATTTTAGGTTGCAAGTGTATATATATATATAGTTTATGTATTTATGTATTTTATACGTATTTCAGTATACGTATAATATTCTGTATTTGTTAGTATTTTTATATATAAATATCCCTGTGTAAATATTGTGTTATTATATGTATGCTTATTGTATAGGAATATATATATACATATTTTGTATACCTATATTATTTAAATACCTAATAAGTATATATGTATACGTATATAAAGTATGTACTTATATATATATATTTTTACATACAGTAGTATTTACGTATTTAATATGTGTATATACTGTATTAATTTCCTGAGTTTATTTTTATATATAATTTAAATATATAAGTACGTATTTTATAAGATAATGGTATGTATATACATAGTATATAAATATACTTGAATTTAATCCTTATGTTCATACCTAATAAGTATATAATAATAAATATATAAAAATGTATATATATTTCAAATACGTTTTATGTGCTAAATTATTTCACAAATTATTATATGTATGTATAAATATCCATAGTGTATTTTGTATATTGTATATTTAATATATATGGTGTACATATACATATTCTGTAAATTGATATATTATATATAGTATATAAGATATTGATAGGTATATGAAAATGTATATTTAAATATATATAATTATGTGTGTATTTTTACTTAAGTACAAATTATTATCTAAATATATTTATATGTATAAATATATGAATTTATGTTATTACCAATTATGTATACATATTTAATAGGTGTATTATTAGTATATACTAATTAATGCATAAGTACTATTTTCGTACTATTAAACAAATATAATATTTTATTTAATATAATTAAATATGACTTAGTGTATATGTAGATACTAGTGTTAACTTTATGTAAATACAGTCCCGACCCTTGACAGCTGTAGATACGAACAGTACGTATTAGTCGTGCTATTGTAGCGACTAATTTGGTCATTACTACATCCTATATAGGATTGCTGGACACTACTGCCGAGGCATCAGGAGCAGGACTTTGGATTTCGCAGCTACCCGGGACAGGCAAGTATACCTTGCCTTGTTGTACTGTTTAAATTCAATTATATTTGGTTACATATTTATTCATTATATAAATGTGCGCGTCCGAGCAGACTCGGGTGCAGTCAACGAAGGCGTTGACGTTAGGAGTAGTATCTGACTTAGTGTCTAGTAGACCCACCTAAAGTTGTGAAATTATTGATATAACTTTCCAGGCCTTGACACGTATCATTACACGTCACAGAGTGAGTTCATGTAGGGACGCGTGCCTCATGCGCGACTGGCCATCAGTATGAGCAACACGTGTAGCGGTATGTAGCTCAGTTGTTTATTTCATAGAGACTTGCATCATAGTATGAGATGTCCACATCGTTTTCACGATTTGTACATCTACATTGGGCGGGAAAGACATCTAGTAGGCGTATGGGACACCCCCCTGATATATACTCGAGTTATCATGCTCTTCGGAGATGGGGATTACAGTATATATAGCGAGTTACCATGCTCTTCGGAGATGGGGATTATAGCGAGTTACCATGCTCTTCGGAGATGGGGATTATAGCGAGTTACCATGATCTTCGGAGATGGGGATTATAGCGAGTTACCATACTCTTCGGAGATGGGGATAGCATCAATGCCCTTAAACGGGGGCATATGTGGCATATACTAGCCAGTCCCGACGATTGGTGAATTACGTCAGCATATGTCTGAGCCTACACATTCCCATGCGTACTACCAGGTCTTTAAATTGCATTCACTTAGATGGTTAGCATACCCCCCTTTATTTACTCAGTACTTACTTTATGGCATGTATTTTTTGTATCTTGTTACGTCCCTCTGAGGACCTGGTTCCCTACCAGGTTGTTTGTGCGGTTGCAGGATACTTGATCTAATAGAGTGTGGACATCATTGCAGGTATATTTATATTTTCAGCTATTTCAGTCTTGTATTCCTTCCATTTTATTCTGCTTATATAGCCTAGTGTTTATAGACCTATATTGTTCTTCTGGTCTATTCGAACGGATGTGTTATTGGGCTGCAGACTGATGATGCATATCGTTCTTCCTTGAGATTACTTATCCTGGATTTAGATTTAGTTGTTGTATATTGGAAATAGATTATTACTTGGATCACTTGACCATGGACAGCGTAAGTGCACTTCGTCGGGTCCATTAAATTGGAAAGCCCTACGGAGTCGTACCAGCTGGCCATTGCCACGTGTCTGGTCTCATAGATTTTGGAACTGGGGCATGACATGGTTTTAATGGTGGCCCATGCAGGTCTCTGAGCAAATCGTATCGGTTACGTTACTGTACCGAACAAGCCTGCAACTTAGGATTAATGTGAATAAGATCTCAATCCATAACCGATTTTAAAACTCCTCTGGTATGTGATTATCGCCCTTGGACTTCCAATTTGCATTCGCTCAATCTTCGTCAATATCGCCATCCTTGTTCCTCGTCCCCTATTATTCAGGGAGACGAATGCTTGTGACTGATGACTTCCCTCCAGAAGAAGATCGAAGACCAGACGACAGGAGATAAAATTCGTATACCTTTCTCGGAGAAGATTGTTACCTTATCAGGATAGATTGATGGGTTCTTTGGGTTCTAGAACTAGTGTGGAAGGTTGGCAAGAGAGTTGGACCCAGTAGTACCCTAACCGTGCTAGAGGTAACAGTGATCTTGGAAGTACTAAGAGCTGGAAGGATTATTGATCATGGCCTAGAATAGTCTAAGGAAATGCATAGCCCGATGCTGGAAACTAGTGGTTGCATATTATAGCAATATCAGGAATGATATTATGGACTAGAGAAGATAAAATTTCAGGCTCTCAATTGGAAGATAATGATCTGATTTCAAGAAATGTGCTTGAGTGATACCATTATTGTACTATGTGACTTGGAGAGATAAATAACGAAAAGAAGAAATTTGAGGAATGAAATTTTAGAGAAAATTTGAGAAGAGAAATTATATTTCAGACAGGGAAGATTTTTTTTTTCTTTCAGAGGATTAGTGTGGTAAACAGAACAAGAGAATTTATTTTGAGGATTAAGTCTGGACGATGACACCGTCCTAGCATGAGTTGATTGAGCCAATACCACGCGACGCGAGATTGTCGACGCGATTACATTATTTATGACCACCAGATTACCCTGAGTTTGAGTTTCTTCAGAGAGCCTGGGAGCATGGTGCCCATCTACCTTAGGAGTATACAACGCATGAGGCGAACCAGTGTACCACCATATTATATCAGAGTTGAGGATGTGTTCCTAGAGGATCTTCTAGGCCTGCCACCTGACAGAGAGATAGAGTTTGCTATAGACTTGACTCCAAGAGCCGAGCCAGTTAATTTTCCGTCTTCAGACTAGTACTGATAGAGTTGGTTGAGTTGTGGGTCCGTCGTGGAGGATCTCTTAGACAAGGGTTTCGGTCGAGCTAGTGTTTCTCCATGGGGCAATACCCATCTTAATTATGCCGAAGAAAAACGGGACGGTACAGTTGAATCAGCTAAGTGGCGCATATGTATTTTGAAGATCGATCTCAGATCCAGCTATCATCAGATCTAGGTACGGAGAGAGGGCATTCCTAAGACGACTTTTCGGACGTAGTATGGACACTATGAGTTTCTAGTCATGACGTTTGGTTTAACCAAGCGCCAGCAGTATTTGTGAGCCAAATGAACAATGTCTTCCACCAGTACTTGGATAAGTTCATGGTGGTATTTATAGACTACATCATGATATATTCCAAGAGCCAGGAGGAGCCTGAGAGGCATCTCAGAATCGTGTTGGAGACACTGAGACATGAGAGGCTGTACGCCAAACTCAGCAAATGTGAGTTTTGCTTGGATAGAGTACCATTTCTGGGACACATAATCACCGGAGATGGACTATCAGTTGATCCGAAGAAGATAGCTGCAGTAGAGACCTGGCCTACCCCTACATCAGTTACAGAGGTTAGGAGTTTCCTCGAACTTGCCGGATATTACCGGAGGTTCGTAGAAAAAAAACTTTTCGAGGATAGCTGCGCCTATGACGCGACTGACGCGTAAAGGCGAAGAGTTTATCTGGACCGACGAGTGTCAGGCGGCTTTCGATGAGCTGAGGAAGCGTCTGACATCAGCACCGATTTTGACACTACCCTCAGGATCAGGAGGATTTGTAGTGTACAGTAATGCGTCAGGGAGCGGATTGGGATGTGTACTGATGCAACACGGCATGGTGATAGCCTACGTATCGAGACAGTTGAGAGTTCATGAGAAGAACTATCCGACGCACGACTTGGAGCTAGCTGCGGTGATATTTGCACTAAAGCTATGGAGACATTACCTTTAGGGTGAGCGTGTTGAGATTATACAGATCATAAAAGCCTGAAGTACGCAGAAGGAGCTCAACATGAGGCAGAGACGTTGGCTAGAGTTGATGATCGATCATGACATTGAGTTGCAGTACCACCCTGGCAAGGAGAATGTCGTAGCAGATGCCTTAAGCAGGAAGCCCATGGCATACTTTTTGACGACGCAGCGACGGTTGCTAGAGGATCTCTAGAAGCTTGAGATAGAGATCATATTGTCAGGCATGGATGGACAGATGGCCAGCCTCGAGGTTCAGTCTACCCTGATTGAGAGGATCAGGGCAGCCCTGCCAACAAATGCGAGATTTCGACGTCTACGAGAGAGGACAGAGGCCGGCATACCGACGGGACTCAGGATTCACGAAGACGAAATATTGAGGTGTGGAGATCGCCTATACGATCCGAGAGGCGACCTACACCAAGAGTTGATGGCCGAGGCTCATTGCTCGATTTAATCTACTCATCCCGGGGATACGAAGATGTACCGAGACTTAAGGCAACATTGCTGGTAGCAAGGGATGAAGAGAGAGATTGAGAGATTCGTGGCAAGATGCTTGGTATGTCAGCAAGACAAGGCTGGATAACAGAGAACTGCAGGACTAATGCAGTTGTTTCCCAATTCCCGAGTGGAAGTGGGAACACATCACCATGGACTTCGTCACGGGTTTCCCGAGGAGTCCTAGTGGTCGCAATGCCGTATGGGTAATCGTAGATAGACTCACCAAGTCTGCCCACTTTTTACCCTTCAGGGTTGGGCAATCTACGAAAGTCTTGGCAGACATGCACATGAGGGAGATAGTACGATTGCATGGAGTGCCAGTCAGTATCGTGTCTGACCGAAATACGAGGTTTACATCGTACTTTTGGAGGAGTATGCAAGAGAGTCTTGGTACCCGCCTTAAGTTAAGTACTTCGTACCACCCGCAGACAGATAGAAAATCCGAGCGCACCATTCAGACGCTGGAGGACATGTTGAGGGCATGCATGCTTGACTTCAGCAGTTCATGGGAGGACCACTTGCACTTGGTCAAATTTTCCTACAACAATAGCTATCAGGCGAGCATTCAGATGGCTCCCTATGAGGCATTGTATGGTAGGAAGTGTCGATCCCCAGTATATTGGAGCAATGTAGGCGAGAGGCAGATTCCAGGACCATAGTTGATCATCCATACAGTGGAGAAGGTGAAGAAGATCCAGGGGCATCTACGAGCAGCACAGGACAGGCAAAAGCATTGGGCTAATGTGCATCGACGACCCTTAGAGTTCCAGGTTGGAGAACATGTATTTCTGAAGATTTCTCCTACCAGAGGAACCATCAGATTTGGAGGCAGAGGGAAGCTGAGTCCGAGGTACACCGGACCCTACGATGTGCTAGAGCGCGTCGGAGAAGTTGCTTACAGATTGGCCTTGCCGCAGACACTGGAAGAAGTTCACGACGTCTTCCATGTATCTCAGTTGAGGAGGTACATACCGGATCCGAGTTATGTGCTTGACCACTCGGAGATCACCGTTGGTCCAAGCTTATCATACCAGGAGGAGCCGGTAGAGATCCTAGACCGAAGTGAGAAGGTACTGCGAGGCCAGACTATCCCTCTAGTTCGTGTCGCATGGAGGCATCACGCACCAGGTGAATCAACCTGGGAACGAAAGGACGATATTCAGCAACGTTTTTCCCATCTCTTCGAAGGCCTAGGTATGTGATAGTATTTATTTCATTCAATAGTTTTGATATATGCCTGTTTTAATTTCGAGGACGAAATGCTCTAAGGAGGGTATGTTGTAAACCTCCTCGACCAGAAATTAGGGCTAATTAAATTCAAATAACCTAATTAGGGTTAACTGGAATTAATTATGATTTATTATATGGTGTTATGATACTTGTACAATGATTTGATTATTTAGGATGATACCATAGCTGTTACCCTAAAGCTAATGCTACATATTTGACCTAGACCTGTAAACCCATTATATTGAACCTAGAACAAACCCCGGATACCGATTTTCGTGCCTGATTCTAGTCGCACAAAAGTTGTTACAAACGTCCGTGCGCAAATTAATTAAATTACGTAATTACGTTCACTGCCCGTTCCAATTGACATTGAGACCCAACCTCAACCAGTTTTGACCAACCCAGATCACGATAATATTGTACACTGAGCCTACTACACCAATGACCCTTGTCCAACCTAATTTAGACTCTCGGATTTTATTTAAATTAAATTAGAGACACCCGTTATATTAGTTATAAATTAATTAATGTGGCAACCTAACCTCAATTACATTAGACCCAACCCCAACCCAAACCCACATCCACACCCACAAGCCTCATACAAAACACCATACACCACCCTAGTCCAATGAGGAACACCAAACATGGTATTTGGTTACATTAAATCCCCAAATCTAGTTATTGTGCAAATACCAAATTGTTCAGGGGCCTAATTGCAAAAATTGCAATGAGGTGTCCCCCTCTCATTGGCCCAAACCATCATGGAGAAAAGAGATGGTCATGACCAATCATATGTATTTGATTTCCCCCCTTTTCCTATGTACCTACATTACTTTATGTAGGGCACATCTTGGCCCTACATTTGAAATGGCCTATTCCTAGCCCTCCACTCATCTTGATGGACAACCCCACTCCCCAAAAATGTTGGTCCAGCCGGCCCTAATCCCTAGGCAGCCCCCCCCTCACTCTCTCTCCTACATATACATGCATATTTACACTTTAATTGGAAAAACCAAAACCTAAAACTAAACTAAAACCCAAATATCCCCAACCGAGCTCCCCTCAGCCCGACCCCAGCCGACCCACCCCGAGCTCGACACCGGCCACCAGCCACCTCCAGACGCCACCACCCAAACCCGACCCCTTCGCCGGACCCTCCCCTACCCTCGGCCACCGCCACCCGGCCACTACGCCGCCGGCAGCCACCCCCCAACAACCCCACACCAACCCGAGCCTCCCATCCCGCACAGCACATCCGACCTCCCCTCTGCTTCGTGCTCCACCACCACCGCACCTCCGGCCACCAAACTTGGCCGAGCCCTTCCCCAGCCAGTCCTCCACCACCCCGTGAAGTTTCAGCCGACGCCGTCGCCACCCCGCGAAGAAATCGCCCTCGCAGCGAGGAGCTGTACCAAACCGCTGCTGCTGCCGACCCTTCCCCGCGCGACGCCGGAGCGCCGTCCGGCCACCCCCGCCGGCGACGACCCACCACCTGACTCCCCTCGACCCGAGCTTCGCTGAGGTACATCATTTTATGTATAAATACGGATATTTGAGTATGTATTTTAGGTTGCAAGTGTATATATATATAGTTTATGTATTTATGTATTTTATACGTATTTCAGTATACGTATAATATTCTGTATTTGTTAGTATTTTTATATATAAATACCCCTGTATAAATATTGTGTTATTATATGTATGCTTATTGTAATTAGTATCATATAATAGGAATATATATATATACGTATTTTGTATACCTATATTATTTAAATACCTAATAAGTATATATGTATACGTATATAAAGTATGTACTTATATATATATATTTTTACATACAGTAGTATTTACGTATTTAATATGTGTATATACTGTATTAATTTCCTGAGTTTATTTTTATATATAATATAAATATATAAGTACGTATTTTATAAGATAATGGTATGTATATACATAGTATATAAATATACTTGAATTTAATCCTTATGTTCATACCTAATAAGTATATAATAATAAATATATAAAAATGTATATATATTTCAAATACGTTTTATGTGCTAAATTATTTCACAAATTATTATATGTATGTATAAATATCCATAGTGTATTTTGTATATTGTATATTTAATATATATGGTGTACATATACATATTCTGCAAATTGATATATTATATATAGTATATAAGATATTGATAGGTATATGAAAATGTATATTTAAATATATATAATTATGTGTGTATTTTTACTTAAGTACAAATTATTATCTAAATATATTTATATGTATAAATATATGAATTTATGTTATTACCAATTATGTATACATATTTAATAGGTGTATTATTAGTATATACTAATTAATGCATAAGTACTATTTTCGTACTATTAAACAAATATAATATTTTATTTAATATAATTAAATATGACTTAGTGTATATGTAGATACTAGTGTTAACTTTATGTAAATACAGTCCCGACCCTTGACAGCTGTAGATACGAACAGTACGTATTAGTCGTGCTATTGTAGCGACTAATTTGGTCATTACTACATCCTATATAGGATTGCTGGACACTACTGCCGAGGCATCAGGAGCAGGACTTTGGATTTCGCAGCTACCCGGGACAGGCAAGTATACCTTGCTTTGTTGTACTGTTTAAATTTAATTATATTTGGTTACATATTTATTCATTATATAAATGTGCGCGTCCGAGCAGACTCGGGTGCAGTCAACGAAGACGTTGACGTTAGGAGTAGTATCTGACTTAGTGTCTAGTAGACCCACCTAAAGTTGTGAAGTTATTGATATAACTTCCCAGGCCTTGACACGTATTATTACACGTCACAGAGTGAGTTCATGTAGGGACGCGTGCCTCATGCGCGACTGGCCATCAGTATGAGCAACACGTGTAGCGGTATGTAGCTCAGTTGTTTATTTCATAGAGACTTGCATCATAGTATGAGATGTCCACATCGTTTTCACGATTTGTACATCTACATTGGGCGGAAAAGACATCTAGTAGGCGTATGGGACACCCCCCCTGATATATACTCGAGTTACCATGCTCTTCGGAGATGGGGATTTCAGTATATATAGCGAGTTACCATGCTCTTCGGAGATGGGGATTATAGCGAGTTACCATGCTCTTCGGAGATGGGGATTATAGCTAGTTACCATGCTCTTCGGAGATGGGGATAGCATCAATGCCCTTAAACGGGGGCATATGTGGCATATACTAGCCAGTCCCGACGATTGGTGAATTACGTCAGCATATGTCTGAGCCTACACATTCCCATGCGTACTACCAGATCTTTAAATTGCATTCACTTAGATGGTTAGCACACCCCCCTTTATTTACTCAGTACTTACTTTATGGCATGTATTTTTTGTATCTTGGTACGTCCCTCTGAGGACCTGGTTCCCTACCAGGTTGTTTGTGCGGTTGCAGGATACTTGATCTGATAGAGTGTGGACATCATTGCAGGTATATTTACATTTCCAGCTATTTCAGTCTTGTATTCCTTCTATTTTATTCTGCTTATATAGCCTAGTGTTTATAGACCTATATTGTTCTTCTGGTCTATTCGAACGGATGTGTTATTGGGCTGCAGACTGATAATGCATATCGTTCTTCCTTGAGATTACTTATCCTGGATTTAGATTTAGTTGTTGTATATTGGAAATAGATTATTACTTGGATCACTTGACCATGGACAGCGTAAGTGCACTTCGTCGGGTCCATTAAATTGGAAAGCCCTACGGAGTCGTACCAGCTGGCCATTGCCACGTGTCTGGTCTCATAGATTTTGGGACTGGGGCGTGACACTAGGTGAGTGGGAAATCCTTTATTCTCTGATTCTTGCACGCCTTAATAATAAATCTGAGTTTTTTTAAATGCTTGTGTGCTTAATAAGATAAGTTGCAATAATGATAGAACGAGAACCTGCTTGTCTAGAAAGAGATAGAACCATTGACATACTAAGTATAAGAAATATTGCATGCTAGTTACACTGACACTTCTATCGAACGAACCTTGCCATGCTACAGAAAGAAAGAGTAGAACTGCATGCTATGAACTGCATGCTAACTTGAAGAGATAAATAGACCCGTGCCATGCATTGCTTTAAGTAAAGATCGTTCATATGTTTGCTTGTCATTGTGTATATAATTGCTTGTCTTGGATGCAAAAGCTTGATGGAATGTATGCTTGTTTTATTATAAGAGAAAATATGTGTCTTGTTTGTGAAGAGACTAGTAGCCCGCCCTGATGTTCCAGTCCTACGGGATCTAGGGGGTACGACTATTAGATAAGAGATAGATGGATTGAATGCGTGTATTGTTACGTTATGTTATAAATGTGACGTGCTTGTTATCGAGGAGCTTGCTGGGGATGGAGGCTCAACGACAAGTTTGGAGACTAATAGTGTGCCCTGAGCTCGGGGTGTGGCTATTAGACTGGTGGATGGAGATTGATGGGGTGAGACTAATAGTGCGTCCTGAAGTTTTTGGTCCTACGGGATCTAGGGGGACATAGCTATTAGATGGGAGGCGGTGCTTCTGTTGGAAAGAATTTGAGTTTGTGTTAGAGAAGTTAGCTTGTTCATGAAGATAGATGCATTCAGGTAGTTAGGGCGCATGCTAGGCTAGCCTTTTTGCATACCTAACTGTTTGATGTAGAGACGAACAGGAAAAAAGAACCTGGTTTATATATGCACATGTTGCTAACTTGTATGTCTGCTGCAGGGATAACCGTTCGGCAAGGGGTAAGAACACAAAAAGTATATATATAGCCTGCTTGTTAATGATCATGTGCATCTTAGAGTTTATCTGATAGTGTTTCATGCATTTGCATCGGTCGGACAATGGTTATTAGTGCAGAGCTGAACCATGAGTCACAACTGCTAATAACATCAGATAAAAGAGTCATTAGTCAGATGTGTTATCGCTACTGATCCTGAGTCTCTCGGGGACCGAAATCTTATTGTTTGCTTGGTTGAAAGATAGTCCACTAAATGCTGTATTGTCCCTAGAGTCTTTGTGTATTGCTTACAAGACACGTTGCGCACACCCTGATTAGTACATCGTGCTTGAACCGCTTGTCTTGCCTACTTGGTTGTATTGAACTGATTTCTGATTTCAAAGATGTTTCCAAAAGAAGTAATATGACTCCGTTCATGTACTGCATGTAACGAACATAGGTAAAACTAGAAAGATCACTAGTAATGTAATATTTTATAACATAATTACTTAGTGTTAGTTTTAGTGAATGTTGCTTCTGTTCGTTGATTTTAGACTCACCAGTGCTTTCTCCAAAGTGCTGACCCACCAACAGTTTGCTTGTTTGCAGGTGCTGGATCATCCGAGGAAGCGATAGCCGTGCCTCATCCCCAGGACCTGAAAATCTGGTTTCGATGCCTTGAGCCGTATCGATTGCTTTGAGCTGCTTTTGTATAGAGGAACATAATATATGGAACGATGTCATTATATTCAGAGAACCTCGTGCCTCGATCTTTGCCCCATTTATTCAGATGGATTATTGTTTGCAATATTATCCCTCCGCTGCGTACTCGATCGATTCGACGATAGCCACAACTTTAACGATGTTACTTTGTGCGGGCATAATCTCAGGCTCGTACGATATCACGTCCCGTTAGAAACGATTATCCCGCTGGAGCGCTGGCGCGGTAATTCGTGCCCAGTGGGGACGACCGATTCCTGCGGGAGATCGGTACATGACATCCTTGCCCATGTGTCCCATGTTTCATGCACCTTGATCCCCATGCGGCCTTGATCTTCATGAGCGCATGCGACCCCTTTGCACGTTTTATTGATTGACTTGGTTTGAATGTTTTATTGGATTTTGTGATTACATGTGTGATTATAATAATTGTAATTGTATGATAACTAAGTGACCATGTGTTAAACCCGACTATGCGCCTGATCCGACTATGTGTAGACAGACCATGCGCCAAGTGACTATAACTTCCCATGTGCATGACTTGACCTATGTATTGCAATATGCTAGAACTCATGTGAATGACCAATGATTGGTAACTTTGCTCGACTATTTGTTTTTGTGCTGATACACTTACAATGTGTTATGTGTTCCTACGTGCTAAGTGTTCCCACACGATTGTGTTACATGTTTTACACTAAGGTCTACATACGTGCTACGCGACATGTGATATAATACGATTCCTCCAAGCACGGACAAAATGGTTTAGTCAATTTCCAAGCGTGGTTATGACTTGTTTGATTGTTGCATCATGCTGGGGTGAATCCAAATTGGACTGCCAAGTGACAAAGTGGATTTGTATCTAGCGTGTTCGTACTATGGTACAATATATAAGAGAAATATCATGTGACTACGCCATGAGATTTCAGTAACACTAGGGTTAACTAGGCAACTAAAACATGTAGAACATTGGGAGGGACGAAATCCCGAGATCGTGCTTAACTAGCCACCCTCAAATATTTATCTGGGTAGTGCAGGCTGGCCCCCATAGATATTGTTTAAATCCTCATCAGTGGATGGCAATATCTGACTATTATATTATACTATGTATTCTTGCGATATTAGCAAGGTGGCCGTACGAGGGACCGATGCATAATACTATGTGTTATGCGACGATTCATGGCTCGGCTAGCCCTGCTAGTACCTGGTTCGATATGAGAATTCCTATTAAATACATAATACCTCTGGGATAACCCAGACTCCACCTAGCAAGCCGTACAAGTGATTGGCCGATTATGTAACTGAGCTTGATTGTATATTATATCTTTTGTTAAATAGTTCGGGATACGGACTATCATGGTATAATGCCCCGCTTCTAGCGGTTTACTTATGGAACACATATTACTTTTACTCGGTTGAGAATCGAGTCTCGGGGAAACCTTACCGCCAAATCAACAAGGACGAAATGCAATGAACCCTTCAAACTGATGGAACGGCTTCTATTAAAATTAGCCCAAGAGTTTTCGTTGGTTATTTTTGCTGCTTGGTGTTGTGTTGCTTTGTGTTTTGTGTTGTTTTCGATGACTTGGTTTTCAGGATTCGCTTTTCTCGCTTAAGCATTCATTTCGAATCATAAGAGAAAGAGATCGAAGGATGCTAACCAATTATTATTGCAATTTTAGGATGCATAACCAAGGAGTGATCGTTGCATAAGGCTTCACCATCCTCTCGTTCGATTCAATCGGTGAGTGGCTTAGGCCCTTCGATATATATATATATATATATATATATATATATATATATATATAAGCATGCAATTTATCTCTTTTAGCTTATCTCGTTTAGTGAGGCATCATTAGCATAGGAACGTGCAACTCGTGCAGACTAGAGATCATTTTTTATTAAAGCATATGGACTGAAGATATATATATATATAATTATTGTAAATACTTTTTCAAATAGACGTGTATCAGTTCCTTACCCATATGTTGCACAAGAGATGTTTAGAGAAACCTCGCATGGGTTACTAGAGAAAAGAGTAAAGAGATAGAGATGTTCTTTTATAGTCTAACTGCTGCATAGTAAGAGTTTATATGATAGAGCTTCATACCATGCATCGGTCTTTAAACAACTTGTGCACAAGGGTAATCCCATGAACGATTTTTGGGGCACTGGAGATCGGTCGCCCTAGGGGGATCAGAGAAACACCCTGAGGCAATGAAGTCCTTGCGATCAGGGGGTGTTCATGTCTATACAACATGGGTTTTTCATGGACCATCATGTAGTTAGGTCGCATGATAAGTTACCTTCTATGCACACTTGATACTTGATGCCAACACAGATGCATGAGTTATATACATATATGCAAATTGTTGCTAACTTGTGTATCTGCGACAGGGATAACCGCTTGACCGTGGATAAGATTTATCATATGCGTAGTCTATCTATTGTTTATATTTTCTTGCATGAATTGTTAAAAGAAACTAGACAACTAGAAAGATCACCTAATAATGCTAGCTTCACATGTTACTTAGTGTGGATTTTAAGGTGAGTTTGGCCACGGTCGCTTACCAGTACATGTTGTAGTACTGACCCATATTTGTGGACAAATCTCCAGGTTCTGGTAGTCTGGCAAGCATTTTAAAGCTTTATGAGCTCATCCCTTTAAGTGGAATCGTGCTCGTGCTGCTTCTCAAGGCTTTCTCTCTCCAGTGTGCAAGCTCTTCTTCTGCTAGGTGTTTTGATTTTTGGTCCTACTAAAAGGATATAATGTATAGGTGTTGTGGCTAGTTTTGGGTTTGTCAAAAGAGTTGTAAGCCATCTATGACATATTTTGTAACTCAGCCAAGTAAGTACTTTGTAATCCAATCTTCAAGTATTCAATAAAGAAAGTATTTTTTGTTCCTATCAAACGTGTTCAACTTTGGTTCTCTACATTTACATTTCGTGCTTATATATGTATATTTTCGTTTGAATTGTGTCTTGTGCAGGTACTATGCCTTGTGCAAGCGCAACTTAGGCTTGCACGGCATCGCGCCCAAGCATGGACGATCGGTTCCATAAGGACCAAGCGAGGACGAACGGCCCTTACGGGACCGGGGCGGGACACATGGTGCGACGGTCTAATCCTTGTCCTTGTTTGGTTGTAGGGTTAGATTAATGTATCACGATAGGTTATTAACCGAAACAAATACACAGAACTATATATATATATATATGTGTGTGTGTGTGTGTGTGTGTGTGTGTGTTTATTCTTGCTTGTTTTGTTTTTTCATTCGTGCTTCCTTTGTGGTACTTGCTATTTGGGGTCTAACCTTACTGGTTTTGCATGGCCAAGTTTAGATCCAGTACCTGAGGATCAAGAGTACTTCCCCCGGAATAATGGCGCGCACCATACGGATGGTCGCTGAAGGGCACGAGTGGGTCCCTTCTTCCCCGCTCGTTATTATATATTTTTTGTTTTGGCGTTTAGCCACCGACACTTATTAGCCGTAAATCTGGAAATTTAGTTTTCTTACATGATTATAATTAATTAGACTGCAGCTGATCATGGTCATGTACTTTTGCTACTCTGCCAGCTTTTTATTTTGTACAGTTGATTTCTAGGATATTTTGATAGCGCGTTTGGTACGCCTTACTGCTTTATCACACGTTCTATGTTTATTGTCCTTACTTGACTGATTGAGACAATAAATGTTCTGTGTGACCCTAAGTGACTTCCTTGTAGTATGCACCCCCTTGTCTAGTTACATCTGTGACCGCCGTACGATATTTTATACCTTGTACGAGGTAGCTGGCCATGTCCGTCTCCGTATTTCGGTACTGGGGCGTAACAAGGTTTTAGTGGTGGCCTATGCAGGTCTGTGTTTTCAGACTTGTGGGGTGTTATGGTCATATGAGTCTCAATCCAATATGTCCCCTTTGATATCTTTCTTCGTCTTCCTCGATACCGATGCTTGAACTACTAAAACTACTTGCCTACTTGATCATTCCCGTCATGTTCTTGATATTTTTTGTTCTTTTTCTTAGGGATTCTTCAGTTGCTAGAGCAACACGCATGGCAGGACAGGGTTCCCCTGGGAAACAATGGAAGGTAGCATCGGCCCATAGTCAGATTCGGATAGAGCCAGTAGTTGAGCAAGCTGGCACAGTGGAACCAAAAGTTGGACATATTGAGCAACCAACCCTGAGATCCCCATACCCCCAGTAGTGCCAACAGTGCTAGAGGTACATGACATCCCAACATTATTAGAGATCCTCTGAGGAATGATGTCTATGCAGCAACATCAGATGGTGGTGCAACAACATCAACAGTTTCAACAAAAAGAGCAAAATATCTTGTTGAGTCAGGGTTTACAGACGGCTCTGGAAAGAGGCGGGAGGAGTGATTTGGGGGGACGTAAGTTAGATTTTGCTGACTTAACCCGAGGTACTTTTATGGTACGATGGATGCCATCACAGCAAATGTATGGTTGTAATACATTGAGGTTATTCTAGCAGCAGCGAAGATTCCAGCCGATGAACAAGTTGACCAGGTCTGACTGCAACTTCAAGACCTTGCCCGTGACTGGTAGGCGTTAGTGGAGGTTGGCTTGAGGCTTCCTATCTCTTGGGACAGTTTCAGGACTTGTTTTGGGGCAATTATTTTGGAGTCGTCGCACAGTATGAGCTCCAACAGAGGTTTATCCATCTCAAACAGGCCGGTAGGAGTGTGGACGGATATGCAGCTGAATTCTGTAGGTTGAGTAGATTCGCTCCGACCATGGTGGCTACGGAATTGGACAGAGCAATGGTATTCCAACAAAGATTTCATTTAGAGAATCTACAACTAGTAGAGAGACACGACTACCAGACTTATGATGAAGTACTGATAGCAGCTTGAAGGCATTAGCTTACCATGCAGAGGTTGTCAGCAAGAATAGGAGGCCATAAGAGGTCTCATGCTCGGAGTGGAGGAGGTGGAGGAGTACCCCGAATGTCAGCACCATCACCTAGCATTCGTATTTATAATTCAGCACCACGGAGGGTGGCAGTTTCGACAGTGACGGTACCATCTCGGCAACAGCCGAGGCAGCAACAGCCGAGGCAGCAACAACAACAGCAACGCCAGGGAGCATCGGTGGGTTGCACTTACTGTGGTAAGGGAGGCCATTCTAGAGACGTATGTAGGGCAGTCAATGGGCTGTATATGAGGGTGGTAGTCCAGATCACCGTGTTTCCAATTGTCCGATGATGTAGAGGCCAAGAGGGCCAGTCCAACAGTTACCAGCACTGCCAGCACCAGGGGCAGTTCATCACAGAGGGCCGACAGTAGCAGTACGGCCATTAGCTCAGCGTCCATTACCGACACAAGCTCATATGTTACGATAGGGGGACCAATAATAGAGGCCACAACTGTGGTTCCCCGTTCACCATATTCGGGGAGCGCGGCTATGAAACACTTTCGGTATCGTTCAATCGGGATAGATTGAATCAAGATAATTTTCTCGTTATGGATTGGCTTCTTCAGAATTGATTCCCATATTCAATGGACCGTGTCCCAAGGACGGACTAAGCAGCAGAGTCAAGAGGGACCTCTCCGCTGCAAGTTTTCTTGCCTAGTTTTCGTTGTCACATTGTTGCTTTCATGCTTTCGAGTTGGTTTTCGGATTTGTATTTTCTTGAACGGTTTCGATGGATTTTATTGCTTTTGTTCATTGAACTGCACTTTCGTTCCGAGATTGGAAAGAGGAGAAGAGGTATTGGTTGTCTGTTTGTGACAATACTAGTGATCGTGCAGTAGGCAAAGCGCGAGCGGAGTCTTGAAGCACCTTTTTCCTTTTCTCTCTCCACCAACTTGTGAGTGGCTATACTTTGATTTGTTGATCCTTCTTCCAAGTCTTTACACCTAAAATATTTTCCTCTTGATTGTTTCGATCAAACGATATACCATAATAACTCAAAGATATGAAGATAAAATAGAATAGACTTGGATTACTTTATGCTTGTCAATAAACTTGTGAACGGTTACCTTGTTGCATGCTAGTTCGCTTAGAATGTTCTTTCATCGTGTATCAATTCTAGTTAGAACAATATTCTTCTATTATTGTGCTATGTGTAGAATACTTTACTATGAGATAAATGATCAGGAAGACTATGCCAGTCAGATCATGCCATGTTACTTATCTCGTACTTGTGTTGCCATGAATTGCCTCGATTGATAACCTAGTATAGACTTCTCTTGGCCATGGACAACTTGTGCACAAGGTCTTAGTTCCCGTGGACGGTCGCTGGGGCACTGGCACCGATCCGATCCGGACGAAACTCTCTGATAGTCATATATTTTGAACGAGATGACTTGTAACGCCCTTGTTCCTTGCGTTGCATGCCATTCCATCCTTGTACTATAACTCGTCTACTATGGCATCATGCCAGTGACCCCCATGTATATTTAAACTGTGCAAGCTAACTATGTCTTCATGACAGGGAAGGTCATGGTAAGTGTTGTGCAGGTGGTTCAGGTAGGCAGATAAAAGTCACCAAACGGTGGCATATTTATTTCAGTAAATTTTTATAACTATTGAATGCTTGTAAATTGAACTAAGACAAGATAGAAAGATCACATAATAACTTGCATACTTCACATCAATAATATGTTGATTGGTATAGTTGGATTAGCTCGCCTTCACCAATATATTTTAATGTACTGACCCTCGTTGTAACAGGTTCCTCACGCCAAGGCGATCCTGCAAGGAGCTAGAGAGACTTCCCAATCCAGTCCACATAATGGCATGCCCTGTTCGTGTGCTTGAAGTGTGTTTTGAAGTTGCAGGAGCTTGTGCACATACCTTATGCAGCTCCGTGGAAAGACGATAGCTTCGCCCGAAGGTGTCTATAGCTTTTGAAGTTTTAGTAAAATGATGTAATGTATCAGACGACTATCTCATTTTGCTTCTGCTTTTGTAAGCCTTCAAGGCAACCTTTTGTACTTGTTCAAGAGTTTATAAATGATATTCATTATCAATAAATAGAACTTTTTTTATTTTAATATTGTGTTCAACTATTTGCGTACTCTGAATATGTGCTCGTTATATCAAATACCTTGGCCTTGTGCGTTGTGCAACCTAGGCATGTACGACATCACATCCGTGGGACGACTATCGATTCCACAGAATTGGGGCATGACAACAACAACGTGTCCAAGGAAGAAAATAATAAGAAGTACAACAAGGCCAAGGGCAAGCATTCACTTTGTCCTTGGAAGAAGCTTTGGCATCATGATTCGTGGTGGCATGTAACATCTCTGTCGCATCTTTTTTCTGTAGTAGCATTATTTGATTCTGGTGTATCTCATTCATTTATATCTGCATGATTTGCGACACGCATTGGATTTGAGTTTGAGGTATTGCCAAATAGGTTGAATATACTCACTGGTAATGGGCTCGTAGGAGTTAGTAGAGTGTGTATAGCGTATCCGGTCGTAGTGTGCATGCATTCACTACCAACACGGTTGATCGATTTCCCTATAGGTAACTTTGATATTATCTTAGGCATGGACTGGATGAGAGAGTCATGCTACGGTAGATTGCCATAAGGGTAGGGTATTGTTTATTATCCCAGGCACGAAAAACTTCATCTTTGATAGATCGTTGGGGGATCAGCATGAAGGAAAGATCGCAGCGGCAACTATAGCAGAAGAACAACTTTCTAAGATAGTTAAGGAGTTTCTATATGTCTTACAAGAAGAACTTCCAGGGTTACCCCCAGTAAGAGATGTAGAGTTTTGTATATAATTGATCCCCGAAGAAGGACCATATCTTGTAAGGTTCACTAGATGGCACAATCAGGACTGGACAAGTTATACCAACATATGGAAGAGCTAAAGGCAAAAAAGTTTATCCGAACCAGTAGATCACCATGGAATGAGTCTGAATAATCCAAAAATAATAGTCGGGTGGAGACAAATCCACTACCAATGACTATATCAATACTAAAATGAGAGAGGATGGTAGATCTCCAATATAAAATAAGATGATGATACAAAAGTATCAGCTAAGAGATCCATCACTAGAGATAATCAATGATGCTCAGAAGATAAGACCTCCTCGGTAAAGAATAATGCGTCAGGTTCTGGCCCGTACTCCTGCGAATACTCCTGGTCGTCTATACCTGGCAAGGGACCAGGTCCTCAGAGGGACGTAACAAGATACATAGAAGTATGCCAATTGAATACAGTAAACATGCATAATAGACAGAAAATATATAAGTACGCTGTACAAGACAATCTATATAAAACGCATAATGAGGACAACCTTTCGACGTATGGGCATGGGTAGGCTACTCTATCTAATCTCACAACTCACACACACATCAGAAACATCAGAAATCGATATACCGCGAGGGTAGCGACCAACGCGACTCCAGAAATTGACATACTGCGAGGGTAGCGATCAGCGTGACACACTACCATAGTGCGTGCTAGATACTACGGTTTACCAGAGTGGTTATAGCCCATACGCCTACTAATTGTCCTCATCTCTCATGATACTAGGTGTCAAGTGTGTGTCAACATATATAATATATAATTTTGACTGAAAGAAAACACACATGTAATGAATATATAGAAATATAATAAGCATACAAAGTACTGTAAATAATTTGGCAAGGTATACTTGCCTGGCAAGAAAGCTGCAAAGTGTAAACGTCCAGGCATCAAGCACACATGAGTAGAAACTATGGCCTCAGAATGAACATCTTCGAATGCTAAAATAAACATCACCAACGTTCCCAAAATAAGCGAGATAGCTAGAAAATACTACCATTTCGTCTAATTTGGACATAGGGGCAAAACGATAATTTTGGGTCAAAACGGGGTCCACATGTGGCCCACTTTGCACCGAACTGTGTGCCAGAGGTAAAGATCTATAAATGAAATAAATTATAGGTCAAACTAATTCTAAATGTCAATACGAACTCAACGGTACGTCCAATTTTGGATTCCGGTGAGCCGAACACAAATTCGCCCAAAAAGTCAACCGCAGGGCCCGCAAATAGGCGGCTTGGTCAACTATCTCAGAATCGCATGAAACTTGGGTCACATGACCAGCGTGATACCACGAATCCAATGGCGTAAGTTTTGTCGCATTCTGACGAGCGTACACTAAATGGTACAGTATTTTACAAAAGTCGTAATATAGGGCCTTTTTACGGATACAGGGTAATTTCGACGCGCACACACATCCAAATCAGTTTTTGCGAAAGCCCACACGTCAGGACATACCATACGCGTCTTTTGGTGCAATTGGTATGTAACGAGGTGGCCCCGTTTGGCAGGGCGCGCTCCGTATCATAAATTTTTATTTTTCAAAAACAAGTTTTTTATGGGTTTTCAACCTAAGTTATCTCTGATTCTAGCACATAAGAAAATAAAGTAATTAATAGGAAGTGATCTTGGTTATATAGGCTTCACACAGAAAAAGGTAGATCTCGATTTGGATATCTACATTGGGAGATATCGACCTCGAAACATAGGCCTCTGGAACAGTTTTTATAGTAGTTTAAAACATGTTTTTTCCTAAAGTTGGCATTGATTTCTACCTAGTGTTTAGCGATGTTCGATAGAAACTAATATACAGAGTTGGAAGAGGGATAAGTCATGAACATACCGATGACGGCGTATCTGAATTTGATCGAGCGACGCGACGGGAATCAGCGTGTGAAGTCGGGGTCGTCGCTGCGAATCTGCGCAGCGTTGCACGGTCGCGCGGTCGTGCGGCTGCGGCGGGTTCTCCGGCGAGGCTCCGGTGGACGAGGGTGGTCGGGAGTCGGCGCTGGGTTGGGGGTGAGAGCTAGGGTTAGGATTTAGGGTTTCAAATCATTATATAGAGATCGAGAGAGAGGGGGGACTTGGATCCGCGGGTGAGTGAAGTTGTGAGCGGGTGGGTTTTAGCTGTGGGTTAGCTAAGGGGGGATTATTAGTATTAGTTATGGTTTAATTAGAATTAGGGTTTTAGTGGTTTAGGAAAATTAGGGATTTAAGGATTTAATATTTTAATAGATTTAGGGTTTTAATTAATTTCTTTTTCTTTTTCTTTTCTCTTTTCTTTTTATTATTATTACTACTATAATTATTATTATCACTAATATTATTACTATTATTATTATTATTATTATTATTATTATCATTATTATTACAAATAACACTTATTATTATTATTTTCTTTTCTTTTCTCAGTTGCGTAGGTATATCCCGGATCCGAGTCACATCCTCGACCACTCCGAGCTAGTCGTTGGTACTGACTTGTCTTACGAGGAGCAACCCATATCTATTTTGGACCGAAGAGAGAAGATGCTCAAGAATTAAACTATTCGTCTTGTCCGAGTTGCTTGGGTTCATCACCCTTTAGGAGAGTCGACGTGGAAGCGCGAGGACGATATCTGGTCTCAGTATCTGCACCTATTTGACTCGGAAGGTATATTTGTTATTATGCCTTTGTATCTCGAATCTTGTGATTCGTTTATCCATGCTATGTGATATTGCTTTTCTTTATTATATACTTGAATTTGATTGCATGCATAGATGTGCTTGTAGTTATTGTAGTGCTTGTTTCTCTAGCTAGCATTGGGTTTGAATTCCGAGGACAATTTTTTTTATGGTGGGTAGATATGTCACTCCCCGTTCCCGATATACGTATTTGGAACTTATTATTTTTCCTACTCATGTTATTTCTTGCTTGCATGATAGTTATGATGCATGTCATGGAGACTAGACCCATTGTTTGGTTTATTTGGCTCATGGTTTAATTGGTGTATTTGTTTGGTCATGAGTTGAATCCATGGTCTAAACCTCAAACCCTAGCTATATAACTAAACTTCTTTCTCTCTTCCCTCATTCTTAATTTTCTCCTCTTTCTTTCATTTAGGAAAGTACACCTTGCATGATATAGAGAAACCCTTAGAATTTAATTCTTGCTATTTTCTTATATTTTATTAGTCTAATATGTGTACATTATGATTCTAAGCACTTTTAATACTTGGAATTTTCGGTTCTGATGGATGGATTAGTGTAGATCTACATTTCTAACTTAGGATTTTTATGGGTTCTATAATTTTTTTCTTGGTTTTGATATATTAAAACATAAAATTTTAGAAAACCAAATTTTCTAGGTGACAGAGCATTCAATTTCAGGTGTTTTGGATTTTGGTTCACTTGATTTGGAGTTGGAATAAAGTTTTTATGAAGGGAACAAGTTTTCGGATTCTTGAAGCTTTTTTTTGGCCGAACTTGCTGTTCTGGGACAATGGAGTACCATCCGGCCAAGTAACATGCGCCCCCTCTAGCATGCGTCCATCTTGTTGGACATATGTCTGCTCTGTGCATGCGTTCTAAAATTGGACGCATAGTACCTTGAACGCATGAAAATTCACTAAGGCCAGAGTCCATGCGCCCAGAGTCCATGCGACCAGGAGACTATGCGGCCACGAGCCATGCGTCCCTTATTTTGGGCGCATGTCTCTGCACGACTTTTTTGACTCTGCACATCATTTCATACTTTTGTCTTATCTTTCTGACACTTTTTGGCTTGTCACATCAAGTCACATCAGTCACTTCTCTGACTTATATTTATTGCCTGTCACTCAACACGTGTCCCGAGGCGTAGGCTTTGCCATGTCTATGCGCCCTGATCCCTATACGACCTTGATCTTTAAGCGCGCATGCGGCCCCTGTACACGTTTTATTGATTGGCTTGGATTGTAGAAGCATAAAAATACTACAGGTCGCATAGAGCGCATGTCACATAAAACATGATAGATACAACCATACATAAGCCGTATAATAGACTTCATGCGGCCAGACCAACCAAGTAGCAAGAGGCCTCATAAAGGATCCTCAACACACTCTCCAACACCTGACAAAAAAAGGCCTGACGACCTCGAGACTCGTAAAGGTACGACAGGCAAAAAGATAAAGAGTCACATCCAATAATTAATGACCTCGACAGACGAGCCGTACCACGTGTCCCGCCTATGTGGCTTCAACATTATGCAGCCTCGATGATATGCGGCCTCAGTCAGATGAAAGCTCATATGCGGCCAGGAAACATATGCGGCCAGAACACACATGCGGCCTCGACTCTATGCCTCCTTGTCCTCATGAAGCCAAAAGTGTCCATCAGACCAAAGGCGGACGATAGCACATATGCGGCCAGAGTGTCCATTCGACCAAGGCCCAAAGGAGAGCACGTATGCGGCTACAAGACCCATGCGGCCTCACCATTATGTGGCTAAGTTATTATGCGGCCTCTAGCTCATAAGATATTCCCGTTACAACTGCAGAGATCTTCGCACAGTTGGTGCTGACTATGTGTCCAGCTAACCAAGTCACGCCCACAACGGGTTTATAACAACCCCGAGATCTCGTCAACAACATATCTGAACCGAACTCACGTGGCAGCTTTCTCGTGACATGCAGCCACAATTACAACCGCATATTGTTAAAGTAGCCCTATGTGGCCACCGATCAGGAACATATGCGACATCCATAGTACGTCCACATGGCGTCTATAAATAGCAAGATACCACACTCATACAAAGGGATGACTGGCTATCTACGAATCTACCCTCAAGCGAGAGAAAAGAGCTTCTGCATCGGATCATCCACGGAGTAAAAAGAGTTGCTACACTGCTAACCCTCCATCGTCATCCCCGAGTAAATAAATTTGTACTTAGATTGTCTTCTAGGACATCTCTGTAATTTCTTTAGTTTGTTAATCAAATCAAGTTCTTTTAGTTCTTATTTTGATTTAATTGCAAACATGAATATTTTATTGGATTTTGTGATTCCATGTGTGATTCTAATAATTGTAGTTGTATGAGAACTAAGTGACCACGTGTTGAACCCGACTATGCGTCTGACCCGACTATGTGTAGACATAGACCATGTGCCCAGTGACTATAACTTCCCATGTGCCTGACTTGACCTACGTAATGCAATGTGCTAGAACTTATACGAATGACCAATGATTGGTAACTTGGCTCGACTATTAGTATCCGTGTTGATACACTTACTACGTGTTATGTGTTCCTACGTCCTAAGTATTCCTACGCGATTATGTTATACGTTTTACACTGAGGTGTACCTACGTGCTACGCGACATGTGATATAATACGATTCCTCCAAACATGGGCAAAATGGCTTAGTCAATTTTCAAGCGTGGTTATGACTTGTTTGATTATTGCATCAAGTTGGGGTGAATCCAAATTGGACTTCCAAATGACAAAGTGGATTCGTATCTAGCGTATCCATACTATGGTACAACATATAAGAGAAATATCATGTGACCATGCCATGATATTTCAGTAACAGTAGGGTTAACTAGACAACTAAAATACGTAAAACATTGGGAGGGATGGAATTCCGAGATCGTGGTTAACTAGCCACCCTCAAATCTGGGGAGTGTAGGATGGCCCCATGAATATTGTTTAAATCCTTATTAGTGGATGGCAATATCCGACTATTATATTGTACTATGTGTTCTATGCGATATTAGCACGGTGGCCTTACGAGGGACCAGAGCATAATACTATGTGCTATACGGCGATTCATGGCTCGGCTAGCCCTGCTAGTACCTGGTTTGATCTAAGGATTCCTATTATATGCATAATACTTTGGGATAACCCAGACTCCACCTAGCAAGCCGTACAAGTTATTGGTCGATTATGTAACTAAGCTTGATTGTGTATTGTATATTCTATTAAATAGTCAGGGACATGAACTATTATGGTGCGACGGTCTAACCCTTGTCCTTGTTTGGTTGTAGGGTTAGATTGTTGTATCACGATAGGCTATGAACCAAAATTGCTAGACAAAACTATATATATATATATATATATATATATATATATATATATATATATATATATATATATATATATATATATATATATTGTGTGTGTGTGTGTGTTTATTCTTGCTGGTTTTGTTTCTTCATTCGTGCTTCCTTTGTGGTACTTGCTATTTGAGGTCTAACCCTACTGGTTTTGCATGGCCAAGTTTAGAGGCAACACCCAAGGATCAAGCGTACTTTCCTCGGAACGATGACGCACACTCGACGGATGGCCGCTGAATGGCACGCGTTGGTCCTTTCTTTCCTGCTCGTTATTGTATATTTTACTCTTTTGGGCGTTTAGCCACCGGCACTTGTTAGCCGTAAATCTGGATATTTAATTTTCTTACATGATTATAATTAATCAGACTGCAGCTAATCATGGTTATGTATTTTTGCTACTCTGTCAGCTTTTTATTTTGTACAACTTATTTCTAGAATATTTTGATAGCGCATTTGGGATGTCTTACTGCTTTATCACACATGTTCTATGTTTACTTTCTTTATTTGACTGATTGAGACAATAGATATTTTGTGTGACCCTAAGTGACTTCCTTGTAGTATGCACCCCCTTGTCTAGTTACAGCCGTGACTGCCGTATGATATTCTATACCTTGTACGAGATAGCTGGCCATGTCCATCTCCGTATTTCAGTACTGGGGCGTGACAATATTTTAGTGGTGGCCCATGCAGGTCTGTATTTTTAGACTTGTGGGGTGCTATGGTTATAGGAGTCTTAATAAAATATGTCCCCTTTGATATCTTGCTTCATCTTCCTCGATACCGATGCTTGAAATGCTAAAACTACTTGCCTACTTGATCATTCCCGTCCTGTTTTTGATGTTTCTTATTCTTTCCCTTAGGGCTTCTTCAGTTGATGGAGCAGCAGTCATGGCAGGACAAGGTTCCCCTGGGAAACAATGGGAGGTAGCACCGACCCAGAGTCAGATCCTGATAGAGCCAGTAGTTGAGCAAGCTGGCACAGTGGAACCAGAAGTTGGACATGTTGAGCAACCAACCCCTAAGATCCCCATACCCCCACTAGTACCAGTAGTGCTAGCGGTACTTGACACCCCATCATTATTAGAGATCCTCCTGAGAATGATGGCTACGCAGCAACATCAGATAGCGGTGCAACAACATCAGCAGTTTCAACAATAAGAGCAAAATGTCTTGTTGAGTCAGGGTTTACAGACGACTCTGGAAAAAGGTGGAAGGATTGATTCGGGGGCGTCGGTTAGATTTTGCTGACTTAACCCGAAGGAATTCGATGGCACGGAGGACGCCATCACAACAGACGCGTGGTTACAAGATATTGAGGTTATTCTGGCAACAGCGAAGGTTCCAGTTAATGAATAAGTTGACTAGGTCTGACTGCCACTTCAAGACCTTGTTCGTGACTGGTGGGTGTCAGTGAAGGTTGGCTTGAGGCATCCTATCTCTTGGGAAAGTTTCAGGACTCAGTTTCGGGCAAAGTATTTTGGAGTCGTCGCACAGTATGCTAGCAAAGGTTTATCGGTCTCTAACAGGCCGGTAGGACTATGGACGGATATGTAGATAAATTCTGTAAGCTGAGTAGATTTGCTCCGACCATGGTGGCTACAGAATCAGATAGAGCAATGAGATTCTAGCAAGGACTTCATCTGGATGTTCTATAACTGGTAGAGGGGCACGACTACCAGACTTATGAGGAAGTACTGATAGCAGCGTGAAGGCACGAGCTTACCATGCAAAGGTTGTAAGCAAGAACGGGAGGCCAGAAGTTGTCTCATGCTCAGAGTGGAAGAGGTGGAGGAGTACCCCAGACATCAGCACCATCACCTGTCATTCGTATCCATAATTCAGCGCCGCGGAGAATGGTAGTTTCGATAGTGACGGTACCAGCTTGGCAGCAGCCGAGGCAACAACAACAACAACAACACTAGGGAGCATCGGTAGGTTGCACTTACTGTGGCAAAGGAGGCCATACTAGAGACGTGTACATGGCAGTGAATGGGCTGTGTATGAGGGTGGTAGTCCATATCATCGAATTGCCAATTGTCCGATGATGTAGAGGCCAGGAGGGCCAGTCCAACAGTTACCAGCACTGCCAGCACCAGGGGCAGTTCAACACAGAGGGCCGGCAGTAGCAGTACGACCATTAACTCAGCATCCATTATCGACACAAGCTCAGATGTTCCGGCAGTGGGACCAACAGAAGAGGCTACAACATCATGTCCAAGGAAGGCATTAACAAGAAGCACAACAAGGCCAAGGGCAAGCATTCACTTTGTCCTTGGAAGAAGATTTGGCATCAGGCGACGTGGTGGCAGATAACATCTCTATCGCATATTTTTCTGCAGTAGCATTGTTTGATTTTGGTGCATCTCATTCATTTATATTTGCACGATTTGGACACGCATTGGATTGGAGTTCGAGGCATTGCCAGAGAGATTGAATATACTCACTGGTAATGGGCTCGTAGGAGTTAGTAGAGTGTGTATAGTGTGTCCAGTCATAGTGTACGAGCATTCACTACCGGCACGATATTGATAATTTTTTATAGTCAATATCTCATGCATTCCTCTCAACTTATATTGGCATTATGAGACATTACTAGATATTAAATTTAAGGGATGCAAAATTTTATTTTATATCTTTAGGCCTTATTCAAACACTTAAAATTAGTAAGGCTAATTTACAACTAAATACCTTGATGTATCTCGAGTTGCAATTTGATATCCTGAAGTATCAATATTGACAACTTGCTACCATAAACTTCTAGGCCTTTGCAACTTGATGGACAAACTTGTTAAAAAAATGTTATTACATCCTTATCTTCTTCCTCATGCATCCGAGCCCTAAAATCCTTAATATTAAACCGATAAATCTCCTCTCCTCTCCTTTTGTATATCCCGTCATCCGTCTCTTCACTGACCCCTCCTCCCACCCCCACCATTTTTGACCCTATTTCTCATCTTTCCCAACATTTAAAAAATTCACATGGCCTCCCATCCCCTTGTCGTTCCCATCCTTGCTAGCCCACCATCTAAACAATCCTCTCTTTTGGACGACCTTCTTTCAAGCATCTCCATACTCAATTAGTTTGAACCTTCAAAAAAGAATGTCAGTAATGGTCATGTGATGTGCACATGACCGTTAAGTTGATTAATAAACCAATGGAGCTTATTAACTTGCAACAAGTTACAGAGTTCAGGATATTAAACTTGCCTATTAAAATAGTTTAAAGTAGCAAGTTTTAAATCAAGGATAGTTAGCTTGTTAGGGTGATCAAACCACCGTGACTTGAATAAAGATTCTACCCTTGTACGTTGATTTACTCTCGAGAGCCAAGAAAATTTGATTAAATTGCCCTGTAACCAATCATCTGGAATGCTTGTATAATTTGATGTACACTCGGGCATACCTTTCTTCTACTGGAACGCTACATGAAGATGAGTGTATCACAAAGCCACGATAGAAGATTATACGTGACTAGTTACTAGTTATCAAAAAGAGAGAGGCTAAATTACTACTTGATACCCTCAAGTATTCAAGTTTTTCAACTTTATGCCCTAAAATTTGTTAGTTATTAACTGATATCTCAACTATAATTTTATCACTTAATACTCTACTGGTGTTAACATAAAATAAAAAAATGACAAAAATACTCCCCTCTCTCTCCGGCAACGTGCGACAACGACAATAATGTACAAATTGGTCAGCTTACCAAATTTTTTTGGCATGTATTTCAAGCCTCCATATCTCCTTAAACAATCATGAAGATGTAGATCAAGGTGCCGCAGGTTAACTAAGTGCCTCATGTCCTTGGGAAGCTCGATGCGCTCATAGCAATTCCTCAATCCCAAGGTCTGGAAAAGGCTCACAAGGAATCATACAATCTTTTGATTCTTGCATTGTGGAGAGCAAGATATCTAAAGTAATTCCGATCGCCAACAGAACTAGGCAGCTGGAGGAGGTCAGTGTTGCTCAAGTCTAACGAGTCCAGTCGCTTCAGCTTCTTCGCAAGGTTTTTTGAATCTGTATCCTAACTGGATTACTTGGGTGAGCCAACAGCTTGAGTGTATATAGACCCTCGGCTTTGAAAATTGGTGCGGGAGATGGAGGGGGGTGGTGGGGCGTCAGTGGGGTAGGGGGGGTTGGGTTTTAGGGTTTTTAAAGTAAGAGAGGGAGGGGTAATTTAGGATTTAAAAAAAAAAAGAAAAAAAATTTAACAAATTTTTTTACAGCTGATAGGCAGAGGGTATCAAGATGAAAATTTGTAATAGTTGATGGTATTAAGTTAATATCGATCAAAGTTTAGGATATCAAGTTGAAATTTTTGAATAATTGAGTGTATCAAGTTATAATTTAGCCAAAAATTAAACGTACAAAAAAATTACAGAAAATTGCATATACATCATTAAACTTTGATGAAATTGCTCTGAGACCATAAACTTTGGTGAAATTGTGATAAGAACCCCAAAACACCCTTCAGAAAGACGTTATATATATATATATATATATATTAGCCGTTATTAATTAGCCACTCATGAAAATGTAAAAAAAAAACGTACTTCAGAATGACGTATTCATTAAAAAAATTAAAAATTAGTGACAAAATTTTAGTGACGAAATTTAGTGATAAAATTGATCTTTTAGTGACGAATTTGGACTTTTAGTGACGAAATTAGACTTAGGTGATGATTTTTTTTTTGAAATGTTGTTCTAAAAATTTTTAATATGCACAAAATATGCCCTTTGGAAGGACGTTTTTGTGCAAGATACACCCTTCTAAAAGGTATTTTTTGTGCAATATATGTCCTTCTGAAGGGCGCTTTTTTGACAATTTTTTTTTTCATATGCGAAATTTTAGTTACGAAATTGGGTGTTCAGTAACGAATTAGACTTTTAGTGACGAAACTTAGTAACGAATTAGACTTTTAGTGACGAAACTTAGTAACGAAATTGGACTTTTAGTGATAATTTTTTTTTACTACCCTGTTCTCCGAAGAAAAAACTAATAAGCATAAAATACGCCATTCGGAAGAACATTTTTTTACCATATACATCCTTCCGAGATCACAAATTTTCTTTCTTTCATTTGTCCATCAGAACGATGTTTTGGATCTCAAAATTGCAAATTCTCAAAATTTGTGTTGTGAATGAAATATATGCAATTTTCTGAAAAAAAATTATAAACTAGACCACCAACCATTGCGAATAGCTGTGACCCACTGGCAACCATGGCCACGTGGTCGTAAAGACTCGGCTCCGATCGCCTCCTCGAGGCCCTCCTCTCGGCGTCCGACCATCCAGCTCGTCCTCCAAGAAAACTCTTCCATTCGCCCCCCACTTCGGACGTTTCCGAAACCTAGGTAACTGATTCTCTTGAAATGAGGGTTGTGCTATGTTACACGGAGACGACACGACACGGTGAGGACACGAAGAAAGGGACACGACAAGGCCCACACATATCGGACATGTGTCCACACACACTCCAAAGTACACTAGGACACACCAGAATAGGCTCCGAATCCATGTTCCCGTTTCCGAAACATATTGTGTCGAATCTGTGTCGTCGTGTCCATTGCAACATTGATTTATAGTATTCAGGTTCGGACCTCCGGTACACACCAAGGCCTCGTTTGGTTCGCGGAAAGGAAAGGAAAGGAAAGGAAAGGAAAGGAAATCAATTCCTTACTCTTTCATTTCCTTTGGGAAATTACAATTCTCATTTATTTTCCTTTCCGGTGTTTGGAAATGTCAAAAAAATTTGGAAGGGAAAGTGAATACTTAAAGGTAGAAAAATGATTCTTGGATGGAGGGAACAATTTTTTCTCCTAATTTTCTTTTTATTAGGAATCAATTTTCTTTCCTCCTCAATTCCTTTGTCTCCCAAACATAGGAAAGTAATCATTTTCCTTTCCCAATCCCTTGATTTCGCGAACCAAACTAGGCCCAATAGGAAATCACACGGAACTTCCAACACAACACGGAGCGCTGTTTCGAACCTACCACACCTAAATGGAAAGATAAGGATAAGCTTGATTAGGATTATTGTTTTGTTTAGGCATTCGAATTTGGTGATGGTCGGAAACAAATTTATGGACGTATGTTTTTTAAGCAGAATTATGATTTATTTTGGTGGCTATAACTAAAGCTTACATAGCTTTGTAAAGACTTGATAATTTTTATTTATTGGCGTTCCTTCATTCTTTTGCTTAACGTGTCTTAGAGATGGATGCAAACTCCCAATAGCAAATTGTATCATCTCACCTCTAGGTCTAGACTCTTTATAGTCAGTGGCGGAACCAAGATTGTGGAGTAGGGTGGGCTAGTTAATAGTTACTGTAAGTTTCTAAAATTTATGCCAAAAATCCTGCATAGTTTCTTTTGTAAATTTGACAATTCAAAACCTGTCATAGACAATAAACTTAAAAAATAAAGATACATTCATCGTAAATATAGATAACAAGTACTCAATTCATCATTTTCTCGTCAATTACTTCATTTTATCATATACTACATACAAAATATAAAGTTAACAAAAACTATGTAGCCATCATATGCTATGTCAAGTATGAAATGCACAAAAGTGTGCTACACCAGAAATGCAATTCAATAATTACTACAAAAGAAATCTCAGAAGCAAATCCACACAGTACAAAAATTGGCATATGAAGATATTTTAATGTAACTCGAGACTATAACCTGACCGTGATTTCAATGAAGATATCGTCTGTAGCAAATCTTTCTTTGTTGTTAGAAAATTGCTCTTGGTTAATAATTTACAATTGTTTCTCTGCTAGCATAGAACACGAAATAAATCACTATTAAACTCAAATAACCCATTTGAAATCGTTGATGGTTACACCTACCGCATAAGCAGTTTAAATAACAACACTTCTTAAAATAAATACTGCTAAACTCAAATTGGTAATTTGTAAAAGGCTTGAAAATAAAGAATGCTAGATATCAAATACAGTCTATCAATTTCTATATCTACAAGTCCACATAAATTTACAGTAGAACGAGAATCTCAAATAATAATGTATGTAAAGCATGAAAATATCACGACCGGTCCTCGCCACGTGTGAGTGGTTTGGCGGAGCTGGAGTCTAACCCCAAGTCGACGGTTCCGAGCAAGGCACCTTCGCGTGCGAGGTGCTGGGCGGGGCCGGGTAGACAAGGGTGTGCAAAGGCGATGATGGTGCTGCCTGTGGGGGATGTCCTTGCGTCGTGCGAGCGGGGTACTCATGCGAGCGGGCTCCACACAACGAGTATGAGTACTGATGACTAGCACATTCTGAGCCCGAGCACTGGAGAGAAAAAAAAGAAAAGGAAAAAGTAAAGCATGAAAAATTGACACACCATTCCAAATGTAACAAAATGGAAGAAACAAGCAAAGCATTATAGAGCCTTCACGTACCAAAAATTTATGCAAGATTGCAAGTGTTGCCGAGCGGAGGCCTACTTCCCTAACACAATTACACAAACATATGAGAGAAATGGGGGGTTAATTGTATGTAATTTACGTTTTTACCCATACTATGGTAAAACAATTTTGAAAATGATCCCGGGCTACAGCCCGGGTGGGCTTGGGCCTAGTTCCGCCCCTGTTTATAGTTTAGGAAAACTTGGAGAGTGCTCATGTTTTGTTTGAGGTTAAACTGCAATCTAAAAGGTAGCTGTCTACCTACCTGCCAACTGGCCACCTAGGTTTTATGGTATGACCCTCTATTCTTATAGCTACTTTGCCTAGGAATTTGGCAGCAACATAGAGGTTTTTCTTGTGCTCCATACTCGACCCCATTTCGATGGAGAATGATTGTATGATGATGATCTAGGATACTCAGTTTGATCAGGATTTGAAATATTCATTTGTTTATGATTTTCTTATCTAGAATCTTTGGAGTTGATCTGTTAGGTGGCGTTTGGTTCAAGTTTTTGAGGTTGGGGAATGGATTTTAGATTCCTTACCCTTGTTTGGTATGTGTAGGATTGGAAATTATGAGGGAATATGAGGAGCTTCATATTCCCATGGTTGTGGGAAAGTAATTCCCAAGGCCCCTCTTGGGAATAGTTTTGCTTTCCTATGAATATTGCTTGAATATTTTGTTTGGACAATAACACCTCACTTTACTTTCAAAATTTCAACTTCTATCCCAAACATGTAAATTTAGGTAATAGTAGCATGAAAGGGTATTATGGAAAACTAAATAAATTAACATTCATTTTTCATATTCCCAACCTAATATAACCAAACATGGGTATGAGAATGTTGAATTCATTTCCCATGGGAAGGGAATGGAATGGAAAATAAATTCCTAGGAATACAAAACCTCCATCCAAACGCCACCTTAAGGTTTTGAATTATTATTTTTTAGATAGGACTAAGTTCTGTTTTTAGGCAGAATAAGGATTTATTTTGGAGGCTATAACTAAGCCTACATAGCTTTGTAAAGACTTGATTATTTTTATTGATTGCGTTTATTATACAAGATTATTTTCTCTTCTTAGAGATATCTAGGCTCTATCTTGCCATCAGGTTGAACGATATCTATCCCATGCCAGCCTTCCACTGTGCCACAGGCCCACAACCTGATCCTTGGGTTAGCCAGTTTCAGTTCAGAACTTGAGCTCAATCTTGCAGCTACTAATTTAGTTCCTTGCACCTATTTCTAGTATCTTCATTTTGATCATAGAACTCATTTCTGTTGGGTTCTGCCTCCTTTGGCTTTCATCCAAGTTTCCCGGACAACATGACAGCGACAACATATTGCATATATAGAGCGTGTATGGTGATTTCATAAGGTTGGAGAAATCCATCGGATACATATTGCCAGTGCCTCCACAAAAATATATAAACATAGAAGTTCTTTTAGGATTTTTGAATAGTAGTATTGTATTTTGGATTTTGAACACCAAAACTGCCAAAACAGAAACTCATAAGAAGGGTTTTGAACCCAGCTAAATAGCCCTTCGAACATTAGAACAGTTTATAAGTGTGCTCAATAACTCGTGTGTGAACTTGGTGTCATTTTTGAAATGGTAAATTGTATTTCGATCTAATTATTTACTTTTTAGTGCTTTCTTTGGCTCCAACTTTGGCGTGCTACCGCATTGACTAAAAAAGTGCATTCTATTTTTATTTGTTAGTAAGGTAACTTGAAGATTCTGGACTATTCAGTGGGATCTCAAGTCATGAGGTACTTCTTGGGGTTTGCACATGCCCCTTGTTTGCCCAGATGGTGCCTTTGTTGCTTATGCTTGGAAACGTTAACTTTCTGGGCAGGCTGGTGCATCTGCTGTTGACAGGATTAGGTAGGTTCCATTGTTGTTACATAGTTTAGGCCTTAGGGTCAAGTTTTGCTCCTGTGTTTGTATGAAAGGCTTCTGCTTGATTTTCCTAAATAAGTTTTGTCTCATATATTGTTCACAAGAAAGTCACATCTGTTAGAATCATTGATAATTACTATGAAGTAGTTGGCGGTTGGGATGGCATCATTTTCTCTTTGGTTATAGTTTAGTAGTTATATTACTTTTTCTCCTTTTTATTCTATATGTTTTCATTCGTGGAATCACAAAAAGTTGATGGTTTGGTGTGTATTCACTCTTTAATCTTTTAGTATTAAACAAGAGTTTGCTATTTACCACTGATGGCTATTTGTTTAAGAGGGCTTAGATCAGATCTTAATCGGTTCTTGACTGTTTGAATTAGATCACTGGACGTGCATAGCTGGACTAGAACAGTCCATTAGTGACTTATTTGCAAAGAGAAAGGAAAGAATATGTTTGGGAATAATTCACAAAGACAACATTTTCCAACTTAATTGGTTATTGGTTGTAAAAAAAATTTATTCAGGAATTTATGAAAAAATGAATAAAATTTAAATATAATATTGTATAAAAAAAAATCCTAAAAATGTTAAACTTTGTAACTTATATTCTATTGAGACTCTGAACTTTTGCGCAACTTCAGCCGTATTAGCTGGATAACTCAATAACTCTGTGCTTCTATTCCTCGTCAAATTATTTCTGAATGCCAGACTTAAGACTATGGTTTGTAGCAACAATAGGAAAAGAACTAGGGTTCGGGGTGGAAAGAAGGTTCCAAAATTTTGGAACTATAGAAACTTAGATTGGATCTGTCATTAATTCCAAATATAGTATAATGCCCTTTATTTAGGCTTTCGACCAAAGATTCCCAGCTCAAATTGTGTTCCTACTTAACTTATACAAACTTTCAAATAAATGGAGCCAAGAATTTTAAACTAAACTTCATACTTGACTCAATCTAAAGGACTCAAATATACTAAGTTGAACTTAGATGGGTCAAACTTGGTCAACAGTTTATAATTAATCACGTGCAAACCAAACCAGTTAAATTATGGTTCCCCATCGCAGTGCAGCTGTACAAGCTTTAGGGCACCCACTGCAGGTTTCCAGACAGCCATTACAAGGCACACAACAGGTTTTGCATGTTGTACCAAAGTGCAGTAAACAACCTGTTCAACATCAATTGTTACTGAATCCACATCCCTCAATGGAAACTCTAGGCATGAAAGCCATTGTCGTCCTTGCATTTATTGCCAGCCATTATTCAGGAACATGCACATGACCTTCCTATTTTATAGCGCAAAGATCAGGAGAATGCTCTATTAGCAGCAAATTGATGGAACAGGAGTGGAGACTTGTTGTTTAAAGAAATGCTATAGCATTTCAAGGGATGCTATAGAGAGCACTCGAAACAGTTTAAGATAACTGACCGACCTGGGTAGAACCTGATTCCACACAGCAATTGATCTGGTTGAACTTGGGATGGAGGAATTCCAACCTGAGGTTTGGTTAGGCCAGGTTTGAGCTCAGGCTTTCTTGACTTCTGTTGCATTTGGGTTGAGACAGACGCCAGAATGGCGGCGGCCTGCCTGTTGCATGCCTATTATGCTTGGTAAAATGGTCATCCTATCATTTTCCCGTCAATATTTGGTCGTCTGCAGAGCTGGACCCGTGATCAAGAAAGCTCCAGAAGTGATGACAGAATCTTTTATACCAAATTTTTGTTATTGGTATAAACTTGTCAGTAACTACCATACTTGACCACTTTATATAATTAAAGCAGTGTGGTACCTGATGCTTTCTTTCCTGTGAAGATGGTATGAGTGAAGTTTCGAGATGGAGATGGAGATGGAGAGGAGAGAAGGAGAAAAGTAGGAAAAGAGAGAATATGAGAAAGGAGATTGCAAGGATATAAAATCCTAGGTTGCATCTCATATCTATTTATATTGATATGCAATACACCCACAATTACTATTATACCCTCATATGATAAATAACAAAATAAAATAACTCTAACACCATCCCTCAAGCATGAGCATATAGATTAGACATGCCCAACTTGCTACATAAATCAGAAAATGGATCACGAACAAGTGGTTTGGTGATGATATCACCTAATTGATCCTCTGACTGAACATAAGGAGTGACAATCTGTTTCTTCAGCAACAAATCACGAACAAAATGACAATCCATCTCGATATGCTTCGTGCGTTCATGAAACACCGGATTACTTGCGATAAACATTGCCGACTGATTATCACAATACATCTCCATCGGAATATGAATCATAATTCTCATTTCATGAAGTAGAGACTGCACCCACATCATCTCAGAAGCTATATGAGCCATCACACGGTACTCGGCCTCTGCACTAGAATGAGCCACAACATTCTGCTTCTTATTATGCCACGTGACAAGATTGCCATCCACAAACGTACAATAGCCATAAGTAGACCTCCTATCACTGCGACTGCCTGTCCAATTAGCATCACTGAACCCCTTTACCATAAGCAACTGGGAAGGTTTGTACAACAAACTCTTTCCAGGTGCATCCTTCAAGTATCGAAGAATGCAAAAGATAGCCACCCAATGTGGTTGCCGAGGGGCATGCATAAACTGACTAACTACTCCAACTGCATATGTGATATCTGGTCGAGTAACAGTAAGATATATAAGTTTGCCAACCAAACGTCTATAATATCCAACATCCTCAAATAACTCTTCCATGCCAGCATCAAGCTTGTCATGATAATCCATAGGAGTCTCAACTGGCCGACACTCCAATATCCCAGTCTCGGAGAGCAAGTCTAGAACATACTTACGTTGTGACAGATGCACACCCTTCTTAGATTAAGCAACCTCGATTCCAAGAAAATATCGAAGAACACCCAAATCCTTAGTATGAAACTGACGACTAAAGTAGGCCTTCAAGTCCATAATCCCAGCATGATCACTCCCAGATATAATGATATCAACATAAACAATCAACACGATAATACCTGCTGAGGAAGAATGAGAAAATACTGAATGATCTGATGTGGTGCGCTGAAAGCCATACTGAATGAGAACTGAACTGAACTTGTCAAACCAAGCACGAGGTGACTGTTTCAGTCCATATAATACTTTCTTCCATCGACATACAAGTTTTTCATTTTCTGCCACAACATATCCCGGTGGTTGATCCATATAAACCTTCTCCTATAAGTCACCATACAAGAAAGCATTTTTTATGTCCAGCTGATATATAGGTCATTGGCGATTAACCGCCACAGAAATAAGAATCCGAACTGAATTCAGCCGAGCCACTGGAGAGAAAGTCTCCATATAATCCACACCATATGTCTGAGTATACCCCTTTGGCAACCAACCGTGCCTTGAGGCGCTCAACATAACCATCAGGATGATACTTAACAATGTACACCATCTACAATCCACTGTCTGCTTTCCAACAGGAAGTGATGTAAGCTCCAAAGTTTGGTTTTGATGTAAAGCATACATCTCCTCATCCATTGTATTTTTCCAACCAGAGGATGACATAGCCTTCTTGTAAGTTTTGGGAATGAAAATAGAAGACAATGAAACAACAAATGCATGAAAAGATGACGAAACACGGTATAATAAAACATAGTTAGAAATGTGATGCTTATTCTTTGTAGTACAAAGACGTTTTCTTTTTCTGAGAGCAATAGGAAGATCATCTGGATCTGTGGTGATGGGAACAGAAACCTCAGGCACGAAAGCTGATTGGTTGAGGGCTGAATTCTGCAGAACCACTGGCCTGTCCTTGGATCTCTGATAAACCTGTAAAGGGGAATGGAGACAGAAATTGATTCAGGAATGACCGAAAGTGGTATAAAAGATATCAAATATGTTGTAAAAGGAATACAACAGGCTCCTGAAGGAAAGAAAGGGGTAGACTCAAAGAATGTAACATCCGCACTAACATAATACTTGCGTGACTGTGGATTGTAACAACGATAACCTTTTTGAGTACGAGGATAACCAAGAAAGACACACTTCGGAGATCTAGGAGCCAACTTATCTCGATTAGGTTCCAAGTTATGAATAAAAGCGACACACCCAAACACTCGAGGAGGTAAGAAAAAAAGGTACGACATATGTATGTAATATGAAAAATGGAACTTTGTTATTTAATACAGATGATGACATGCGATTAATTAGATAACATACAGTAAGAACGACATCTGCTCAATACTGTTTAGGGACATGTATATTGAACATGAGAGTTCGAGCCACATCTAAAATGTGTCATTGTTTGCGTTCGGCTATACCATTTTGTTGAGAGGTGTGGACACAACTTGTTTGATGAATCATACCACGATCAATACAGAAACTATTCACAGAAGATTGAGTATACTCCAAAGCATTATCAGAACGCAGACTTTTGATACATTTATCAAACTGAACATAGACTTCATTATAAAAGACATAACACATTTGGAAACTTATCTTTCTTTCATTAAATAACACCAAGTCATTATGGAATAATCATCAATAAAAATAATAAAATACTGAAATTCTTTCGGACTTTTGACTCTAGACGGACCCCAAATATCAGAATGAACAAGATCAAAAGACTTTAATTGACGACTCTCACTAAGGAACTGTGGTGATGCTTGCCTAACTGACAAGCCTCACATTCAAGACTAGAAATATGACTCAAACTAGGAATAACTTGACGCAACTTAGCCAAAGACGGATGTCCCAAACGATAATGCCACTGTAACGGAGATGTAGAAACAAAAGTGAAAGCCTTTCCAGGTAGATCCAAGTAGTACAGTCCATCTTTTTCATGTCCCGAACCAATCATCTTCGTCCCGAGGTCCTGAAAAACACACGAATTGAAAAAAAATATCACAGAACATTGAAAATATTTGGTTAACTGACTCACAGATAACAAATTAAATGAAAAATTAGGCACACATAATGAATCAAATAATGATAGTGATTAAGTAGAGTGAATGATACATTTTTCAAGCACAAGACGAGTAGACCAATCAACCAAGATAATATTATGTTTCATGGGACTACGATTATGAAAGAGGTTATATCAGACATGTGAGAGCTTGCTCCTGAGTCGATGACCCAAGAGGTGGATGGTGACAGGGTTGCCCCAAAAGCAGGATTTTATATATGTGCCATGGTTGCAGTAGGTTGAGAGGTGGTACTAGCAAGCGCGTTCAACTTCTGGAGGATCTGTTCAAATGGAGATGAGGTATCAGACGTTGAAGTCTGATTGAAACCCGAAGTATCATCTCTGGGAGCAAAAGTGGTGACCTGAGACTGCATATTTTCATCATGCACTTGATGTGCATATTCTGGTTTGCCCCACTTGTCCCAACAATAGTCTTTGACATGACCGAGCATTCCACAATAGTTACACTTCCGTGGTTGACCACGGCCACCACCGCGGCCACCACCACGGGCACCACCACGACCATTGTCTCTACCACCACGGCCTCCTCCTCGACCAAAACTACGACCACCATCTCTACCGTCACGTCCACTACCACGTCCACCACCATGACCAACAACACTAGAAACTAGGACAGAAGAGTTAGTACTCGGCACTACAGAACTCTGTTCCAGAAAGGAACGATTGAGACAGGAGAAAGTATCTGCCACCGTAGGTAACTGCTCTCCAGAAAGGATTTGAGTTTTATAAGGTTCGAGCGCAGGATCCAAGCCGGCTAGGATAAATGAAACATGAAACTCTTTCTTCTGTCTCTGAGCTTCCTTCAAATCAGTAGTAACAGGATGATATTAAAGCAGTTCCTCCCACAAAGCCTTCTTTGAAGCCATATATTCATTCACAGGCTTCCTATTTTGCTTTGTATTAAACAATAACTCGTACAACTCATAGATACGGGCAACGTTTCGCTTCTGCGAATATGATTCTTCCAGAGATGTCCAAATCTGTTTATTTGATTCACACCACTGAACATTAGCAGCGATATTCGGCTCCATACTATGCCATAACCACGGCATAAAGTATGCATCTGCACTCATCCAATCTTCATACTCAGCGAAAGTTTCAGGCGGGGGTTCTTCCGTTAAAAACTTCAACTTTTTCTTCGTCCTTAATACCACTTTGATAGACTTGGACCAGGCAAGGTAGTTCGCATATTGAGTTTCACCGCTGTAATCGACTTTTTTAATTCATCATTATGAATAACTGTAAAAGGAGATCCACCTCCGCTAATACCACCACTATTAATCTCGCCAGAAGATTCGGTCCACACCATACTTGCAGATTCAACATAAAGACGAGATCTTTGAAACCCTAGATCTCACAACGAACCTCAACCGACGACGAACAACCAACGGAGATCTGCAGAAACCCTAGATCTCATAAACGAACCACGAACGACCACGAACAACGAACGACGAATGGCGAATCATGAAAAGTAGACGAAAAACAGTCGATTTTTTTTTCGGGGCTGCCTCCCTGAACCCTGCAATTAGGGGCTACCGCCCCCGAACCCCTGTCGAACTCACGACCGAGTTCGATCGGCCCTGTCGTGGATGAGATGTACAATACTTTCAAATATATGCTTTGATACCAAGTGAAGTTTGGAGATGGAGAGGAGAGAAGGAGAAAAGTAGGAGAAGAGAGAATATGAGAAAATGAGATTGCAAGGACATAAAACCATATGTTACATCTCATGTCTATTTATATTGATATGCAATACACCCACAATTACTATTATATCCTCATATGATAAATAACAAAATAAAATAACTCTAATAGTATGGAATCTTCATGAAAGGTGTTTTCTGAGGAATGGATGCAATGAAGGCTTGCAAAAGCTCTGTATTGCTCATCATCATCATCATCATCATCATCAAACACTTCTCCCATCAGAATAGGGTTGTCTATTGAGCATAATGAAAGATTTGACAAAGTCTTTTTACCAGCTGTTGACCTGACAACTACCCTCTATGTTTGTGCTAAATCCCTAGCTAAGATAACTATGAGATTGCAAGGGCATATAACTATCTTCTTAAAATACATGTAATTAAATTTGTACGATTTCATAAAAAAATATACTCTCTAATTAAATTTGCATAATTTCATAAAAAGACAGTTGTAATAAAGTTTGCATGGTTTCATATATTTAAGCTTATAATTAAATTTGTATAGTTTCATAACAAGATATCATGTAATTAAATTTGTAATGTTTCATAACTTTACTACCGGTCTACCATATTAAAATAAACTATCTACTTCACTACCACATTAAAATAAAATATCTACTTTACTACTAGTCTTCCGATTGTCACCATGAATGATCCGATTGTCACCATGGAGGATCGGATACGGATTCCATACCCATACCCATGTCCTATCGGGTGGACACGGGTACTTCTTCCTAAAGTGAAGAGTCCGGATAACATAGCTGACCATAGGTGCTTTTTCCCGCATCTTGAGTACGAACCATTGGCCCAAGCTTGCGATGATGAATTTCGAGTTGCCAAGAAACATTGTAGTCCTCAGGGATGGGCCATGAGTCGCATGGACAAGCTAAGTGAACAAAGAACTTTGTCTGACATACTTGCTAATCTGGAGCATGCGGCACCGGGTGTGAAAATCTACCTACAAATGTCAGCATCTAGATTGGTTGAATAGAGCTGTGGCGTTCTTTTTGATGAATTATGATTCATTTAACACATCCAAAGCACAAGGCCTTAAAATCCACGCACACTAAGTTCGTGGTTATCAGATGCTGTTTCTTCAGATCAAATCACTGTTATTGACTTGTTGGTGCCACTGTATTCAGAGCTGTAGTCTCATTATATACTGCTGGATCAATCAGCCCTAATGTTGTCATTCAAAGGTTATTAGAGCATCTCCAATCCTATTGTCTTGTTTTGTGTTTGTGATTTCTATGTGGCATGAGACACAAGACAATGTCTTTCGACTCTTTCCTATGTGGCAAGATTATATTCACACAAAACAATGAGATATTAAAGTGTTCTCCAATGCAAAAGTATTGAGAAGACAATATTTTTTTTCTTCCAACTTTCAAGACAACTTTTTCACTTCTTTCTTTTTTATAAATATTTTTATTCATAATTGATGATGTGGAATATAGTCATTGTGAAGTCTATTGTCTAGATCTAGACAACCAACTTCACATTGTCCTTTTCATGTCATTACCATGTCAACTTCACAACTAACTTCATATTTGCATTGGAGAAGAATTTTTGGAATAATAAGTTGTGAACCTTATGTGGCAAACCATTTTTTCTAAACTCACAACAGGGTTGGAGATGCTCTTAAAATTGCCTTGAAGTTGACTTTTCCCAGTCTTTTTGGTAATTACTTCAGTGATGTATATTAAAAAGGTTTCATTGCGTATCTGGTGTCTAAATGGTTCCATTTTTTTGTTTATCAATTTGGAAAATTCTGTCATGTGAACCCTCTTCTGCCTTATGTTTTCAGTAGTCTTGAATGCTGACAATCTCCAGAACCAATATTTACAGCAACAACACTGCTATTTGTTTTGTCTGTATTAATGACAAAATTTGTGACATATATTACTTTCTGACTGCAACCCTTTGAATCTGTATCAGGGAGGTAGTTATGTTCATGCGAGAGGATTGTTAATTTATCATGTATTTAGGCACATCATGGTAATTGCTTCTGCTACAGACTTTTTTCCTCTTTCAAGAAAAAAAACTCTCTTTTTTCTGCCACATGTATCTAGATAGTGAAATATGTTAACATGGTTGGTAGCTTGCTTTTTTCAGGAACACGCTAACAAGGCACTGTAGTTTTTTTTTATGTGGATTCTGATATCATGCTTTCTCTACTTCTGGTACTACCACTACCTCCTAACTAGTAATTAGATATACAGTTAGCTTTTGTTGAGAAAAGTTATCGTATAAGGAAAATGATATCGTTTGTTAAAGCTAATAACACCACCACCGAAGCCTAAATTTTTAGGGCAGTTGTATGACCTTTCATTCAACTTGGCACTGTTAAGTGCTAAAAGTTGGAATCATAGACAATGGTAATAAGGATTAACTACAGCCGGATTCAAACAATTTGGTTTTGGTTTTGGTTTTGGTTTTGTGGTCTCTTTGGGATTGTTTTGTTATTGGTGACCAAAGTTGAGATGGCAATATTAGGGTCTGTCCTCTTGAGGACCCAAGCCATTCAAAAGAAGATACGTAAGGGATCTCTTATATCTTAATTTCTCTAACCTAAAACCTTGAAACCATAGATCTCTGTTGCCGCCATATGGGATAGCCTTGGGGTCTTCCATCAGTGGAAAAAGTAAATGGGAAGAGAAGGTTTGAGTGATGAAGGATTTAGGAAGGAGGATATGTACAAAGAAGTACAGGAGAAGACAACGAGTTCATAGCAATGACTAGGTGTTCCAAAGGATATGGTCTCAAATTCAATGTGTGGTGTTAGTCTTGTTCAAATAAAGGTGCAAGAACTTGGATGGGCACCAATTCATTTCAGGCGTTTTGGGGTCAGTGTTGAACATGCCAGATCGAGAACGTCATGAAAAAAAAGTCTATCAAGCAATTATGCCGATTATCATTTGTTAGAGATGTGAAATCAGACCCTTGGGAAGTTTATAAAAGAGAGAGAATCACCCAATATTCTGTACTGACCCAAACCCAACGACTATTCACCTCTATTAATTGAATATGCCATATTATTACCGATTAGACCCAAACATGAACTGACTCTTACATGCTTTCTCTGTGCTATCTAATCTGCTTTATTAGAAAGGAATTCTTTTAGATGGTCTAAAATTAAAGGGATTAGAGGTTCATCTTTCTTTATAAACTATGTGATGTTCTATTAAGGTTATATGACATTGCAAATTCCTGGATTCTATCTCCATCTTCATTCTTATTCCATCTGGGCCAGTATGCATTCTCACGTATGCACCAGCATCTTCTCCAGCATGAGCATTTCAATATCCTCCCTTATTTTAAGTATTTTCCTTTCTCCATTCTTTGATTCGAGCCATCTATATGTTTCCAAAATCCCCTTTCAATACATTCATATTATACTGCATATGCATTTTTAGCATAATCATCTGTTTTCCTAATACATGGATTTGCATTTACACGCACTACATTCTTACTATAGGTTTTACATACAAGTAACCCTGACTTGTCTCTAACTTGTTCTATGTTTTTCTTTTAGCTTGTCCAAGTTTATATTTGTAGTTTCAATTTCCTAGATTTCTACTTGGTCCATCTTCATTATACTTGACCACAATCAAGGGACGTATTCTATCTTGATACGATAGGGCACTTCTTGTCCTTGTTTGGTAAAGAGGTGTCGTATCATGTCATGGATGGGACATATGTCATTGATTGTTGGATCACGCATCTCATGCTATAGATCTGGTTTTGTTTCTTCATTTCGTGCTTCCTTTGTGGTACTTGCTATTTGGGGTCTAACCCCACTGGTTTTGCATAGCCAGGTTTAGAGCCAGGACCTGAGGATGTAGCTTATCTCACCCTCACTGATGGCACGTACCAGAAAGATGACTACTGAGGGTCACGAGTGGGTTTCTTTATTCACTACTCGTCTTTTGTAAACTATATTCTTTTAGGCATTTAGCCAACCGGCACCTGTTAGCCGGCAAATCTGGACACTAGTTCCTTACATGACATATATTCAGACTGCAGCTGGCTCACTGTCATGTATACTTTGATCTTGTAACTGACACATCATTCTGTACCGCCAGATCTGTAAGAACATTCTGATGTGGCGTTTGGGACGCCTTATTGCTTATTCTGAAATGTTCTATATTATTGCTACTTGTTTGAATGATTGAGACATAGAAGTTCTTGCCCTTAGGAGACTTGATTGTAGTATGCAACCCCTTATCTCTAGACAACCTTAACATATTGCGGGTTGCTTCGGTATTCCGCAAGGTGTAGTTGGCTGAGTCATTCTTCCGCTCTCCAGTATTCTGGATCTGGGACGTGACAATATTGCTTTGTTCGTCTAACATGTATTTGCAGAAAAGCAATAAACAAGATCAATCATGGACATATGCAATGAAGAAACCATCATGATGGGCCAAAGATACTGCTAGCCCAAAGATTTTTCTGAACCGCCTACGACATCTTCGGGACCACGCACTTTGGGGTTTCACTGCTTAGCTTTGGACAACTGACATAAAGGGATAAACCATCATGCATACAAAGGAAGAAACCAAGCCGTTTAGATTTCGCACTCAATGTAATATTTTTTTATTCTTGAGTCTCTAGGATCATTTGTAACTCAACAGAGAAAGACAAATGAAAGCTTAAAAAAAATCAAAAAAATTCAAGTTCTGAAAATGTGGTATCACGTCGGTATACCAGTGGCGGCATACCGTATTTTGTGAAATTTGAAACAAGTCCATATGACCACAAACGACATATTGACGGTATACTGCGGTATACCGGTTAGATGGCTGTTGGATAACAATTTGCTGTAACGGCTAGAAAACTAGTCGTTTTTAATTGTTACTGTGCAGAGCGGTATACCGCCTCCACAACAGTATATGGAGAGTTTTTGAGATTCTATATAAACCTAAATGCATTTATTGTTTACCGATTCTTGGTACCTTAACTTTTTATACAATACTCCAAAACTTCTCTACATATACAAGAGCTTTCATTTGCCAATCATATTTAGATAGATTTGTATTGAGTTGTAAAGTTCGATCTTTAAATTCTTGTGAGAAGAATAAAACCATTTCTTGTATGAGGTTGAAGTCCGCAAGTCTTCGTATCAATGCTTGTGTCAAAGTCGACGAGCCTTCGGATCAAAGTTCGTTTGTAGGAAGTTGGCAAGCCTTCAAATCGAAGCTTGTGTGTAACTATTTGTGATAATAGTGGATTAAAATCGGAGAGAGTTCAGAAACTGGAGTATCTTACGGAGGATACGTGGATATATCGGGTGTCGGTATACTTCTTTTATTTCTAGCACCAACGTTTAAATTGCCTATTAGCATTAATAATTGTGCTTAATTATTAGTTAAACTCTAATTCAACCCCCCCCCCACCCCACCCCTCTAGCGTATTTTCAAAAGGCACTATTCTATATCAATTATCATGTTTTATTTTTATGCATGACATGCTTCTCAATTTTTCCATCATGTCTATCTGTATGCATTTCTCTTATTTTTCTTTGACTTCGGGTTCAAAATTATATTTCATAGTCTCTCTCTATACTTCTATTTTAGCATCTAATCATTTTCTATTTATAACGAACACAATATCATCAGTAAACATCATATACCAAATAACCTCCTCCAGGATATGCCTAATAATTTCATCAATAACTGTCGCACAAAGGTAAAGACTCAACATTGATCCTTGATGTAAACCAATGGTAAGAGGAAATCGATTACTATCTCCTCCAAGTAGTTCACACAATCATACATATCCTTAATAGTCTCAATATAATTACTAGAAACTTGTTTCTTCTTCAAAGTCCACCACATTATTTTCCTTGGAACTCGATCATAAGCTTTCTTTAAACCGGTAAAAACCATACGTAAATATCTCCTATTTTCTTCTAAATATTTTATTAATTTTTTTAGTAAGTTAATGGCTTCCATAGTAGATCTCTCATGCATTAAACCAAGTTGATTCTTTGAAATCCTACTCTTTTTTCTTATTCTTTGCTCAATTAGTCTCTCCCATAGTTTAATGGTGCGCTTATAAGCTTAATTTCTAGATAGTTGTTACAACTTTGTATTTCTCCCTTGTTATATATGGATATTATAATATTTTCTTTTTCATTCATCCGACATCTTCTTAGCCTTTAAGATTTTGTTGAATACTTCAATAAGCCACACCGTTAAACATTTCCGAATCTCAATAGGAATATCATTAAGTCCTGCTGCTTTTTTATTTTTTATTTTCTTCAATGCATCCTTTACTTCAAAAATTTTAATTTTACAAGAATAACAATAAGACTCATCTTGAGCTAACTCTAAATCTAAATCAAGTTTTTCTAAGGTGCTCTAGTTAAATAGCTTGTCAAAATAACCCATTCACCTCTTATTAATATTTACATGCTACTCTATCAATCTTCCTAGTAAGAAAGTAAGAAAGTAATATGTCTCGCTAATAACGGGTTCGCTCTTAAAAGAAATTAAATGTTTCTCTCTTTTCTTAAAAGAAGTATTTGCTATTCTAAGGTCTTATGACACTGCAAAATCAAGGATTTTATGATCTCCTTCATTCCTAACTCTATATGTATAACCTCCACAAACGCTATTATAATCATTGTTCTCATTTACAACATGATCATTTAAGTAGCCTCCAATATATAATTTTTCACCTCCGTGTACTCTTTGAGTCGAACTATCCATATGTTCCCCAATATTTATTTATTGTATTTTCATGTAATCCTATTTGGGGTGTGTATGCACTAATAACATTAATAACATCCTCCATTAATACTAAATTAGTATTGTCCTATCTCCTATTATTTTTACATCTATAACATTATTCGTTTATGATTTATCTACAAGTATTCCCTACCTCATTTCTATATGTTTTTACCTGTATACCAAATTCTTAAACCAGTGGTATCAATTTGGTTATTCTCACCTAGCCACTTTGTTTCTGTAGACAAACTATATTAACCTTCCTCCTAATCATTTTACCAACTAACTCCACTCCCTTTTCCGTTAATGTTCCTATGCTCCAAGTAACTAATCTAATCATACTCTTCCACCAATTGCTTACATCTTTCCTTCATATACCTTATAGTCCCTTGTCTATTTGTCACCACATTAGAGTAGCGATGCTTCTTGGGAACGCCCTAGCCCACCCTTGCTCAATTGACATTGCACCGGGGTGATATCTGCTTCTTGGGAACGCCCTATCCCACCCTTGCTCAATTGACATTGCACCGGGGTGATATCGATGTAGTGCATCACTTAGGGGTGATGATCTAGCAATCTACCCTTATTTTTCGTTGCATCATGGTGGAAAGGATGCAACAGTGGAAAGGATGCAACACGTCGCTACTGACAACGAGGTTTGGGTATTCCTTACATTTGTTTTATTACATATTTGCATGGAAATTTCTAAAAGAAAATACAGAATTTTTTTTGGTCAAGATGAACAAACATATAGTAAAGGAGAAAGTGTTGTACAATTTTAAATATATGAAACTGATCCAACATTTCTGAACCCAAACCCGCCAATTAGTTTCATTCTCTACGCCTGAACCCAACCCTAACAAAATACAATCGGTTTCTGCTTTCATCAACCAAGCCTCTTTTTTGTTCAAAGACGGGTCTGGTTAAACACATTTCGGTTACCATTGACAGGCCTATATCCAAGCATTGATTCTGCCACTTTGTCACTAGCTAGACTATAGTTTGTAGGCTTTACATAGACCTTAAATTATCGATGTTCAGTTTAAAATATGATTAGATAACACTTTTGCTGGTCTTTTGTCAAGGAAATTGTTGCAGATATCTTGCTGTTTATAGTTCAGGTTTTCAATGTTCTGTTGTTCTTTCCCGTGCATTGTTAACGTCAAAGAGTCGTTGTCATGTCCACCAAATTATTTGAATGCGATGTGTGCATTCAGGACGCATATTGATGACATACGATAATTGTTGCAGTAGCACAATTCCTTTGTTCATGAAAATCATTATCATGAATCTTCGTTATTTTATTTATTTTACTCAATAATGAAAGATGACTAATGAAAGAGATGCCTCATGATGCTGTAACCAAATTTTAGTTATTGACTGGCTCTATGAAACTTATAAATATTTACTATATTATAATCACTTTGCATTGTCATCATGAAAAGATGAGTTGTGTGTTCACCGTCCACGGTTGTATTTATTCTCTCCTCCTTGTTTTCTACAATACAATAGTTTTAATTTTTACAAGCTTATTTAATTCACATAAAATCATATTTCTCTGTTGGATATATGTAGAGTTTTCCACTCTCGTATGACTCCTTTGAACTGCTTGCAATCATGATCAAGAAGTCAGTATCATTCATGTGAAATAGAAAGATGTCTACATTGTTTCTAGCTTATACATGAGATTAGTCTCAGATATCACATTTATACATCAGTCTATTAAGTTACAATCATCTTATTTGTCAACTAGGCATTATCATAATGACAATATTTTATCATGAGTTCTAACAATTTTGCAAGAAGCTTCTGCTTATAGAGATCAAATCTGCAGGATTAGCATAAGAACCTCTTATTTCTTATCTTGAGTTAAACACTCCCTTGTCATCGTCTCATCAACACTGAAACATCTCTCCGTAATGATCATCATTCTGCGAACATATATTGCAGTTAATGCTTGATGAACTTGGATGTATTTTTGTACTGATAATGCTGCTGTTAGTCTCTTCTTGATAATGATAAAAAGATCCAAACTGTACATGATTGGCATCTCTAGGATTGCTACATGTGAAAAGATCATAAGACTGGGAAAAGAAAGAAAAAAACGATAACAACAAAAGAACATGGGATATTTTTTGTCCCTGTGGGACTTGTTGACATAATTTTTAGCAGAAAGAGAACATGCCAGATAGTTTGTGTTTTGCTGAGGAGCCTAGAATCCTTATTTACGCAGATTGTCTGCTATATAAAATTGTCTTGTCTACGTGCAACTTTTTTACAAACGCAGAGGTTGAGATTGACAGCATTAATATCATGATGCAGAGTTGAGATGTTTCATCTTTTGCGTTGGCCTTGTATAAACACATACCTCTTCAAAAGCTCCTTTGATGATAACTGTCCGTTACAGAATCTCTTCAGGGTGTACAACCTGTAGATCGCCCACTGTAATGTGGATGTCCTACTAACCAAGCTTGTTATCAAACCTCAAATATATCTCACCAGTAACCATTGTCATTTTCTTCGTCTTTTGAATTTAAGAAATATGAAAGGTACTCTATGAAGTGTAGACATTCTAGTTTCTGTTGAAAATTAACTTTCTTACAAATGAAGAGTTACCGGTTCACTAATAACTATTACATCTGTGTACCATTGCCCCTGTCATTATCATTGTCATTGTTGTTGCTGTTGTTTTTTGTTCCTATCGTAACTGTTGGAGCATATAGTTGTATTATTATACTCTTCACATCTTGATGGACGCCGCATTCCTGTTTTTATTTAATCATCGATTATAATCGAGATTATGCAAACTGGCCCCATGGGACCTGTAATAAGATTAAATATTGTCGAGCTTGTGTGACTATCTTAAGTAGTGAAAGCTGCCTTTTGTTTTACTCTTCTGGTTATTAACTAAAAGTCTTTGGAAAATAACTCTTAATAAGCAAAGATATACTTGTGATGTTCAAGTTTCAAGGTTTCTTAATAATAATGAGCTAGGTAGTTGTTAACTACCAAACTTTTTTCTAGTAGTAAAGTTTACAACAAGATGCTCATTGATTGCTCTTTTTTCCAGTTAATTTGTGCACTTCTGTTGTTAGCATGGCATATTGTAAGGGACCACTGGAAAGTCATCTATGTCCTTTGTCTTCTTGTCTATGTTGGAAGTATCGACCATCAAATTAATAAGGAAATGCCACATTCTGTTTCACATTGGATGGTCCTAATTGAGATCGATGACATAACTGACAATGCTTGATTCCTGATGAGTGCTTAGTTCTTGTTTGCTGTATAGTTGTTAATGTTTGGCCGATGCTTAATCCTATTTTAAAGGACATTCACCCCCTTTTAAGTCAACATTTGCTGCACTTTCAATTATATTAGTGGCCTGGGTGGCTAAGCCATGAGGCTCTCTCTTTTTATAATGATTGTATGGTTGTTGATGTCTTTCAAACACATGGATACTCTGCTTCTAGCCACTTATTCTGTTCTCTCTTTGCTTTTAGTCACTTACTAATATGTCTCTGTCGGTCTTTTGCTTTCTTGCTTAGGGAACTAATTAATCTAAATGAAAGCAGAAGAGTATAATTTTGGTTTGTGTTATGAGATGCTGAAGAACTTGGCATGCATGTTCCCCCGAATTGATTACATGATCTGAAACCTAACAAGAGCTTTCAAGGGTATATGAAAATCTTGATCTTGAAGATTAATTATGACGCAACTGAAGGTTGCAGTTCCTATGAATGAATTGATCCTTCCACCGTCACCACAACATTTCCTTTAATCCTTCTTTGCCATTTTCTTTTCAAAATATTGTTCTTTTGATTTGGATACGTAGATATTGTTATTTGTTATTTTGACAACTTGAGTAGTTTACTTATGGGGATATGGTTCTATTATTTGTTTCTATATACAAAATATTCATTGCCCATAATTTGGTTGCTACTGGAATGATGACAAAGTTTGTCTATAGAATGAAATTCTTGATGATTCTCCTCTTGCTTTCCTAGGAAAAAATAGCTAAGCCACTAGTTCTGTTAACGACGGAGCCATCACACATGTGACACGACACCAGCATTTATCTCTGGAACCATAACACAACATTTTGGGCCTGTCATTACATTTTTGTTCATTTTAAGTGTGACATTTTTGTTCATTTTAAGTGTTTATTCGAAGCCAACATTTGAAAATTTCCATGCAAGTTTTGATTTTGATGGCCAGAATGAGACTGGTCATGTTTTATTGCCTTGTTTGCTCCCATTGTAGGGTAAAGTGCAAAAAAAAAAAAAAAAAAAAAAAAATATGTAATTTATCTCGTTAGCAAATTAATATTTTTATTAAAAAAATCTCAAAATAATTTTTTTCGTTCATTTTTCGTTAAAAATATAATTTTAAAAAAATAAAAATCCTAAATTATCCTTTCGCTCTTCCATCACATAACCTCCCTCCTCCTCCCCTCTTCCTCCTCCACTCCCCCTCCTCCTCACGCCGCTGGCCTCCTCTTCCTCTGCGCGTCCCCCTATCCCTCCTCTCCACGTCCCCACCGGGCCAACCCCCCCACCCCCCCCCCCCCCCCCCTCCTCTCCGTACCTCACCCTCTCCTCCCCAAGCCCCCCTCCTCCTTGCGCCCGGCCACTCGCGTCCCCCTCCTCCGCGCTCCTCCTTCTCCCTCGTTGCCGCAACAGGTGGCTGGGTGCGGGGTGGATGGGGGGGCTCGAGGGAGGGGGCACGGGTGGCCGGGCTAGGGGAGGAGAGGGGGTGAGGCATGGGGAGGAGGAGGAGGGTTCGGGGAGGAGAATGGGGTGGCGGGTGGGGGCGCGAGGAGGAGGGGGGTCGAGTGGGGGCGGGGGAGAAGGGGGTTGAGGTGCGGGGAGGAGACGGGGGGTGGCGAGTGGGGAGGGTTGGCCCGGTGGGGGCGCGGGAAGGAGAGGGAGGTGGCGAGTGGGGGCACGAGGAGGAGGGGGGTGGTCCGGTGGGGGTGCTGGGAGGAGTGGTGGAGCTGGAGGAGGAGAACGGTTAGGGGGGGGGGGGGGGAGGGTTAGGATTATGATTAGGACTATGGTGAGATATATTAGTTATTTCATGTCGAATTTGACGTCAGAAAATTAAATTGGGTGCAAAATACACCAAATATAAAATACAATTTTTTTTAATTTAAAAAATTTTAATTGTAAAAACGTAAATTTAATGAGGAATTTTTTTTCACTTTATCTCCCATTGTATGGAGCTTTGATCTTACTGTTGTCTATTGTAATTTTACAGATCCTGTCGTCAATAAATCTGATTGCAAAAAATGGGAGCTTTTTTGTTGGATCCTCTCTTCCTGATAATGCTTATCAACTTTTGCTTAATTACTTTACTTGGATGACGTCTTGCGCTCTCAGTGGGAATTATAGCATGGTAGGTTCAAATGATCATGGCCTCGAGCAAGACTATCAGAATATATTTCAGTTTCTTTTTAGGGTATGTTTGGTAATGATATTTTGTCCGGTTTTGAACTATTTTTGAACTGTTCGTTCATTTTATTTTATTTAAGAAAAAAAATTATAGGATTTTATTTTTTTGAACCGATCGTTTATGAAAACTTCTGTTTGGTAATTTTTATGAGATATTGGTTTTGGTCGGCTCAATTTTTTTTCAAAAATTGGTGTAATGTAATTTTTGGTGGTTTTATAAATACTCCAAATCAATGGGTTTTGAGAGGTTTTATTATTATTTTTATTTATTCTTGTAAAAAAAAAATCAAAATCGTTCATTACCAAGAATGGATTGGATTGGTTTAAAAGTCGCTACTTGAAATTACTCAAAACCTTAGGCCTTGTTTGGTTCACAGAAAGAAAAATGAAGAAAATCAATTATGTGTTTTTTTCTTTCATTTGAAAAAATACAATTTTTATTAAATTTTTCTTCCCGGTGTTTGGAAAAATCCGAAAAATTAGGAGGGAAAGTGGACAAAGGGATGTGAAAGTGAATCCATGGGATGAGTGGGAGGGTTATTTTTATTCATATTTTTTTCTCGGGAATCAATTTTCTTTTCTACTCATTTTCTTTGGCATCCAAACACATGAAAAGAAAGACTTTTCTTTTCTGAGGTCCAGCTTCTACGTACCAAAAGTGTCTAGATTGAGGGTTCATGGTGTGCGCAGATTCTTGCGAGCGAAAGTGTAATCGATCCAAGTGTGGATTTACATTTCCATAATGTCATTTATTTTTTCTTGAAAATCTATTTTATATATTTACAATCTTTGTTTTCTAATGCATGTCCAGCTTAGCCATTTCAAGAAGAATAAAAAAATATTTACACTAATCTCCTCTATGTTTTATGTTTATTACACGGACCTCCTTTATTTTAAATATAATTACATTATCCATTTTATGTTTTATGTTATATGAGTGGTTAGTGTAATAACCATTTTATATAGAACATAAAAGATAGGGTGATACGTGAATAAATATAAAAATATTAGATAAGTCCATATAATAAATATAAAATATATGGGAGGATAGTGTAATTAATTTTAAAATAAAACGAATTGGTATAATAAATATAAAATATAAATGAAGTTAGTGTAAACATTCCCAAAAAAAAAAAAAAAAAAAAAATGTTTCGTGACAAAAGCTTTTGATAAGTTGTTATTTATTATGGAAAATTTGAAGGATACTCTCTTGAACTTTTTGAATCCGTCCCCTCGTGCAGTCAGTCAGTCAGTCAGTCAGTCAGTCAGTCAGTAACGCCAAGCATCCATGTACAACCAAGTGTGGTTGCAAAATAAAAAAAAATAAAAAAAAAAAATTTGTACAATATTTTCTTTTAAAATACGTTTCCCGTGTTGTGTTGTGTTGTACGAGATTTTGGCAATATGCACGCACGCACGTACGTTACCCCTCTCTAACTGAATGGGTCTGACTCGGTCATGAGAGACAAGTAAGGCGTGACTACTAGAAGTAACGGATCCGTGTCGTCTCCTACACGCACACAAGCAAACAAATACGTAACAAATAGGAAGAAAACTTTTTTTTTTAAAAATGAAAAAGGAACAATTAATGTGACTACAGAAACGCACGCTTTCTTCTTCTTCTTCTTCTTCTTCTCCCTATCGACAACAACAAAACCGTTTCGTTTCCTTTTGGTTCGTTTTGTTGCGACACTTACTACCAAACCAAACGTAAGCAATGGTAAAGGGAGGTGGATCACCATCCACGTGAACACAAAAAACAAACCAAAAAAAAACAAAAAAAATTATTTTTATTTTAAAAATGATCGGTGGGCCGCGAGTTCCGTCCGACGTCGCATTCCTCTTCCAGTCCTCCCACTCTTGTTCTGCGTCCGACAGATCAGCCGTCGCGTCCATTCGTATGCCGGTTCCATCCGTTCGCTCGCACCGTCGACCGGACTACCATGTGCAAGTACTGTCCGTGCAACAGCTCGAACAATGCATACTATTTTTTTCTTTTTCTTTTTTCTTTTTCTCCTCTGTTCTTCTTGAGTGAATCTTTGTGATGAATGATGAAGATCTTCTACCTTAACTAAAGAAAAGTTGCTCATTGAAGACACTATTAATAGTCTTCCAAACCCTACTTAGACTATTACTACTACTGCACGCAGTAACAGCAAGCTATCATTACACATTGACACTGTAAAAACATTGCTATTATCGCTGCGCATATGTTTCGGTATCTGTACCCGTGCAATCTGGATCCTCATCACTGTCAGAATTCGTAAAGGAAACAGATCTTTGCTCCAGTCTCAACAGTTACAGTTGATGCAATTCGTAAAGAATTTTTTTTAAATATTTTTAAAATCGTAATTAAATTAATTTTTTTTAAATTAAATTAAATTTATTATTCGATTCGAATCGATTCAATTTTTAGTCCAAAATCGAATCGAATAATACGCACCCCTGTGTCACAGAAGGCTGTATAAAAACTTTCATTTTTACTCGGTTACTAAGTGGGTTAAGTATTATATCTACAGAAAATTTACTGTAGCGAAATAAATTTATATTAAATTTATTTAAACGAAATAAGTTTGGTAATATTTGAAATATAAACACTGTCCGCCAACAGTGTTGGCGGAAAACACAAATTCTGCCACGTACGCCAAAAAAAAAAAAAAAAAAAAATTTAAAGTGGACCCCACACCCCAAATTCCGCCAACACAGTTGGCTGAAATTGGGGGGGGGCCAATTTCAGCCAACAGTGTTGGCGGAAATTGGCCTGTGGGCCCCCCCACGTTTAGTTTGGTTTAGTTTAGTTTGGTTTAGTTGGTTTGGTTTTATTTGGTTTGTTTTATTTAGTTGGTTTGGTTTTATTTGGTTTGTTTTATTATTTGTTTCAATTAGTTATATTTTTTCTATTTAGTTTTTAGTTTTTTTTCAATTAGGTTTTTTTTTCTATTTAGTTTAGTTTTTTTCTATTTACTTTACTTTTTTTTTAATTTGTTTCTGTTTTTTTCTGTTAATTTATTTTGTTAATTGGTGGGGTGTTAATGGGGGTGTTAATTTTCTGTTTTATTTATGAAAATATATTTTAACGAAATAAAATTAAAATAAATTAACAAAAAATTACTCTATCAAAATTTCAAAATTAACAAAAAATTAAAATAAAATTAACTCAGTTGTCGTTATGTAACAAAATTTTAAAATATTCCAAATTTTTATCCAAATTTCTATCCTTAAAATTTGTTAAAGTATTCCGTTATTTAGTATAGTAAATTTATTATCGGTACATTAAATATTTTATAAATTTTTTTACCAAAAGTAAAATTTGGAGGTCAAAACATCGTTTTTTTGCGATTCTAAAAATTTGGGAAGTCCGTCAAACGGTAAAACTGTTTATCCCGAAGTACTTTTCCATACGGTCATTTTGGCTCAAACTGGGCCTTGTTTCGATCTCCCAGTCAAAAGTTATGGTACTTTAAAGTTTTATATTTTATATTTTTGTCTGTAATATGTACGTCTTACTTCGGATGAAAATTCTCTCTACACGAATTGTGTTACTCTCGTCGAAAACATACAAATCGACCTATTGTGTGACGAAAAACGATTTGAAAACAAATAGTTATGGCCGTTCGAAGTATGATCGACGGCAGACGTAATATTCGTACGGTAGCTTTTTTTTTTTTTTTTGTTCAATGATAACATATTTTATTTTGGATGTTAAACTAAATAAAAAAAATCATAATCCAAAACTAAACTAAATAGAAAATAACTAAATAGAAAAAATATAATTAATTAAAAAACCAAATAAAACCAAACCAACTAAACCAAACTGAAATAAACCAAACTGAACCGTGGGGGACCCACAGGCCAATTTCCGCCAACACTGTTGGCTGAAATTGGCCCCCCCCCCAATTTCAGCCAACAGTGTTGGCGGAATTTGGGGTGTGGGGTCCACTTTAAATTTTTTTTTTTTTTTTGCGTACGTGGCAGAATTTGTGTTTTCCGCCAACACTGTTGGCGGACAGTGTTTATATTTCAAATATTACCAAACTTATTTCGTTTAAATAAATTTAATATAAATTTATTTCGCTACTGTAAATTTTCTGTTATATCTATGGCTTGTGAGCTCTTCCTCCTCTGTCACCTGCAAGTCTGCAGGTGGCCAGAAGTCTTCTTCCAGTGGGGGATGGTGTTGATTGATTGATGGCAGTTTCAAATGAAGTGATGTGTAGAGGAGTGGGGTCAAACAAGTAACCATCATTACTGACTCACTAAACTGGCTGCTGTGCTATGCTGTGTGTGCATGTGTACAACTTACAACTTGAGAAAAGAAAGATACAGTTGCAGGATTCTCTCTTCCCAACGCTCACTAAAACCTCCGGACCTCACCACCTCCTAAATGCTCTCTCTTTCCATGCAACAGCAACAACATTCTAATTATTATTTTTTCTCTTTGGACTTCACACTTTGCATATATTATTGGGTGAATCAAAACTTTTTTTTTTTTTTTAGGAGGAAGGCTATTTAGCTTTAGGATCTCCTACATATAAGAACTCCACAGAGTTCAGCTACTTTAAAAAAAAAAAAAAAAAAAAACAAACAAACAGATCTAAACCACTTTCATCCAACCAAACACTTCCTAATATTTTAAAAAATTATTTTAGTAAATATTCTTATTCTAAATTTTTAAAATAACATATGTCTTCACTATTTTTTTTATCAAACAAATATTATCATTTTTTGTACGAAACAATAAAAAATTTAGCAAACGTCCTCACTATTTTAACCAAAATCTCTACCGTTTTACCCAAAAAGGGAGCATTTGCTAGTTAAAAAAATAATGGAGATATATACTAGTTTCAGCATTTAGAATCAAGACATTTGCTAAAATATCCATATTTAAAATTATATTGTTCAGAAGATGGTCTGAATTTAGTCTTGACAGTTGATTTGGATCTTTATAATATTCAAATTTTATGTTTAATTTTACGGTATCATATAATATTCAAAACTTAAGTTTATGTTTTTATTTTGGACGACCAGTTCAAGTCAGCCGAACAAAACTCAAAACAGTTTTTTAAATAATATAAAAACTTAAATATTGTTCGAATCCTAAATCTAAATAAAATAAATATAAATTATATCTAATAATTAAATATCTAACATAATGATTTCAAGTTAGGATGCATGTTTTGTCACCACATTGCCAAGCAGCCTGTTGTTATTCCTCTTTCTATATATATATATATATATATATATATATATATACTCAATTTACTGAAACAACTGTTCACCACTATGATTGAGCTGCTGGAGTTGGGGAGTCAGTTTCACTTCACAGTACCTGTGGCTCTGCCTGTGAGCAACAGTGGGAGGCTCTGAAAGCACCAACCAGTAGCAAACAAAAACTACTCCTTCACTTTGCCAACCCATCCTTTTTCTCTTCCCAAATATAGCAAGCAGAAATAATGTCCCATCTCTAGGATTTCCTGTCACACTTCAAAGCTACAGACCTCCTACCTATATGGCCATGATAATGGGGAGGAGCCATTGCCGAAAGAGAGAATACACTCTCTGGCACAAGGACATGAACAACAAACCTTTTCTGGCTATAATAGCTGATTCAATTCAAGTTCAATGGTTAGGTTCTCTTGTGAATTTTTTGGGAAAATATCTGTTGAAACCAATAAATACTAAACTTCATAATTAAGTCATGCTCGAAAAAAGAAATAGAAAGCAATTAAAATTGCTAGAAAAAGTTTAATAAACTGCCAACAGAATAATATGCTTAGGAAGTACTAGCACTCAAAATTGTTTGAAAGCTAGCAACTAAGTTGCTGAAGGTAGAGTAGTGCTCTAGAAAGATGGAACAGTCTTCTGGGGTGGTCAGAACCATCGTTTCTCAAAACGAGATTCGGTCATCTTTGTCGATCCGCTTCTAGGAGCCAATAAGTTCTGACGAACTTCTGGAACGCACTTGAAAGCCACCACACTTAGTCAGGCAGAACACGGACATAATGCAACAATGGCACTCGGAGCATAAAGTGTTGGAGTCCAGTTTGAATTTGGTAAATTTTGGAGTCCAAATATGGTCAAAGATTTGATTTGATATAATTTAGAAATCTACATTAAATGTAAGATTTGATGCCTGCAGCTCCGTCACGCTGCGCTCTGTCGACGCTCCAAGATCAGCTGCCATATCCCTGAGCTCCATGATGCTGCGCTCGAGCGTATCAAATCATGCGATGAACGTCGCATCGTCCTCCTGCGGCTGGGACAGGGGATGCTACTCTATCCTTCGCAGCAACACGTCACGAAGAGAGGCAATCTGACGGTCAACGGTCTCCTGGACTCGGGCCGACGCCTACAAGGGCTTTGGGGAATGCACACATGCAGTGGAGGCCCTAGAGGACTACGTCGCAACAAGGGCGCCATAGGATCCCGTACCGAAGTACGTACCCCTCTGGAGACCACCAGCAGCGGTCACCCACAGCTCGTCGACCGACGGAGCTGGAGAGGGCTGCGAGGAAGTACTAGCCTCTTCCGCTGTAGGTGCACTAGCAGTCGCCCGCTCACGCAGCCTAAGATACTCGGCCAAGAAAAGTTTGGATACTTAATAATTGCTAATGTGTCTAAGGTACTTATTACTAACTACATGGATATTTATTTGCATATTTTCTAAGTTATATTAAAATTAACACAAATTAAAGTAATACTTAAATAGGTCTGCGAGGCCATCTCATCAATGAGATTCCTGCCCTTTCGATGGTGGCCAGGAAGACGGTCACCATGTTGGCATCCTCACCCATTTGTACCTGTTAAAAATATATTATTTAGTACTAAAATTAAACATTTTATCCTACTACCATTTTATCGTACTTGCATTAAAATAATATATCTGAAATAAAAAATATACCAAATGACAGAAATATTTCGTCATCGGAATCGAGCCACCATACCACTTTGCTATCTTCTTCCTAGCCGCCTTGGCCTTCTCATACCTTTCCTTGTACCTTGGATCATCGAATCTAGCCCTCATCGTAGTCCACTTCTCAGGCGTGATCCAACATTGGATCGGTTTTACTTCGCAATCACGAGCCTTCTGGTCATCCAGAGCATCACGGATCAGCTTGGTGGCAACGGTAGGAAACATCTGCTCGATCAAATCGGCCCGGTGCGATGGATAGAAATACCTTTGCTACAAAAAGTAATTTAGTTAGTTATATAATATGCATAAATTAGATGATTGATATAATATACTTTTACTTTGAAGTACGCAAACCAGAATGCCTTCCTCTCATCCGAAGCATCAGAGTAGTTAATCAAAGGGCCACCATAGTTGTACCTCTGAAAGTGGCCTAGGCGTCTATGTACTGAAAAGGGACGATATCTATACAGAGAAAATTATTTTTATCGAAAAAGTGAATATATGATGAATAAAGAAATACACGATATATATGATGCTAAACCAACTAATTGACTTACTTTGTACCGTCGGGCCAAATTTTTGTCCTCGTCTCGTCCGGTGGTACACATGGAGGATCTCGCTGATGGTGGGACGACGTCGGCTCAACCTTCGCCATATGTCTCCATGGTTCCGTCAGCAGGAGGAACGCTGGACGAGGGAGTAGTCTCAGGCCTGGAACTACTCGTCCCAGGAGTGATGCCACGTAACGTCATCGCAGTCGGGGGTGTGACTGGTCGATATACTGGAGTATTTAGCTCCGAGGATCCAGAACCAACAGTAGGCAGTACCGGAGGAGCACTCCGTCTATCTCGGGACCTTTCGAACGCTCTGTGTCGTCCTGTCATACCTGACAACAACATATGATGATAGAACAAATAAACAAATATATAGTACATTCTACCATCAAAATGTTATGTATATCTCACAACATTAATAGAATTGCACAGTAAATAACTATTAGTGTCACAAATCTAAATTGATAGTACATTCTACAGTAAAAATATAATACATGTCACAAGTCCAAATAATTTATTTTATTTTCAATCATCTTCAGAAAATTTATCCTGTTCGCCTTCCTCGTCCTCCTCTTCATTTTCCTCCACATCTTCACTTTCATCTACTTCGTCTTGGTCTTCGTCTTCCTCTTCGGATAATTCTACCTCTTCTACATTATTAGTCGTGTAATGAGTAACTTTCGTTGAGTTCACATCTACAATTAGTTACAAAAGATAGCTCGTTCTTCTGATAAGCTATTTCGTCAATATTAAAGGTATTTTTAGCTTTAGTCTTGCATATTGTCCACCAATCTAACCTTGTTGTCCCCCGTCTAGGATAAGTTGTGAACTACACGAGCTGAACCTGACTTGATTGGACAAATGGTTCGTAGCCTTGATATATACGCTTGTAGTTTATATCCACAAGACCATGCGTGTCAATTTCCAACCTTGATCTTGAATCGGATCGAACCATTCACACTTGAATAGCACGATCTTAGCAGGTTCTATGCCATAATTATATGTCAACTCCACAATCTCTCGTAAGATGCCAAAGAAATCATTGCCTGGATCGACATATTTGTAGTTCAAAGATTTGATACACAAATAACTATTTTTTGTGGAATCAAGATCCAGAAAGCTGTCTCTGATCGGAGCATTTGTTGACTTGAACGAAAACCATTCACACAGTAACTTGGCCATATTTTGACGGCAGTAATTGGTCCCTTGGCTAGAGTTCTAATAGATTCAGTCTCGGGTGTTATTAGACGGTCGACCTAAATACCAAAGTAGCGATAGTAAGTTATTTATTGTGCAAGTGCATACATAAAAAGTAATTACCGAGCTCCTTATATATGCACTAAACCAAGAAGGAAAATGACGTCTCATTTCTTGTTCTACTTCTTCGTCTGTTACGTAGGGTAAAACCGACCTCAGCTCATCATTATATGTGCTGAAAAACAAAGAAGCAACCGCTGATTAGTAGCATAATATTAGTTTATACTATTATATTGAGATGACGTAAACGTGGACGTATTAATTACTTATCCCTCTAGCTTCCCCACTTCATCCTCGTCGCAATTGAGTAATATATACAACTAAGCCGCCCTTAGCTCGTCGTCATTCAAATATCTCTTCTTTATTTTCTCCAAAGGCTTTTCGGACTCTTTGAATACTTTCAGTATTGCATCATTAGATTCCCTATATCCGTCGTCGTTTCTTGGAGCTCTCGTTCTATTAGTAGCAATGTGATATTTGAAATACGTCGAGCAAAAGTTTGTAATCTTCTCGAGAACATAAACTTCACAAATAGAGCCCCCAACCCGTGCCTTATTTTTTACCTTTCTCTTTAGGTGTTTCAGATGCCGCACAAACGGGTACATCCACTGATAACCGACAGGACCACCCACGCGTGTCTCGTAGGAAAGCTGAATTGTCAAATGCTCTATGGAGTCGAAGAATCCAGAAGGAAACACCTTCTCGAGCTTGCACAATGTTACCGCAATGTCCTTCTCTTGCTTTTCTAGACGATCGACGAGCAACTTAGTAGAACAAAGATCTGTGAAGAATTTGCTGAGCTCTGTCAATGGATCCTAAACGACCTGCGGTAAGAATTTTTGAAATGCAATCGGAATTAACCTTTCCATGAATACATGACAATCATGGCTCTTCATACCCGCCATTTTGTTCTCCTTGAGGTCGACGCATCTTCTCAAGTTTGACACGTACCCGTCTATATATTTTAGACCATGAATCAACCTACAAAGTCTTCTTTTATCCTCTTCTCCAGTGAGAAAATTGACTTAGGCTGCTTTAACTTTCCATTCCCCTCCTCTATCAAATGCAACGCAGGACGTCTACATATTTCTTTTAAGTCCAACCTGGCCTTCAGATTGTCTTTCGTCTTCCCATTTACCTCAATTACAGTATTAATTATGTTATCAAACACATTCTTCTCGATATATATGACATCAAGGTTATGTCTGATCAGATTGGTGCTCCAATATGGCAGATCCTAGAATATACTCCTCTTCGTCCAGTTATGGGTGCGACCAAATCCGTCACACTTGTACCCCTTAGCAGGCTCTTCGATAACACTTGGTAAATCTTTTACCTCTTCCCATACCGTGTATCTGGGATACCTTGGCGGTGGATTGGCCTTCTCCACAATGCCCGTACGAAAAGCTTTCATGTTCCTCCAGTACAGATGATCCTTCGCAGAAATTGTCGATGATAATCGAAGAAGCACGATTTGCCTCTATGTTTTAAACGGAAAGCCTTAGTGCGTTCCATGTAATATGGACATGAGAGACGACCATGAGTGCTCCATCCCGATAATATTCCATAGGCCGAAAAGTCGTTGATGGTCCACATGAGTGCTGCCTTAATCTGAAAATTATGCTTTCTAGAAATATCGTACGTGTTGGCACCTACTTCCCACAGCTGATTCAACTCATCTATCAAAGGTTGTAAAAATACATCGATGTTCCTCTTCAAATTGTTCGGACCCGGAATAATAACAGTTAGGAACATATACGGAGTCTTCATACACATCCAAGACGGTAGATTGTACAGAGTGACGATCACAGGCCAACACGAATACTGGGAGCCTGAAAGTTCGAATGGGGTAAAATCGTCGGAGGAGAGCTCCAATCTGACATTACGCGAATCCGAAGAAAAATTTGGATACTCTCGATCAAAGTGCTTCCATGCTTCTCCATCGGATGGATGATCCAATACTCCTTCGATCTGTTCTCACCTATGCCAACTCATATTTTTTGCAGCCTCCTTCACCATAACCTCTGCAATTGCAGCATCAAAGGCAAGTAGTGCATCAAATCGATAGGCTTCCTTGCACCGACAGACTTTTCTCTACCAGTAGCCTTGTAGTGATCAGCACCACAGAATCTGCACGCATCTTCATCTTTGTCGTCTTTGTAGTACAACATGCAACCGTTGCGACATGCATCAATTTTTTCTTATCCCATCCAGAGCTATCTCACCATCATCTTAGATCGGTAGAAGTCTTTAGGCAACTTTGCACCATCTGGCAAGATCTCTATAATCAAATCCATCAGTAAGTTATTGCATTCTTGCGACATGTTAAAATCAAACTTGATGCTCAACAATCTTGTAACCACATCCAATGGTGAATGATCCTCACAACCAGGATATAATGGAGTCCTTGCATTCTCCAGCAACTCCATAAACTTCGCAACATCGGCATTCGGTGCCTCCTCAGCTGCATCATGATTGTCCAGATCGAAGCTAGGCCTTGTTGTATCAAAAATTATGTTCTCCCACCCGTCGTCGTAAGCAGCATGGTCGTAGACATCCATATACGGCTCCACATAAGGTTCCGACTCCGATGCTAAATACACAAGTTCTCCGTGCGCGGTCCACTGATAGTAATTCAGCGTGAAACCCTTCGAGTACAAACGATATATGACTTCTACTTCTGGATGATATTTTAAGTTGCAATATCTCACACACGGACACTTAATTTTGGTACCATCCATGTACTGAGGGAACGCCTTGGCGAACTGCAGGAACTGATTTACACCCTCTATGAATTCATCCCGCATACCGCACAGAAACGAAAAGTAACCGCGGAGGGTGGATCACCGGTGGGGGGGGGGGCGCGAGAAACGAAAAGTTGAGAAAAGTTAGGGGGGGAAGAAATAAAAAGTCGAATAGACAAGGGAACCCTATATTCAGTAATTTAGCGACGTCCGCTCGAGACGTCGCTACATTTTAAGTATTAGCGACGTGGTTGTCCAGAGTCGCTAAATTCGTCGCTGATTTGAATCATTTTTATAGTGAGCGACGTCATCAATAGACGTCGCTAAACGTCGCTAATTGAAAAGTTTACGACGTTAGCGATGCCGCTAAAACCGTCGCTAAAAATCGAAAAAAATAACGTCGGTAAATACGTCGCTAAATCAAAAAACTCAGCGACGTTTAGCGACGTTAAAGAAGCTTATAGCGACTATTCTTTAAAAAACTAAAGTACAGTCGCTAAACGTCGTTATGTGTCGCCAATAGCGACGTATAGCGACGTTTATTTTTGGGAATTTCAAGTCTTTAATATTAGCGACGTTTTATTTTGACGTCGCTAAAAACATCGCTATTTTATCATATTTTGGTAGTGTCTTTGATTTGGTTTCGGGACTTACAAATCTTGTCGAGGATTTTGAACTTTGCCTATCATAAAACAACCACCATTCAAACCACTTGTTACAATACAATAAACGATAACTAAAAGATTTGAAATATGCACATTGGAAATTTGCCACAAAATGAAATGTTGTGGCTGGGTTAATAGTGACCAAATTTAATAAACCCTAAGAGGTTCTTCCCCAACACTAAAACGGTGCAAAAATCAGATCAAATGATTTTAACAGTGTACGTGCTCGTGTAGTGTCAGATAAATAATTACCGTAAATGACTCTTAATGTTCCAAAATACACTAAGATGCATTGGGATCAATGTCGTCTATATGAAGGAACAGAACCAATATACAATGATGAGGTTGAACTTCAACAAATTTCTACAATAAGTGTCTCGAAAAGTGTTAAGAGTTCTACGTAATTAGTGAATGTTTTCAAAAATTGGATGCACTAAGGTTGCGGTTTGGAACGGTAGGAAAAATCAACTTTAAAAGCAATCTTTACTTTCAAAAACTGTCTTACAATTGTATTATTTTTTTAATTTTTTCTTTGATAATTTGCTTTTACAGAACAACTTTTAAAACTTTTTTTAAAAGAGAAAAAAATATATATAAGCAGTGCCTATCCAAATACTTTAGAATATTTTATATTATAGTTACTTGTGAACATAGATCATTCCAGCAAATCATGTTTTGGTTCTGTCCGTGTACGTATTTTCGTATCAGTATCGATATTCGTGTCTTATTTGTGTCCATGTGATAGATCAAGTCTGAAATTGAGGCCCCCTTAGAACTAAGTTGAGGTCATCTCCAATGATGGTTTCAAAACATCTAATTGATGCTACAGTTACAACCAAATGTTTATAATCCTCTTACAACCAGGGTCACTGACAGGTGGGACCGGATGTGACTCATCTGTCAAGGTAGGAGGGGAGAGGTTGTAAGAGGGTTGTAAGCATTTGGTTGTAAACTTAGCATTATTCTTGAAGATAATTCATCTCCCAACCCCACTCAATTTGAAAAAAATAATTTTAAAATTTTGACGAAAGAGTGGTCAGGTCCCCAAATTTGAGGGAGGTAAAAAAAATTCAAATTTGAGAATCCATTTTTCACACATATTTTATCATATATCTTTCAATTTTAAATAATTAAATAATAATTATATTATTAAAAAAATTGTTCATATTTTTTAAAGAGTATAATATTGAATATATTTGTTATTAGTATTATTTTTATTTTTCTCTATCGAATTTCAGATTGAGATTTTCCATTCAGAAATTTTTGTTTTTATATAATTTTTTGGTATAAATAATGTATAATAATATATTATATATTATTGTATTAAAATAGTTGTAAAGAAATAAATTTAAGTAGAAATAAATAATAATTATTTATTATTTGAGAACAATATATTGGAGTTGCAAAATTTTAAGAATAAAATAATAATAAAGTATTTCGGTTTGAATTCTTAAATTAGAGAAAAAAATTGAGATTTGATTGGAGATAACCTAAGCCCCTGTGCGCAGAAACAAAAAATAGTTGCAGTTCAACTTCTTTCTTGTGAATGGAATCTCTGCATTTCTCCTTCTCATGTGAAAAAGACCTATGTTGTTTCTATCCTATGTGAACCCAAATATCTCCATCATTGACACTAGTCATCATTGAAGTGACAAACAGTATTAAATACAAAACTTTATCAATAAAAAAAATTAACCAAGTTAGTTATTTTCAATCTAAGGCAATAATTTTCAATCTAACATTGGAGAGTTCATATTTTATTCAACGAGCAGCAATCTTTTCGCCACGACAACACGAACCCCTAAGTAAAAGATGGTTTAGATAATATCTATATTATTTTTGATGTCTACCGAATTAAAAATTAAGTTTTTAAAAAAAATCGAATCGTATACATCCCCACGAAAGTCTCACATCATAACCAACATGCTACGACTCCACGGACATATAACATCTATGTAAGTAGCAAAATAGAAGCTCTCAAATAGGATTCTCACCCGAACGCTAATCATTCAAAAAGAGGAGTCGGTTTATTTTGGACAAATTTTGATATTATTTAACCGAAACTTTTATATTTATTTCATAATTATTTTTTTAGTTTAATTTGGATTAGTTCATAGGGTTAGTTTTTCTATGTAAAATAAATAAGCTAGGTTGAATATTATTGATTTTTATTGAATTAGAGTACATCTTGATGCTCGTGTTTGAGGATTGGAATTTTAGTCCTCATGCGATGTTTTCGTATTGTGTCATGTGGTATCAGTACCTCGACGTGTCGAAAGGTATGATGGGAATCAACGGCAACGGTGATCAACAACTCCTTAATGAAGAACATGGGATGCATGCCACTTTGTTCGTCGCATGGTAGTCTCTCAGCAAGATCATTTAGATTTCTCTAGTACAAGCAAGGAGGAGTTCAAAGGCAAGGTTGTAATACACCGGTGTAAACCCCCTGATTTTTCAAGAATTTTAAAATTAATTTTTAACAATTTTTCTGCAATTTTCTGGGTTTTTTTATTAATTAAAATTAAGGTCTTTTAAAATTAAATAATTTTTAAATAATGTTAAATAATATTAAAATACTATAAAAATAATATTTTTATGTGTAAAATAAAAAATTAGACATAGGGTAATTTTTTGGGAATTTATTGGACCCCGAAAATATTTTTAAAGACCTAAAAACTAAGTTTTAAATTAAACCCTAGATTAAACCCGGTTCAACTGAACCAAACCAACCCGAACCGGACCCGGTTCAATGGAACCAACCCCAAACCCTGCGGGTCGGATCCAGGTCTAACCCGCCGACCCGAAACCGAGTACCCGAACCCGCATTCATGCTTTAGTGAATCGGGTCGGATCCACTCAGACCCGACCCGCTGACCCGACCCGGCAAGGCAAAGTGCCAACGGAATCAGACTTGGTGAGTGGGCTATTTCCTTTCTCCTCTACTCCTTCATGCCTAATAATATGTGTCACGCCCCGATCTCCCGCAGGCAATCGGCCGTCCCGCTAGGCGGGAATCACCCTCGCCAGCGCTCCCGCGGAACGATCGCTTAACCCATCCGGGCGTGATGCCGCACGAGCGTGAGCCACGTCCGTGCAAGGCCATGGTTCATTGGCTGGCGGCAAGAGTTCTAAGCCACAGAGTCGCACAGATTGTCCGAGTGCAGCGGAGTTTAGGAACGCGTAGCGATTCGATAACAGGTTCACTGAGTCGACAAATATAGCGGAAGCATTGAAACACAAGTTTGAAGTAAAGCAACTCTTTTATTGATATAAACAAGTGTTACAGGCGGCGTATAGCCGAGATTACAAGTCGCTCAAGCCTCTCTCTCTGAAACAGTAAAAGCGTGCCAAGTGGCTACAACTGTGGAATGATTGTACAGGCGATGTTCAGGCGACGCTCTAACATTATGTCTTGTATATGTGCTTCAGTCCCGGACGCACCGTTGCAAGGCTTCAGAGGGAACTCCTGGCCTTAGCACGCACGAAGGAGGCGTCCGCACCGAACGAGGTTCTCCCGCACCCTGCATACAAACTGGTGGATTATCAGTACATTGAATGCACTGGTGGGGAAGCTACTCGCCCGCTCGACAAATCCAAACACGTAATACAGGTTCCGTGCACAACTATTAAGTTGTCTTTCTAGTTGCCTTAGGATCAGTTTCATGCAAATATTGAATAGCCTAACGTGTCGGGCAGTGCGCCGTGCAACATGAGAGAAAACACGGCGAGACTTACCAACTTACCATCTACTTCCCTGTCCAAGGCAAACATTGAGGCAAACTTGTTAATTCACGCACGGGCAAGTATAACATTCAGGAGGCATAGCATATGTAAACACGAGGGTCGTTTTATAACATGATCGTTCAGGTGTTCAGTTGATGAGATGCAATGACTCGCTCGCGGGTAGCCGCTAAGCGAGGATGACTTATCTATATGAACACGGTCGCTGGCAAAGCCATTATGGACGTAGCCGAGGACAAGGGTAGCATGCTACGAGAGTACACGAGGCGCTGCAAGCTACCCAGTCCGGAACACGACGACTACACACGAGCTCCATCCGGACCGGATCGGCCCCGGTGCCCCGGTGACCGTCCGTGGAACTAGTCCGCGACATGCATAATTGGGGTCTTCCAATTATCACGAGATACACGAGAACACGAGAACACGCGTGCACTAGAACAAGAGAACACGAGAACACGAGTGCACGGGAACACGAGTACACGAGTACACGGGATACTTGAATCATGATTCTGTACAGTAAATATCTTGCCTTGATGCATTCCCCTGGTTCGGGGCTGCCTGGTGACCTAACGGTCCCGGATATTTGCAGGGTCAAACATGCACGGAACGACTACTTAGTAGTCTCCCGGAGTTGGATGAAAATAAGGCAACATTCAAGCAGACAAGCATGCGTTTCTAAGGAACATAAGCAGGCACGTTGCTCGGACCCGAAGGTAAGCCGAGAGTTGAAACCGTTAAGGGACTTAGCATGCGAGGGTCTGAACATATGTAAGCAGTATTTCATTTTCCATGTTCTAGCATAGCAATACAAGTTGGGATTATTCCCTTAGCTAGGTGCGTTTGATTTATTAGCATGCAGGGGTGAATCACCTAGCGACTAGCATGTATCATTCCTGATTTTATGTGTGCTGGCTAAGCAAAGACAAGTTCACCGTAGCCACCCACCTTAGCGATGATTCGCCTCGGTAGAGCGATACGTCAAGCGAGCCTCTGAAAGCCTTAGCCGGATTCCTGTAGGGACAAGTCTGGATATCCTTTGCATTCTTGATCGAGGCAAAGCAGGTCGGGACAGCTGCACGATTGCCGTTTGAGACGGCAGTCCGCTTGAGCGGAACGGGGTGTTACATCCTACCCAACTCAGAAAAAGTCTCGTCCTCGAGACTTACTGAGGACAAGCAGTAATCTAGGGTTGAGGCAATCCTAGACAAGTCGTTTGTACTTGTTTCATTTGGATCTTCACTTGCACAAGCTTCGAAATTAGCATATCGCTTAGACTGGATCATGCGCACTTTCGAAGTGCACTTCTAGCGTGAACACGTCAACCAGCTTAGTGATAGCGAAGTCTTAGCACTCGAGTTTCACCTTTTCTTAAGTCTTGGATGGTGCACTAGTTCAAGGCGTCCCTCGAATAGATGCATTCAACCAAACTTAGGGTTAGTGAAAATCGGACAAGCTACTAGCGATACTCTCAAGGGTTCGCACAGGTTGGCTCAAAGGCCACTCGCAGCATACAACCAGACAAGCAAGCATATCATTCAAAATATATTTTGAAAGTATTTAGACTTATTGTTGGAACATCCCATCGAGACATTGAGAGAGAGCGTGCACATAACCCACGAACGAGCTTTCGAAACAGAGATATCGAATTGAAGTCCAAAGGCGTAGAAGCCAGGCTCTGATACCAACATGTCACGCCCCGATCTCCCGCAGGCAATCGGCCGTTCCCGCTAGGCGGGAATCACCCTCGCCAGCGCTCCCGCGGAACGATCGCTTAACCCATCCGGGCGTGATGCCGCACGAGCGTGAGCCACGCCCGTGTAAGGCCATGGTTCATTGGCTGGCGGCAAGAGTTCTAAGCCACAGAGTCGCACAGATTGTCCGAGTGCAGCGGAGTTTAGGAACGCGTAGCGATTCGATAACAGGTTCACTGAGTCGACAAATATAGCGGAAGCATTGAAACACAAGTTTGAAGTAAAGCAACTCTTTTATTGATATAAACAAGTCTTACAGGCGGCGTATAGCCGAGATTACAAGTCGCTTAAGCCTCTCTCTCTGAAACAGTAAAAGCGTGCCAAGTGGCTACAACTGTGGAATGATTGTACAGGCGATGTTCAGGCGACGCTCTAACATTATGTCTTGTATATGTGCTTCAGTCCCGGACGCACCGTTGCAAGGCTTCAGAGGGAACTCCTGGCCTTAGCACGCACGAAGGAGGCGTCCGCACCGAACGAGGTTCTCCCGCACCCTGCATACAAACTGGTGGATTATCAGTACATTGAATGCACTGGTGGGGAAGCTACTCGCCCGCTCGATAAATCCAAACACGTAATACAGGTTCCGTGCACAACTATTAAGTTGTCTTTCTAGTTGCCTTAGGATCAGTTTCATGCAAATATTGAATAGCCTAACGTGTCGGGCAGTGCGCCGTGCAACATGAGAGGAAACACGGCGAGACTTACCAACTTACCATCTACTTTCCTGTCCAAGGCAAACATTGAGGCAAACTTGTTAATTCACGCACGGGCAAGTATAACATTCAGGAGGCATAGCATATGCAAACACGAGGGTCGTTTTATAACATGATCGTTCAGGTGTTCAGTTGATGCGATGCAATGACTCGCTCGCGGGTAGCCGCTAAGCGAGGATGACTTATCTATATGAACACGGTCACTGGCAAAGCCATTATGGACGTAGCCGAGGACAAGGGTAGCATACTACGAGAGTACACGAGGCGCTGCAAGCTACCCTGTCCCGAATACGACGACTACACACGAGCTCCATCCGGACCGGATCGGCCCCGGTGCCCCGGTGACCGTCCGTGGAACTAGTCCGCGACATGCATAATTGGGGTCTTCCAATTATCACGAGATACACGAGAACACGCGTGCACTAGAACAAGAGAACACGAGAACATGAGTGCACGGGAACACGAGTACACGAGTACACGGGATACTTGAATCATGATTCTGTGTGAATATCTTGCCTTGATGCATTCCCCTGGTTCGGGGCTGCCTGGTGACCTAACGGTCCCGGATACTTGCAGGGTCAAACATGCACGGAACGACTACTTAGTAGTCTCCCGGATTTGGATGAAAACAAGGCAACATTCAAGCAGACAAGCATGCGTTTCTAAGGAACATAAGCAGGCACGTTGCTCGGACCCGAAGGTAAGCCGAGAGTTGAAACCGTTAAGGGACTTAGCATGCGAGGGTCTGAACATATGTAAGCAGTATTTCATTTTCCATGTTCTAGCATAGCAATACAAGTTGGGATTATTCCCTTAGCTAGGTGCGTTTGATTTATTAGCATGCAGGGGTGAATCACCTAGCGACTAGCATGTATCATTCCAGATTTTATGTGTGCTGGCTAAGCAAAGACAAGTTCACCGTAGCCACCCACCTTAGCGATGATTCGCCTCGGTAGAGCGATACGTCAAGCGAGCCTCTGAAAGCCTTAGCCGAATTCCTGTAGGGACAAGTCTGGATATCCTTTGCATTCTTGATCGAGGCAAAGCAGGTCGGGACAGCTGCACGATTGCCGTTTGAGACGGCAGTCCGCTTGAGCGGAACGGGGTGTTTCAATATGGAACACACGTAATAAAACTTGGACACTTGGACTGGAACATGAAAATCACCGTACTATGCCGTGCAAAGAGTGTGCCTCATTTGGTTGGATATAATTTATGGCTTGAGTTGGTTTTACGTTTGGACAGTTGGAGCTTGAGTGGAGCATCTTGGTTGGAACATAGAGACACTTCGGGCGGACGAGCGAGCGTGCTGTCACGCCCCGATCTCCCGCAGGCAAATCGGCCGTTCCCGCTAGGCGGGAATCACCCTCGCCAGCGCTCTCGCGGAACGATCGCTTGACCCATCCGGGCGTGATGTCGCACGAGCGTGAGCCACGCCCTTGCAAGGCCGGGGTTCATTGGCTGGCGGTAAGAGTTCTAAGCCACAGAGTCGCACAGATTGTCCGAGTGCAGCGGGGTCATGAACGCATAGCGATTTGGTAACAGGTTCACTGAGTCGACAATATAGCGGAAGCATTGAAACACAAGTTGAGGTAAAGCAAGCTCTTTTATTGATATGAACAAGTGTTACAGGCGGCGTATAGCCGAGATTACAATTCGCTCAAGCCTCTCTCTCTGAAACAGTAATAGCGTGCCAAGTGGCTACAACTGTGGAATGATTGTACAGGCGATGTTCAGGCGAGTTCAGGCGATGTTCACAACATTATGTCTTGTATATGTGCTTCAGTTCCGGACGCACCGTTACAAGACTTCAGAGGAAACTCCTGGCCTTAGCACGCACGAAGGAGGCATCCGCACCGAACGAGGTTCTCCCGCACCCTGCATACAAACTGGTGGATTATCAGTACATTGAATGCACTGGTGGGGAAGCTACTCGCCGGCTCGACAAATCCAAACACGTAATATAAGTTCCGTGCACAACTATTAAGTTATCTTTCTAGTTGCCTTAGGATCAGTTTCATGCAAATATTGAATAGCCTAACGTGTCGGGCAGTGCGCCATGCAACATGAGAGAAAACGCGATGAGACTTACCAACTTACCATCTCCTTCCCTGTCCAAGGCAAACATTGTTAATTCAAGCACGGGCAAGTATAAACATTCATGAGCATAGCATATGCAAACACATTGGATCGTTTATATCATGATCGTTCAGGTGTTCAGTTGTTCATTAACACGATGCAATGACTCGCACGCGGATAGCCGCTAAGCGAGGATGACTTATCTATATGACAATTGTCGCTGGCAAAGCCATAAAGGATGAGTTATAGTCACGGGATAGAAGATGCTATACGACGCAGGTAGCGAGCCCCGCCACATGCCATCTTCATCCTCAATTCCAATTGACTAATCCATATGTTCCGTCCGGATCAGATCGGTCCCAGTGCCCCGACGACCGTCTGCGAAACCTCCAAAATCTTGTGCACCAAGTTGTAAACCCCCTCGACCAGATTCCAGTATTTTAGGAATATTTTTCACAATTTAGGATTTGTTGCAATATTTTAATTTATTTTGCTTACATATCCTATTGACTTGTGCACATGTCCATCACCTAATTATTTGGAGCCTTACCTTGACTGTTATCTCCGAACAAAGTTCGCATACCTCTCCTAGACATGCCAGCCTACTATCCTGCACTTTGTGCAACTCCCAGATACTTAGTTTTGAGCCTCGTATGAGACGCACAAATCTCGTTACAAAAGCTAGTATTTATTTCTTATTTTATTTCCTGCTCTTTACCCATCCCTGTTCCCAAAGAGATTTGAGGTCCAACATGCACCCGTTTTGCCCAGACAAAAATACGTTAATTTTCTACACTGAGTATACTACATTTAGTGTATTGACACCGTAGAAAAATTATGACCCTACCTGCCTCTAAATAATTAGTGAACATCGTGCACAGTATTTATTAATTAATAAATACGGTGATCCGTATCACTCAGAAACCAGGCCCAGTACCTGTCCAGACTCACCCCCACCCCCTCGGGACCCTCGCACAGCAATTTTCCTCAATTCTGTGAATTTTAGTAATTTCAGAAATCAGGTGTTTTTCTCAGACAATTTTATAATTGCGCAATTTCCCAAAATAGGACCTCTGCGCAATTTACGAAATTACAGGGACTTTTCTGTAAATTATCCTGCGAGGTGTCACCCCCTGATTGGCCGGTGAACGTGCACCGTCCATTCCAAAAGGAGTCCAGATTCGATGTATCTTAAATATCCTACATGTAAAATTATATTTTTACCCTTAAGATATTTCTATAAAATAAAAAGGAAAAAGAAAAAGAAAACAAAAATAACCCTAACCCTAACTCAGCCGACTCTACCCCCCCCCCACCCACAGCCGCAGACCGCCGCCGGAGCCGAGCCCCTCGCCGGAGTCGCCGCGAGCTCCCGGCCGCGGCAAGCCACCCCCCCTATCTCTCTCCGCCGCTCCCTCTCTCCGCTGCTCCCTCTCTCCCCCGAGCTCCCTCTTCCCCGACCCCGTCGGCCTCTCCCAGCCCGCCTCCGCCGGCGCCGTCCCCTCTCCCCCTCCCGCTGGCCGCCCTCTTCCTCCCCCCGCCGCCGCTCCTCCAGCTCCTCCTCCTATTCTCCTTCCCGACCTCCTCTACGCCCTCTCCCCTCCGCCAGCGTCAGCCCCCATCTCCACCCTGTCGATTCCGCCACCACCACCATCATCATCACTAGCCACCACTACCGCCGACACCACCATCCCCAGCATCTCCTCCTCCTATTCTCCTCCGCTTGTCTCGACCAAGCAGCCCCGCTGCTCTCGGCTGAGCCGAGCCCCTCGCCGGACCCCCCTTCAACTATTCCCCCTCGACCTCGTCTCCTCCTCCCGCCGCCGAAGTCAGCAGCCACCCCGGCTCGACACCGCAGCCCCCATCCAGCCAGCTCCACACCCCCGTACCCCCACTCCGGTTCAATTCCTCCCCCGTCCGGCCGGTTGTGAGACTCCCTCGACACACGGTGCAGACTTCCTCCGGCAGGCCAACGGAAGCTTCTCCAACCAACTGAGCTCCCCCGACCGGCCTGTACAGAGCCCCCGACCTCCAGCAGTGTAGTGCCCCAACCCACCAACTCCTCCCTGCTCACCTTCCCTCGACCAGAACCTATGACGCCACCTCGTCGAGACTCACCGCTGTCCATCGCCGGAGACCCGCTACTGAAGCCGACTTCGACGATCACCGGAGACCCGCCAGAGACCCGCTGGACTCGGACTGGACACAGCAGCTGGACACGGCCCGGACACGTCCAGGACACCAAACAGTCCCCCAGACACAGGGAAAATTCATTCCACGGAGCCCTGTTCAGGTAACCCGTTCTATCTCCTCGTAGTTCCGTTTTTAATTCCGTCAATTGTGACACGTAGGCTATGTGACCCTCTCGGTGCCTGTGCAACCCGCTCGGTGCATCGCGTCCTGTGGCGATCGCGGCACGCGATCCAAAAACAGGAAAAACAATGACCCGATTCACCCCGGAACTGGGTACGTCCCGCCAAACGGGACAACTTGGTCGCACGCGGTCTTTACCGAAACGTGCGCGACGTTGATACGGACGTGTAGGAATTCGGAGAAGTTGATTTGGATGTGCGTGCACACCGGAATCAACGCGTATCCGCCGACACCGCCCCGTATCCGTCAGTTCTGGAACACGCTGCAACTTTGTGTACACACGTCGGATCGAGACGAAACTTGTGCCATCGGACTCGTAGCGATACGCTGGTCCTGTGAGCCAAGTTTGGTTCGATTCTGAGAACGTTGACAAAATCGCGTATCGTGGGCCCCACAGGCTCTACTTGACGGGCAATTTTGTGACCGGCTCATCGGAATCCAATTCTGGAAGTTCCGTTGAGTTCGTATCAGCGTTCCTGACTTGTTGACACTAAGTTTGGCGAATTTGGAGACCTTTGACCCTGACACGTTCTTCGGTGCAAAGCGGCCCACATGTGGACCCCGCTTTGACCGGAAACTGTCATTTTTGCCCTTGTGTCCAAATTGGACGAAAGGACAGACGTTTCTAGATATTTGATATTTTCTGAGACTGTTAGTGATGTTTATTTCAGTATCCGAAGATATTTATTCTGAGGCCATAGTTCTGACTTTTGGCATTTGACATCTGGACATTATATTTGCAGCTCTCCTGCCAGGCAAGTATACCTTGTCTTGTTGTACTGTTTAAATTCAGTTATTGTTAGTTACATATTTATTTATTATATAAATGTGCGCGTCCGAGAACACTCGGGTGCAGTCAACGAAGGCGTTGACGTTAGGATTGTATCTGACCTAGTGTCTAGTAGACCCACCTAAAGTTGTGAAGTTATTGATATGACTTCCAGGCCTTGACACGTATCATTACACGTCACAGAGTGAGTTCATGTAGGGACGCGTGCCTCATATTCGACTGGCCATCGGTGTGAGCAACATGTGTAACGGTATTTAGCTTAGTTTATTTCTATGGAGACTTGCATCATTATACGAGATGTCCACGTCGTTTTCACGACTTGTATATCCTTGGGTGGGGAAGATATCTAGTAGACGTATGGGACACCCCCTTCTTGAGTCTTTTATCCTTCGTACCATGCTCCTCGGAGATGGTCGATTGCAGAGCTACCCGTGTGTCCGGGGGCATATGACACATATACTAGCCAGTCATGACGATTGGTGAATTACGTCAGCATATGTCAAGCCTACACATTCCCATGCATACTACCAGGTCTTTAAATTGCATTCACTTAGATGGTTAGCACACCCCCATTTATTTATTCAGTATTTACATACATGGCATGTTGTTTTTCTGTATCTTGCTATGTCCCTCTGAGGACCTGGTCCCCTGCCAGGTGTATATGTTCTTGAGTACTCGCAGGAGCACAGATCCGGACAGGCTACTTATTTTCCGAGGAGGTCTTCTCTTCGAGCCTCGTGATTGTCAGATGTTGTTCTTATGGTGTGTATTCTGGTTCCTTTTATATTTTATTTCGACAGTAGATTTGATTTCATCTGACTGTCATTCTTAGATATCTGTATTGAGATCTAGTTACATGATTATTGTTTATTCATATTTGACTTCTGTGGATGAGATTTAGATATTACCCTGTGACTTGTGATTAGTTATACCACTGGTGAACTATTGTTCATTATACAGCGTACGCACGTATATATGGTTTCCATATATTGGAGTTGCCATATATACGGGCCAGCTGGCATGGTTACGTGACCTAGTCCTACGTATTTTGGGACTGGGGCGTGACATGTTTTTAGTGGTGGCCCATTGTCACGACCCGCACCCGGAATTTGGGCATGAGTCGTGGGTACGTCCAGCCTACGCCGCAGCATCGGCGGTAGAACGCTGTCTAGGTCACAAATATAGTATATCCTGTCAACAGTCTCAACTCCGTACGGAGGACAATGATAAAATAACCCACAGTTCTATAATATACTCAATCACAGCTATAAGAATAATGGCACGATGAGAATTGAAAAGAGTTCTATTTAAACCAATCATAAGAAGTTCAACTCAAATCCTGGGTCCAAATGACCTCACAAAGTCACAAATAAAAATAAGTACATCTCAGTCTCAGTCTCAGTCTAAAACAATAAATGCAGAAAAATAATCTAAGCATGGGCAGGCAAGTTCTCCTCTAGGATAGGCACCTCCTCTGGGATTTCTGGGGTGAAATCCTCCTCTATTCCTGGACCGTAATGAGTAGGGCAAAAGTCCTCCAGGTCCTCTGAAAATGTTGTTATCCAGTCAGGATTGGAGCGAAGCACAAGCACTAACAGCAGTTTCATTAAATTGACAAAATCTATAAACAGTGTAAGAGATACATGATGGAAGTAAAAGCTGAACATGTGAAGTACTGGAGAAATGAATAGACAATAAAGCATCTAGCAATGAGCAATAAATAGTGACTGCTAGGACAGTAATCTGAATAAAGATAAAACATCTAGCTAAGTGATTGAAATATCAGTTTATTATGTGATCGGCTTGGGACTGGATCAGGCTGGTTATATATGATTAGCTATGATTCTTTTAGGTCAGGCTAACCGCATGGTTAGCTATGGTGCATATAATGGTCAGGCTAATCATATATAACAGCTATGGAGCATATAAGTGGTCAGGCCGCACCCGACGTGAGAAGTGGGGTGAGCTATGGTGCATATAAATGTTTGGATATGATCACATAATCTACTAATAGTTCCCCATCCCCCAGCTAGCACAATGGATTCCAACCACGACTCCTCGTGATGGGGATCTAGGGTGCTAACCCGTGTATCCATGGTGTCGGAATCAAGTATGAAATACACTACAATTTATAGAAATAATCAACCATGAAAACTGTCAGAGAATGTACTCGCCTGTGGTCCTGAGCAAAATGTGAGGATCGAGGTCCAAAATGGAATCACAATGACCTATTTATGGAAATTCAATGTTAATTAATGAATTAAAAGAATAACATGCTTAACAATTTAAATACGAGGTTTCTAGGTCATGTCTAAGGTTTACTGGTCAATACTAGGTTCAACTGAGTCAATTGGTCTAGTTTGCTACTAACTAGCTATTCTAGGTCAATTTCTAAGTCATTCTAGCTTAACTAAGTCATACTAGATCCATACTAAGTTATTTAGTCTATAAAGGTTACTAACTATCCAATACTAGCTTATCTTAGCTATATTAGGCCATTACCTAGGTTTCTAAGTAAAACCCTACTAATACCTACTCTATCCAGTTATAGCTAGTACTTATACTTATCTACAATCATATAGAACTTACCTTAACTAACTATCACTACCACTTAGTATAACTAACTAATACCTTTATATATTATACTAACTGATAACAATATATTAACTAATGTTACTAACTAAACTAACTAATTAACTATACACAAACTTGCTAACTGGGCCCCATGCTAACTGATACACTAAAGTATCTAATTATCTAACTAAACAAACTTCTAACTGATAATAACTGATACACTAAATCTGGCACTCTACTAACTAATCCTCCAATACATTGATACTCCAATAACTAACTGATACACATGAGTCTACACACTTAAACCCCTCACTGCTCCCAATCCTCCACTAACACACAGCATTCACAGCATTCACTGGGACTTCAAACTGACACACACACAAACACTTGAGTTCACCCTCACATGCTGCTATACACTGCACATAATCCTCACAACACATCCCCCAAATACTGAGACCTACATGTTTCTCTAATGCACACACACATTCTCAGATATCTCATACACACATTAAACTGTACAACACACAGGTAAATCACTGCCACACTGCTCACTGAACATACAGGTTTTAGCACACTGTCACATTGGTTTCACTGACACAGGTTTCCCCCCCTCTAATTTATACACTACTAAGTCCTTACACATTTGCTTCAAGGATGCAGTGCCTAGCACAGTATACTGACACCAGATTACCTATGCACACAGACACTTCCAGCCTGCACACACAGAAATCTAAATCACAGCCACACTCACTGACCTCTAACACCATACATATTGTTTCACATTGACTCATAGGATACACACTATACATTCTGCTGCACATCCTCTTTCCCATATCTGATACACACAAACATTTAACACAGTCTCATAACTGAGACTAGCATGAATGTATACACATGTGCAGGTATCATCTATCCCTACTGCACACACAACCCCCTACCCAGAATCCTGCACACTGCACAGTTCTAAGACTGAACACCTCACAGTTTGCTTTAACCACAGTTTACACAATACACATGTACACAACACCCTACACACACCTATACATGTAGACACAGCTACACAGACACAGAAATCTAATGCACCTCACTGCAATTTCTACACAAATAGGTATTTGAACTGAGAACACACGGTTCTAGTCTGAACTACACCCATAGTGAATAGAAACCCCCTGCACACTGAGAACACCCAGTTCCAATTGATACACATAATACTGATACTAACATAAAATCCTACCCTATGATTTCTATATTCCTATCTACTGATACACATAAGTACACTACACTGACACACAGTTCTGCACCAGCTCTAATACCCCACATACACACTCACAAAACTGCTACCCCCTAACACAGAGACTCACACACACATGCTGCACACAGGCACACAGAAAACACACTGACACCTAACACAGCTACATGGACACAAGTAGACACAGGGATGCACAGGGTTTCCTGCAATAAACTGAACTACACTGAGTCTGAATAATACTGGGACACACCAAACTCACATTGGTCAAGAACACCAACACAATACCCGACTGCACACAGACACCTCTCCCTCTCATCTACACACAGTATAAAATCCTCCCCCAATATGATACACACGGGAATCAAACCCGGCTGAACAATGAACCCTAAATCACACAATATATATATATACAGATAGATTCATACATCAATACACAGAATTTAGAATACCTAGATAAGTAAACCCTAAAATCGAATTTATATCTACATGAATGGGGAAAAATCTGTCTACAAACCAAATCTAGGGTTAGGGTTCTTAATAATTGGGGAAAACCCCATGTGGGTCACCAAAACCTAATCCAAAGCCCTAGAATCGAATTACACAGCAAAGGGGGTTCCCTAATGACCATGAACATCTGAAAAACAGAATCAAAACGAATAGAAATAGGTTTTTACCTATGGAGATGGCTTCCTCAATGGCGATTCTCCTTCTCCAAGGCTCTCTGACCCACGTCCCTTGCTTTCCTCGCTTGGAGGAGGAAGATAAAAACCCTAGGGTTAGGATTTCGAAATCTGGAGGTGGGGAGATGTTTTTCTCTTGTGGAGGCTAGGGTTTCTTCTTCTGCCTGAAGAATGAAAGGGTTCCTCTTATATATTAGGGCCCAGTTAGGGTTTCTAGTGTATAGCCTAGGTTTAACCCCTAGATTAGGTCATGTAGAACCTAATTAACTAAGGTTTTAGTCAGTCTAGGGTTTGAGGGTTCACCCTAAAATTTGAATTCTAGGGTTTCACTAGAACTGGTTTAAAAATTAGGGTTTAGTCAACAGGGTTTGACCTAATGGGTTCTAGGGCTTGACCTAAACCAAAATCACTAACAATAATATAATAGTTATAAAACTCAGCAATTAATTTAATACATAATTATTTAAAATAGTTAAATTACAAAAATACCCTTATATGGGAAAAGTGGTAGTGACAAGTCTACCCTTCTAAAAGAAATTTCGTCCTCGAAATTGGACTGAACTACAACAAGGATGAAATCAGAAAAGGAAATATACCTCAAGTCTGGAAGAGATAAGGGTATTGCTCGCGCATTTCGTCCTCTCTCTCCCAGGTCGACTCCCCGGGAGAGTGATGTCTCCATGCAACGCGAACCAAAGGGATGGTTTGGTTCCGCAACACCTTCTCTCTGCGGTCCAAGATCTCTACTGGCTGCTCAGGGTAGCTGAGCGTTGGACCAACCTCAATCTCCGAGTGATCAAGTACGTGACTAGGGTCGGCCACGTACCGTCTCAGCTGCGACACATGGAACACATTATGCACTCCCTCCAATGCAGGCGGCAAGTCCAGTCTATATGCCACTGCACCTACCCTCGCCAGAATACCGAAGGGTCCGATGTAGCGTGGGCTAAGCTTTCCGCCTCTACCAAAACGAATCGTTCCATGCGTCGGAGAAATCCGTAGGAATACTAGATCGCCAACCTAAAACAAAACAGTCTCAACACGCAGTCTAAACAAACAAACAAACACAACCAGAAAACAACAATCTATACCTGAAACTCAAGGGGTCTACGGTGGCTGTCGGCCCAATGCCGCTGTCTGTCCTGCGCCACTCGCAGTCTGTCTCTGATGAGTTTCACCTTTTCTGCTGCATCCACGACCATTTCTGGTCCTAGCAAGGCTCTCTCTCCAACGTCGTCCCACGACAGCGGTGTACGACACCTCCGTCCATAAAGAGCCTCAAACGGTGACATCTCGATGCTGGCCTGGTAGCTGTTGTTGTAAGCGAACTCTACCAGGTGCAGATGATCCTCCCAAGAACCTCCGAGATCTAACACACAAGTGCGTAGCATATCCTCGAGAGTCTGAATAGTCCTCTCAGACTGCCCGTCTGTCTGGGGGTGATATGCGGTACTGAACTTGAGCTGGGTGCCCAAGCTAGCCTGCAGACTCCTCCAGAAGTGGGAAGTGAAACGACTATCCCGATCCGAGACGATGCTCACAGGAACTCCATGAAGTCTAATAATCTGTCGCACGTACATCTCTGCTAGCCTCTCTGTCGACGTGCCCACCTTGAAAGGTAAGAAATGGGCTGATTTGGTCAACCTGTCCACGATGACCCAAATCGCGTCTTTCCCTCCTGGAGAACGTGGAAGCCCTGAGACGAAATCCATGGTCACGTGCTCCCATTTCCATTCTGGAATCGGTAAAGGTTGAAGCAACCCACCTGGCCTCTGCCGGTCTGCCTTTACCTGCTGGCACACTAGACACCGAGATACGAAGCGTGCTACCTCGCGCTTCATTCCGTACCACCATACGTGCTCCCTCAAGTCTCGATACATCTTGTTGGCACCGGGATGCATCGAGTACTGAGAGCGGTGTGCCTTCTGCAAAACTTCCTCGCGCAGTTCTCCACTAGGCACACATATCCTTGTGCCGTGCCGTAAGGAACCATCATCTGCGATAGTGAAATCGTCCGACAATCCCATCTGAACCTGTGCTCTGATACTCCTCAGGGTCTCATCATCGTACTGCGCAGCTCTGATCCTGTCCATCAGTTCGGACTGTATCTGTAATCCCCACATCTGAATCTCAGCACCGGGAACTAACACTTCAATCTCCAAGCTTTCCAAATCAGCCAATAAATGTCTATCTGTCGTCAAGTACATAGCCATCGGATACCTGCTCAAGGCATCGGCGACTACGTTGGCCTTCCCTGGATGGTACTGCAATGAGATGTCAAAGTCCTTCATCAACTCTAACCACCTCCTCTGTCTCATGTTCAGCTCCTTCTGTGTGAACACGTACTTCAAGCTCTTGTGGTCTGTGAAGATTTCCACATGCTCTCCGTACAGGTAATGTTTCCACAGCTTTAGAGCGAAGATAACTGCTGCCAACTCTAAGTCGTGGGTGGGATAATTCTTTTCATGAGGGCGTAACTGCCTGGAAGCATAGGCAATTACCTTCCCGTGCTGTTGAAGAACACATCCCAGGCCCTTCCCTGAAGCATCACTGTAGATGGTAAAACCACCTGTCCCTGATGGCAATGTCAAAATGGGAGCTGTTGTCAACCTCTTCTTTAGTTCATCAAATGCAGCCTGGCACTCCTCCGTCCACACAAAATCCACATCCTTCCTAGTCAGTCTGGTCATTGGCGCTGCAATCTTGGAGAAGTCTTGTACAAACCTCCTGTAGTATCCTGCTAGCCCGAGAAAACTCCTGATCTCAGCTACCGAACTGGGGGTAGCCCACGACTCTACTGCCTCGATCTTCTGTGGGTTAACCGAGATTCCGTCACCCGATACCACATGCCCAAGAAATTCAACCTTGTCAAGGAAGAATTCACACTTAGAGAGTTTCCCGTACAGCTTCTCCCTCCTGAGAGTCTCTAAGACCAATCTCAGGTGCTCTTCGTGCTCCTCCGGTGTCTTGGAATACACAAGAATATCATCGATGAACACCACCACGAACTTGTCAAGGTACTGGTGGAACACCTTGTTCATCAAGTTCATGAATACTGCCGGTGCATTGGTTAAACCAAATGGCATTACCATGAACTCAAACTGGCCGTATCTGGTCCGAAAAGCTGTCTTCGGCGTGTCTTCTTTCTTCACCTTCACCTGGTGATAGCCTGACCTCAAATCAATCTTCGAAAACACCCTCGCCCCGCTCAACTGGTCAAAAAGATCATCTATCCTCGGCAGCGGGTACTTGTTCTTGATAGTGATATTGTTCAAGGCTCTGTAATCAATGCACATGCGCACCGTGCCGTCCTTCTTCGGTACGAACAATACCGGAGCTCCCCATGGTGATGAACTGGATTTGATGAAGCCTTTGTCCTGCAGCTCCTCAACTTGCTTCTTCAGTTCTGCTAGCTCGCTGTTGTTGACTCTATAGACATGTTGTGAGATGGGCTCCGCTCCTGGAACCAGGTCTATAGAGAATTCAACATCTCTGTCTGGCGGCAAGCCTGGCAACTCTTCTGGAAATACATCCAGGAACTCCGCTATCAGAGGATGTGGCAACTCCTCTTCTTCCGCCCTGGCTCCGCAAAATGTGCTCCTGCTCTGTTCCGCTGCTGCTCTGACGACCTCAAACTCCGGCTCTCCTGGTGGTCTGAACAATACTCTGCCTCTATAACAATCTATAGTAGCATGATGCCTGCTCAACCAGTCCATTCCGAGTACAATATCGTACCCCGGAAGTGGCATGACGAGTAAGCTCACGCTCAAGTCTCGGCCTCCTACTGACACTCTCCGGTCCTTGCAGTGATCACGGACTAGGATAATACCTCCACCAGTCATGATCTTGCAAGTCCTAGCTAATGGTTCTGTGTCTAAATGATGTCGAAGTGCATATGATACAGACACAAAACTATGGGAAGCGCCAGAATCGAATAAGGTAAATGCAGGAATACAATCGAGAAGAACCGAACCTGTGATCAAGTCTCCTGCTGGCTCGATCTCCTCGACTGCCATGGCGTACGCTCGCCCCTGGGGTGCACCTCTCTGCTGCTGATGCTGGGCAAACCTTTGATTTTGTGGTGGAAGTGGTCCCCTCTGCTGTTGGCCTCCTGGTACGGTAGGTACCCTGCCTGGTCCTCTCTGGGCGGCTGCTCCACCCTGACCTGGACGAGTCCGAATGGTAGGGCAATCCCTCAGCTGATGTGTCGTCGATCCGCAGGACAAACATGAGCCCAATCTATGCCTGCAGATATCTCTAGTATGTCCCATCTTCCCGCAATACGCACACTGGATGGCGGGCTGGTTTTGTCTCTGTTGCTGCTGCTGAACCTGCCCTCGAGCTGGTGCCTGATGCTGCTGCTGAAAGGGCCTCTGCTGCTGCTGAAAGTGTGGACGCTTGCCTGTTCCCGCACTACTATTTGCCCCTCCGGTAACATCGCGTCCCCTCTTGGGTCTGAGGTCCAAGTCATCCTCGGCTACTTGTGCATCCATCAATATGCCCTCATAGGTAGCTGTGCGACGTCCCGACGTGCGAGACTTGATCTCTCTTGTCAGCCCCTTTCTGAATTTCCGGGCCCTGTCCCCCGGATCTCTAATCATCGACGGCGCAAAGCGGCTCAGGCGGGAAAACTCCGCGGCATACTCATCGACGGACGAGCTCCCCTGGGCTAAGTCATGGAACTGACTCTCCAAAGCTCCCAGGGCGACATCAGGAAAGAACTTTTCTTTGAAGAGTTCCTTGAAAGCTTCCCAAGTGAGTCCCCCGCGCAAGAGTCTCGGCTCCGTGCGAAACCACGTCAAGGCAATGTCGAACATCTGGCTGCCAGCGGCCTCGATCTGGAGCGCCTCTGGAATCTGCGCCAAACGCAAGTTCCTCTCGATGTCCTCTAGCCAGTCATCGGCGTAGAGTATCCCTTCTGTCCCCTTGAACTCCCGAGGCATCATCCTCTTGAAGTCCACAATGGTGCCCGGCCTCTGTTGTTGCTGACCGGGTTGTTGCTGCTGCTGAGCGACTCTCTCCACAGCCTGGAGAGCCACTTGGTGAGCATTATCCATGTTCACCCTCATCATCTCTGTCTGGGCCTGATGTGCCTCAGCCTGCACTCTCTGGGCCTCTGCCGACGTCCTCTGGGCGTCGACCATGCCCTGAATCAAAGCGAACATCTGTGCCCCATCGACGGGCACACCTCCTGGATGCTGAGCTGGGGGTGGTGGAGGTGGTGGTGCCGTCGTAGCTGTGGGGACCCTCTGAACTGGTGGTGGAGGACCCCCGAATGCTGCAGACACTCCCACCTGTCCTGGAGATGTAGGAGGTGCTGCTGACGTCTGTCCGGCAGCGCGAGAGGTGGCAGACCTCTCTGAATCTGCTGCTCCGAGTCTCTGGGACCTTCTTGGCGGCATCCTGGAGACAGATCGAAAGATTCAATTAAGGCAATAGATATGATATCAAGGAAGGACAGAAAAATTTCTAAAGGAATTAATCATTAAGAATAGTATCATAAGAATCAGAATTTCCTAATTGTGATTGAGCATATTCTTGGCCTAATTCCTATTTCCTAAAACAGTCTAAGACTAGGACTGGACCTGCATGGGCCACCACTAAAAACGTGTCACGACCCGCACCCGGAATTTGGGCATGAGTCGTGGGTACGTCCAGCCTACGCCGCAGCATCGGCGGTAGAACGCTGTCTAGGTCACAAATATAGTATATCCTGTCAACAGTCTCAACTCCGTACGGAGGACAATGATAAAATAACCCACAGTTCTATAATATACTCAATCACAGCTATAAGAATAATGGCACGATGAGAATTGAAAAGAGTTCTATTTAAACCAATCATAAGAAGTTCAACTCAAATCCTGGGTCCAAATGACCTCACAAAGTCACAAATAAAAATAAGTACATCTCAGTCTCAGTCTCAGTCTAAAACAATAAATGCAGAAAAATAATCTAAGCATGGGCAGGCAAGTTCTCCTCTAGGATAGGCACCTCCTCTGGGATTTCTGGGGTGAAATCCTCCTCTATTCCTGGACCGTAATGAGTAGGGCAAAAGTCCTCCAGGTCCTCTGAAAATGTTGTTATCCAGTCAGGATTGGAGCGAAGCACAAGCACTAACAGCAGTTTCATTAAATTGACAAAATCTATAAACAGTGTAAGAGATACATGATGGAAGTAAAAGCTGAACATGTGAAGTACTGGAGAAATGAATAGACAATAAAGCATCTAGCAATGAGCAATAAATAGTGACTGCTAGGACAGTAATCTGAATAAAGATAAAACATCTAGCTAAGTGATTGAAATATCAGTTTATTATGTGATCGGCTTGGGACTGGATCAGGCTGGTTATATATGATTAGCTATGATTCTTTTAGGTCAGGCTAACCGCATGGTTAGCTATGGTGCATATAATGGTCAGGCTAATCATATATAACAGCTATGGAGCATATAAGTGGTCAGGCCGCACCCGACGTGAGAAGTGGGGTGAGCTATGGTGCATATAAATGTTTGGATATGATCACATAATCTACTAATAGTTCCCCATCCCCCAGCTAGCACAATGGATTCCAACCACGACTCCTCGTGATGGGGATCTAGGGTGCTAACCCGTGTATCCATGGTGTCGGAATCAAGTATGAAATACACTACAATTTATAGAAATAATCAACCATGAAAACTGTCAGAGAATGTACTCGCCTGTGGTCCTGAGCAAAATGTGAGGATCGAGGTCCAAAATGGAATCACAATGACCTATTTATGGAAATTCAATGTTAATTAATGAATTAAAAGAATAACATGCTTAACAATTTAAATACGAGGTTTCTAGGTCATGTCTAAGGTTTACTGGTCAATACTAGGTTCAACTGAGTCAATTGGTCTAGTTTGCTACTAACTAGCTATTCTAGGTCAATTTCTAAGTCATTCTAGCTTAACTAAGTCATACTAGATCCATACTAAGTTATTTAGTCTATAAAGGTTACTAACTATCCAATACTAGCTTATCTTAGCTATATTAGGCCATTACCTAGGTTTCTAAGTAAAACCCTACTAATACCTACTCTATCCAGTTATAGCTAGTACTTATACTTATCTACAATCATATAGAACTTACCTTAACTAACTATCACTACCACTTAGTATAACTAACTAATACCTTTATATATTATACTAACTGATAACAATATATTAACTAATGTTACTAACTAAACTAACTAATTAACTATACACAAACTTGCTAACTGGGCCCCATGCTAACTGATACACTAAAGTATCTAATTATCTAACTAAACAAACTTCTAACTGATAATAACTGATACACTAAATCTGGCACTCTACTAACTAATCCTCCAATACATTGATACTCCAATAACTAACTGATACACATGAGTCTACACACTTAAACCCCTCACTGCTCCCAATCCTCCACTAACACACAGCATTCACAGCATTCACTGGGACTTCAAACTGACACACACACAAACACTTGAGTTCACCCTCACATGCTGCTATACACTGCACATAATCCTCACAACACATCCCCCAAATACTGAGACCTACATGTTTCTCTAATGCACACACACATTCTCAGATATCTCATACACACATTAAACTGTACAACACACAGGTAAATCACTGCCACACTGCTCACTGAACATACAGGTTTTAGCACACTGTCACATTGGTTTCACTGACACAGGTTTCCCCCCCTCTAATTTATACACTACTAAGTCCTTACACATTTGCTTCAAGGATGCAGTGCCTAGCACAGTATACTGACACCAGATTACCTATGCACACAGACACTTCCAGCCTGCACACACAGAAATCTAAATCACAGCCACACTCACTGACCTCTAACACCATACATATTGTTTCACATTGACTCATAGGATACACACTATACATTCTGCTGCACATCCTCTTTCCCATATCTGATACACACAAACATTTAACACAGTCTCATAACTGAGACTAGCATGAATGTATACACATGTGCAGGTATCATCTATCCCTACTGCACACACAACCCCCTACCCAGAATCCTGCACACTGCACAGTTCTAAGACTGAACACCTCACAGTTTGCTTTAACCACAGTTTACACAATACACATGTACACAACACCCTACACACACCTATACATGTAGACACAGCTACACAGACACAGAAATCTAATGCACCTCACTGCAATTTCTACACAAATAGGTATTTGAACTGAGAACACACGGTTCTAGTCTGAACTACACCCATAGTGAATAGAAACCCCCTGCACACTGAGAACACCCAGTTCCAATTGATACACATAATACTGATACTAACATAAAATCCTACCCTATGATTTCTATATTCCTATCTACTGATACACATAAGTACACTACACTGACACACAGTTCTGCACCAGCTCTAATACCCCACATACACACTCACAAAACTGCTACCCCCTAACACAGAGACTCACACACACATGCTGCACACAGGCACACAGAAAACACACTGACACCTAACACAGCTACATGGACACAAGTAGACACAGGGATGCACAGGGTTTCCTGCAATAAACTGAACTACACTGAGTCTGAATAATACTGGGACACACCAAACTCACATTGGTCAAGAACACCAACACAATACCCGACTGCACACAGACACCTCTCCCTCTCATCTACACACAGTATAAAATCCTCCCCCAATATGATACACACGGGAATCAAACCCGGCTGAACAATGAACCCTAAATCACACAATATATATATATACAGATAGATTCATACATCAATACACAGAATTTAGAATACCTAGATAAGTAAACCCTAAAATCGAATTTATATCTACATGAATGGGGAAAAATCTGTCTACAAACCAAATCTAGGGTTAGGGTTCTTAATAATTGGGGAAAACCCCATGTGGGTCACCAAAACCTAATCCAAAGCCCTAGAATCGAATTACACAGCAAAGGGGGTTCCCTAATGACCATGAACATCTGAAAAACAGAATCAAAACGAATAGAAATAGGTTTTTACCTATGGAGATGGCTTCCTCAATGGCGATTCTCCTTCTCCAAGGCTCTCTGACCCACGTCCCTTGCTTTCCTCGCTTGGAGGAGGAAGATAAAAACCCTAGGGTTAGGATTTCGAAATCTGGAGGTGGGGAGATGTTTTTCTCTTGTGGAGGCTAGGGTTTCTTCTTCTGCCTGAAGAATGAAAGGGTTCCTCTTATATATTAGGGCCCAGTTAGGGTTTCTAGTGTATAGCCTAGGTTTAACCCCTAGATTAGGTCATGTAGAACCTAATTAACTAAGGTTTTAGTCAGTCTAGGGTTTGAGGGTTCACCCTAAAATTTGAATTCTAGGGTTTCACTAGAACTGGTTTAAAAATTAGGGTTTAGTCAACAGGGTTTGACCTAATGGGTTCTAGGGCTTGACCTAAACCAAAATCACTAACAATAATATAATAGTTATAAAACTCAGCAATTAATTTAATACATAATTATTTAAAATAGTTAAATTACAAAAATACCCTTATATGGGAAAAGTGGTAGTGACAAGCCATGCAGGTCGAGAGCATATTGTCTCGGTTACGTTACTGTACCGAGCAAGCCTGCGTCTCAGAGCATATTGTCTCGGTTACGTCACTGTGCCGAGCAAGCCTGCACCTAGAATTAGAATATAGAATCTCATCCAAATTGACTATGACTTATCTTCCTTCCAGGCTGTCCTACTTACATAATTGCATCATGCTTGATTCATGTACTTCCCTGATAATTCTTTTAGTATAGCCCATGCTAGAATATAGAAATCCCTGTTGATAGGATGATGATTAAGGTAGCATTCCTAATAAGAATACCACTAGGGCTTTGACATATCCTTAAGTTCGGATTACTTAGTGAACCCTAGCCTTTCTGACTTCCTAAGTAAACCCTAGCCTTCCTGATTTCCTAAGTAAACCCTAGCGTCACTTACCTATATATTAACTTACCCTTATCCCTTGACATATTTATGTATGACTTGAGTATAGTATAAACACTACTAGGATTAGTTAGAGATTTGACCCTAGTGTTGACCCTAGCCTTGAGGAACCCATAGAAATCTAAGATTGAATACTAAGACTGAAACCCTCATCCTATGCTTGGATAACCAGAGTTACGCCAGAGACCCCTTACCCTTGTTGGCGTGAAGCCAATTGACCGTAGTTAGCGTAAAAGCCAAATGACTTTCCTGATGGCGTAAAAACCAAATCTTGTAGAAGCTTGTCCCCTTTACGCCGCCCTTAGTCTTCCTTGTCCTGCGTATGACGCATCATGCCAGCTACGTAGGTAACTGCCCTGCGTAAACCTGATGATTTTTGACTATTAGATAACCAGCGTAGAGTAACCTGATTAGGCGAAAAATATAAAGATAGAATTTAAGAGTATTTGTTACAGCCTTAGCTTTCCCCAGCCTTGACCCAATATCGTGCATTAAGTGCAGAGATACGCCTCGAGCCCTGTGCAAAAAGAAACAACTTTTGACAGGACATCTGTTTTTGTCTCATCTCAAGCGTAGATGACTGGTATCCAATAAGTCACTAACGACAACCTGGGTCCCCGTGCACATTCATCATCGCAGCCAACCTCTCGATTGTGGTGCAAGTACTTTTGTCAGATATCAGGATACACTAATTTTGACTGACAAACTCATGAGTATCTTGTACAACTTTACGCTGCAGCGTATGCTAGACTTTTTACGCTGGCAGATTTTTACGCAACCTTTAGGCAATACTTTACCCGCAGACTTTTACGCGGACAGCCCTGAAGCTCTCCCTTACGCTTCTCTGTTATACGCAGACAGTTTCGGATTAATACTCTACGCCAAATTATTTTTATCCTTGTTTTACGCAGACAACCTCGAACCCCTACTTTATGAGGACTTTCTTGGAATCTCTGTTTTAGGCGGACAACCTATAGTGTATATTAAGAGTATAGAACTTAGAAGGCCATACCTCTTTTGGGTCAACTAGCGACTTAGACAAGGAGTTAGAATAATAATTGTAGAGATTGTAGAGATTTGTCTTTTTGTGAATATGAATTATTTTGTATTTCTCATATCATAATCTAGCGTACTTATATTTACCGTACTACCTTGACTTATGCCGCTATTATAGCCTAGTTTCGCAAGCTTATTCTTTATCAAGCTTGTTCTTGAGAGATGTATTATTGGAGTACTACACTAATACATTTCAGAATCAGTGTATTATGGTCTGATCAACCATAGTGCACTTGGTTCGCCCTTCGTATAACTACTTTACGTGGATTGAGATATATAGTGATTAGTAGATAGATGTACTTGCTCGTTAGTTATGCCTGAGCATATCGTATCAGCTACATAACTGTGCTGATCCGAATATGTGAATAGGGATTCCCAAAATAGCATCTCAAATCCACAATTGCCTTGACAATTCCCACTTGAATTCTTTAAACGCATTGATCCCCACACTTCTAATCTATTACCTCCCCCTTGAACTCTTGATTATTGTTTTCCGTCTTCCCTTATTTCGGAAAGACGAAACATCGTGCTTAGTATAAATACGAATAGTGTATTGTTTCTGTAACCATTTTAGTTTGTTTCTGGGTAATTACCAAACCCTATTATTAGATATGATTGCAGTTTAAATTTGTGCTACCTTTAGGATGACCCTTCACTACCTACCTACCTACCTACGTTTAATTACGTTCCTGATACGTGCATCCCTATAACAGCATTAAATTTTATTTTGCCTCGTAACTTGGGTCAAGTTCAGAACTCAAGTATTACGATGAAGAATATATCATTTTGCTGTCAGGAGTCTAAAGGGATTTCACCGAAGGAACAATGGATTGACTCCTGAATGGATAGCAGTACCTGTGACTAGGTTGACTTGTAAGGATCAAGATTCCTATGGACCGACTCGCCAAATCAGCATAATTCTTACCTATAGAGTTGACCAGTCTGCTGAAGCTTTAGCTAACTTATTTGAGGCAGATCGTAAGATGGCACGGCATACCAGTCAGCATTGTACCAGACAAGGATTCACGTAACCAGGATTGATAATCAACCGAAGAGACAGTTAAGTATATACAAGGATACTTGCGAGCAGTGCAAGACAGACAGAAGCAGTGGACAGATCGTCATCATCGTCCCTTGGAATTCAAAGAGGACGATCATGTCTTTTTTTAGGATATCACCATTAGGCCAAGACCTGTCGTATCAAGAGCAAACCGTGGGAACCCTTGACCATCGAGAAAAAGATATTGAGGAATCAGCCTATTCCCTTGGCCGCGTAGCATGGAAGCATGACGCGCCAGGAGAATCAACTTAGAAGCGCGAGTACGACATGCATAAACGTTTTCGAACCTATTTCGTAACCCAAGATATAAATTATTTTGTTAAATTATATCTTATGCCGTCTTTCCCTTCTACCGTGGCTTAGTTTTAATTTCGAGGACGAAATTTTTATAAGTTGGGTAGATTGTAAACCCCCTCGACCAGATTCCAGTATTTTAGGAATATTTTTCACAATTTAGGATTCGTTGCAATATTTTAATTTATTTTGCTTACATATCCTATTGACTTGTGCACATGTCCATCACCTAATTATTTAGAGCTTTACCTTGACTGTTATCCCCGAACGAAGTTCGTATACCTCTCCTAGACATGCCAGCCTACTATCCTGCACTTTGTGCAACTCCCAGATACTTAGTTTTGAGCCTCGTATGAGACGCACAAATCTCGTTACAAAAGCCCGTATTTATTTCTTATTTTATTTCCTGCTCTTTACCCATCCCTGTTCCCATAGAGATTTGAGGCCCAACATGCACCCGTTTTGCCCAGACAAAAATACGTTAATTTTTTACACTGAGTATACTACATTTAGTGTATTGACACCGTAGAAAAATTATGACCCTACCTGCCTCTAAATAATTAGTGAACATCGTGCGCAGTATTTATTAATTAATAAATACGGTGATCCGTATCACTCAGAAACCAGGCCCAGTACCTGTCCAGACTCACCCCCACCCCCTCGGGACCCTCGCACAGCAATTTTCCTCAATTCTGTGAATTTTAGTAATTTCAGAAATCAGGTGTTTTTCTCAGACAATTTTGTAATTGCGCAATTTCCCAAAATAGGACCTCTGCGCAATTTATGAAATTACAGGGACTTTTCTATAAATTATCCTGCGAGGTGTCACCCCCTGATTGGCCGGTGAACGTGCACCGTCCATTCCAAAAGGAGTCTAGATTCGATGTATCTTAAATATCCTACATGTAAAATTACATTTTTACCCTTAAGATATTTCTATAAAATAAAAAGGAAAAAGAAAAAGAAAACAAAAATAACCCTAACCCTAACTCAGCCGACTCTACCCCCCCCCCCCCACAGCCGCAGACCGCCGCCGGAGCCGAGCCCCTCGCCGGAGTCGCCGCGAGCTCCCGGCCGCGGCAAGCCACCCCCCCTGTCTCTCTCCGCCGCCCCCTCTCTCCGCTGCTCCCTCTCTCCCCCGAGCTCCCTCTTCCCCGACCCCGTCGGCCTCTCCCAGCCCGCCTCCGCCGGCGCCGTCCCCTCTCCCCCTCCCGCTGGCCGCCCTCTTCCTCCCCCCGCCGCCGCTCCTCCAGCTCCTCCTCCTATTCTCCTTCCCGACCTCCTCCACGCCCTCTCCCCTCCGCCAGCGTCAGCCCCCATCTCCACCCTGTCGATTCCGCCACCACCACCATCATCATCACTAGCCACCACTACCGCCGACACCACCATCCCCAGCATCTCCTCCTCCTATTCTCCTCCGCCTGTCTCGACCAAGCAGCCCCGCTGCTCTCGGCTGAGCCGAGCCCCTCGCCGGACCCCCCTTCAACTATTCCCCCTCGACCTCGTCTCCTCCTCCCGTCGCCGAAGTCAGCAGCCACCCCGGCTCGACACCGCAGCCCCCATCCAGCCAGCTCCACACCCCCGTACCCCCACTCCGGTTCAATTCCTCCCCCGTCCGGCCGGTTGTGAGACTCCCTCGACACACGGTGCAGACTTCCTCCGGCAGGCCAACGGAAGCTTCTCCAACCAACTGAGCTCCCCCGACCGGCCTGTACAGAGCCCCCGACCTCCAGCAGTGTAGTGCCCCAACCCACCAACTCCTCCCTGCTCACCTTCCCTCGACCAGAACCTATGACGCCACCTCGTCGAGACTCACCGCTGTCCATCGCCGGAGACCCGCTACTGAAGCCGACTTCGACGATCACCGGAGACCCACCAGAGACCCGCTGGACTCGGACTGGACACAGCAGCTGGACACGGCCCGGACACGTCCAGGACACGAAACAGTCCCCCAGACACAGGGAAAATTCATTCCACGGAGCCCTGTTCAGGTAACCCGTTCTATCTCCTCATAGTTCTGTTTTTAATTCCGTCAATTGTGACACGTAGGCTATGTGACCCTCTCGGTGCCCGTGCAACCCGCTCGGTGCATCGCGTCCTGTGGCGATCGCGGCACGCGATCCAAAAACAGGAAAAACAACGACCCGATTCACCCCGGAACTGGGTACGCCCCGCCAAACGGGACGACTTGGTCGCACGCGGTCTTTACCGAAATGTGCGCGACGTTGATACGGACGTGTAGGAATTCGGAGAAGTTGATTTGGATGTGCGTGCACACCGGAATCAACGCGTATCCGCCGACACCGCCCCGTATCCGTCAGTTCTGGAACACGCTGCAACTTTGTGTACACACGTCGGATCGAGACGAAAATTGTGCCATCGGACTCGTAGCGATACGCTGGTCCTGTGAGCCAAGTTTGGTTCAATTCTGAGAACGTTGACAAAATCGCATATCGTGGGCCCCACAGGCTCCACTTGACGGGCGATTTTGTGACCGGCTCATCGGAATCCAATTCTGGAAGTTCCGTTGAGTTCATATCAGCGTTCCTGACTTGTTGACACTAAGTTTGGCGAATTTGGAGACCTTTGACCCTGACACGTTCTTCGGTGCAAAGCGGCCCACATGTGGACCCCGCTTTGACCGGAAACTGTCATTTTTGCCCTTGTGTCCAAATTGGACGAAAGGACAGACGTTTCTAGCTATTTGATATTTTCTGAGACTGTTAGTGATGTTTATTTCAGTATCCGGAGATATTTATTCTGAGGCCATAGTTCTGACTTTTGGCATTTGACATCTGGACATTATATTTGCAGCTCTCCTGCCAGGCAAGTATACCTTGCCTTGTTGTACTGTTTAAATTCAGTTATTGTTAGTTACATATTTATTTATTATATAAATGTGCGCGTCCGAGAACACTCGGGTGCAGTCAACGAAGGCGTTGACGTTAGGATTGTATCTGACCTAGTGTCTAGTAGACCCACCTAAAGTTGTGAAGTTATTGATATGACTTCCAGGCCTTGACACGTATCATTACACGTCAAAGAGTGAGTTCATGTAGGGACGCGTGCCTCATATTCGACTGGCCATCGGTGTGAGCAACATGTGTAACGGTATTTAGCTTAGTTTATTTCTATGGAGACTTGCATCATTATACGAGATGTCCACGTCGTTTTCACGACTTGTATATCCTTGGGTGGGGAAGATATCTAGTAGACGTATGGGACACCCCCTTCTTGAGTCTTTTATCCTTCGTACCATGCTCCTCGGAGATGGTCGATTGCAGAGCTACCCGTGTGTCCGGGGGCATATGACACATATACTAGCCAGTCATGACGATTGGTGAATTACGTCAGCATATGTCAAGCCTACACATTCCCATGCGTACTACCAGGTCTTTAAATTGCATTCACTTAGATGGTTAGCACACCCCCATTTATTTATTCAGTATTTACATACATGGCATGTTATTTTTCTGTATCTTGCTATGTCCCTCTGAGGACCTGGTCCCCTGCCAGGTGTATATGTTCTTGAGTACTCGCAGGAGCACAGATCCGGACAGGCTACTTATTTTCCGAGGAGGTCTTCTCTTCGAGCCTCGTGATTGTCAGATGTTGTTCTTATGGTGTGTATTCTGGTTCCTTTTATATTTTATTTCGACAGTAGATTTGATTTCATCTGACTGTCATTCTTAGATATCTGTATTGAGATCTAGTTACATGATTATTGTTTATTCATATTTGACTTCTGTGGATGAGATTTAGATATTACCCTGTGACTTGTGATTAGTTATACCACTGGTGAACTATTGTTCATTATACAGCGTACGCACGTATATATGGTTTCCATATATTGGAGTTGCCATATATACGGGCCAGCTGGCATGGTTACGTGACCTAGTCCTACGTATTTTGGGACTGGGGCGTGACACAAGTTGTCCGCGACATGCAGGTCTATAGGGTTATCCATATCCATTCCATATCGATTCCATATCCATTCCATATCGATTCCATATCCATATCGATTCCATATCCATATCGATTCTATAACACGAGTAAAATCTTGAGTTTTCGCTATGAACGAGCTTGAACATGGTTCTCGTTTAAAGGTGAACTTAATGTGATCACTGTACAGTATTTACTTGCCTTGATGCATAACCCTGATTCGGGGATGCCTTGGTGACCAAACGGTCCCAGTTACTTGCAGGTTCGTTCAGGCACGGAACGACTACGTAGTAGTCTCCCGGGGTTTGGATGAAAACATGGCAACGTACAAGCAGACAAGCATATGTTTCTAAGGAACATAAGTAAACACGTTTGCTCGGACCCGAAGGTAAGCCGAGAGACGAAGCCGTTAGGGACTTAGCATGCGAGGGTCCGAATATGAGCAGTATTTTAATTTCCATGTTCTAGCATAGCAATACAAGTTGGGATTATTCCCTTAGCTAGGTGCGTTGGATTTTATTAGCATGCAGGGGGTGAATCACCTAGCGACTAGCATAAACATTCCAGATTTTATGTGTGCTGGCTAAGCAAAGACAAGTTCACCGTAGCCACCCACCTTAGCAATAATTCGCCTCGGTAGAGCGATACGTCAAGCGAGCCTCTGAAAGCCTAAGCCGGGATTCCTGTAGGGACAAGTCTGGATATCCTTTGTTTCTCGTTTGAGGCAAAGCGGGTCGGGACAGTTGCACTATTGCCGTTTGAAACGGCAGTCCGCTTGAGCGGAACGGGGTGTTACACGTGCATCCGTGCACGAGTACCAAGTTGGGCACTTTTTGAAGCAAAGCGTGCAATTGTGGTTCAGAACCGGACAACTGCATCGGTGAGAGCATTGTGCCACTGTTGGGGCATTATGCCACTGGGTTTTCTTAGCGAAGGGGTGTTGGACCAATTGGAACACTGTGTCGAGAAGCGACATAGTGCCTATGGGGATAACTTGAGATGGTGCCTGGGATATAGTTGGAGAATGGTTATGGATAATTGGATGGATTGAGGTGAGTATCGTTTGGTGGGGCGAGAATGCTCGATTCTCTTGTCATACCTACTTAGTATTTATATTGGTCACGGACAACCGGTTGCGTACAGGGTTTGGTTTCCTCGATAGTGATATGCTCAAGGGCACCAGGACCGTTCGGACATGGAGAAGACAAATGGTAATGTGCCTTGGGCTCGGTGCCGGTAGTTCGATACGATGAGGCATGCTAGCTACTCAGCGCTGGATCGGGTAGAACTGCAGTTGATTAGTCCTTTATGGCTTGACCAGTGACTTCATATAGATAAGAGTTGGTTTTCTTTGCTTTGTTTTTTGCTTTTCGTGTAGGCGGCGGCCACCTTGCCTCGGGCAAGAGTGTGCATATCGATAATTGGATTAATAAGGTTTGGATTATGGCATGGTTTGAGGATGGATATTGAGGCTTGGATTATGATTCGATAGGTTCAAGTGTTACTTGGGTTTGAGTAGAGCGGTTTGCATGCTAGTTTACTTTGAGTTGGATATATCTGCTTGTATATTTGCTTGAGTTGAATGCTTGCATGTTTAACCTACTTTACTATTTTGCTTAATATGTCATACATCTGCCATGAAATAAATCTAGGATTCAAGTAGAAAGATCATCATATAATTGTTTGCATTCACTATTCTATTTAGTGTCGGTTTAAACGAGTAAGTTTTCCCTCTCACCAGTACAGCTGTGTATTGACCCACATTTTTGGGCATTATTTTAGGTACGCAGGTGTAGTGGCGCTGCTTGAATATATGGAACATGATGTATGAAATGGTAAGTACCTTTGTGGAAAAAAAAAGAGCAAGAGTGTTGCATCGCCTTTGTGGCATTCTTCTTTGTGGCATTTTTATTTGGACACTATCGAGATCTTCGCTGCGTATACTTTGATGTGTGCTTGGTACACAATACTTGACTTTCGCTGTAACTTTGCCGTTTTGATGATAACTATTGATGTTTGACATCCTCGTCTTGAACGAGCGCAACTCCAGGCTCGCACGGCATCACGTCCCGATGAGCAATTTTCCTGCGGAAGCGCTGCAACGTGGTGATTCACGTTCAGCGGGGATGATCGAGCCTGCGGGAGATTGGGACATGACAAATTGGTATCTGAGCGCCCGATTTATTTTCTCGAACTTTGTCTTTTGGTTCATCACAAACTATAAATAGCTTCCGCGTGTCGTTTGGCTCTTGGCTCTACTCGGTGCCGTATTGGATGTTTCATACAATAAGTCTATATATTTGTTGGTTGTGGGTGCATGTTGTTCTTCGTTGCTTTGGCTTTCGTTGGTTTTCGATAGATCATGTATCATCATTTGGCGTTGTTGCATTCTTGCAGCAAGTTGAGAGGTGTCATTGCGTTAGTTTGGCTTATCGTTCGGGAAGATTCTGGTTGCATCAGTGGAGTAGTTGGTTGTCAGATAAAATTGGTTATGTGGCATATTGTGAGTAGAAGCATCGGATGAAAATGGATCGTTGCACGAGTTGCTCGTGTAGCAAATGTATTGGACGAGGTTTGATTTTTGGCTCGGCATATCACAGAGAACATTGCACGAGTTGCTCGTTTGGCGCGTTGGTTAAGCAGGTTTGAGTTTTGGCTGAGAATATCAAGAGAGCGTTGTACGAGTTGCTCGTATGGCGAATGTGTTGAAAATTGGGTATTGGCTTGAATTACTTGGAAGAGATCGTTGCACGGATTGCTCGTGTAGCAAAAAGTATCGGACTGTTTGAGAAATAGTTGAAAGTTTTGAGAATGGAACATGGCACAAGTTGTATCAAGCGAGATTGACAGAAGAGTTAGATGGTCCATGCATTGACTGAGTTTTATGTCAGACTTTGAATTGGAATGGTAGGATCACGCATAATGGATGGTTCGAACGGATCTTGGATCAGTGCATAGAATTATGATGCAAGTAGTGACGTGATTCAGAGTGGTATATGGTATACCACATAGTGAGCGTGGCATTAGAATATTTTGGATAGACCTCAATAGAATTGCCGCAACGGATGCGGGTAACAAAAATATAAGTTGGTTGGTGCACATCGGTTGAGTTATGTATCAGAACATGGAGCAAGCGAATATTGAGTTACGATCGACAGGATCACCCCAGAATAGTTGGTTTGGAATAGATATTCGTCGACGCAAAGTAAGCGCAAGAGCGACTCTATTTTCAAGTAGTATATGGTACAATAGAATTTGACTCAGGTATTATTGGATACGTTATACTTGAGTTATCAAGAATGGACTTGTGCAAATAGAAGTATCGTTGGACTTGAGTGATCAAGAACGAACTTGTGTTTATGGGAGTTTTGTTGGACAAGAACGGAACAAGCAATGAAAAGAGTATTTGGAATTTGAAGGATTGATGCGGACCAAGTATTGAAAATAAGTTGAGATCGACCAGATAGAAAGCTGAATATCAGAGTTCGCTTGTACGATTTGGAAGTTCGGTAGAGCATTCATTGATGCAAAGAGAGAGTTGAACACGAGGAACAAATAGTTGGGATACGCTTGAGTGAGCGAAGGGTGTATCGAAGGGTAGCGAGCGCGGACTACGAATTTTGGCAACACAATGGAGCTATTGGTTGAGCAATAAAACAAGATCTGGTTTGGAGGGGCAATGCGATGGATTCGTACGAACTTGAAGGATTTCGGATATTGGCGCTAGAGAAGTTTGACTCAAAAGTTTAGCGAAAGTAAAATTTGGTGAAATGGTACAACGATGGTGGACAGATTCTCCGGAATATGTGAACGGGCATGAGGCAAGTCTAGTTGATGTTAAGTCAGATTTGAAGTTAACACTTGCAGTACGCAGGTAGATTGAGTCAACGAGTGATAGTGATATGATTTAAGATTTTGTTGGAACTTGTGCACGAGTCTTTGAGAATGTCTTGACTAATCGGAACATAGAGAAATCAAGACGGGCTAAGGAATGGAACAAGAACAAGAATTGTGGCAGATGGACTTCTGAAGATAACTAAACGAGAGAGCAACGTTGAAGAAAATCACCGTACTGCTTGAGCAAGTTGGACGTACACTGTAAAATATGGCATACGGATAAGAATTGGAGCAAGTCTATGCATGGTTTCGAAAATCGTTGCAAGTGGTAGTGCGAGAAGTCAAACATCTTAGTTCAAAAACTTGATGGATTCAGGGCAAAACGGTGAATTGATGGAAGACGGTTTCAGCGACCGCAGTTTGATAATTTGTGGCATGGATCAAAAGTAAGACTCTAGGTGGTTAAGCAGCATTTGGTTGACAGATTCGTCAGAGATAGAGCATGAAGTGCTCTGATTCAGAAATTCATTCAGATCAGTTTTTTGGGTTGTGGCTCAGATTTGAAAAGGAGATATAGCATGGTTCGTAGTAACTGTCCATCGTGATAACTCACAATTATCGAGGGTAGTTTCGGGACAGCTGACCCTAGCGACTTGACCGTCAAATCAGAAATAAATATTGTAGACCCATAGAACGACCCTTGTGGCAGCGCATTGAAAATGCGTCGAGAGTAGATGTGAGTGGTGTATATTGGAGATAGGTCTAAGTGACTAAGTGTTGAATTTGAGAGATCCTTGGGATAGCTTTCAGCTGAAGATACAGCCAGAAGATCGAAGCGATGGTAAAAATGGTCTAAGTCAACTGATGAGATTCGGAGTCGCAGATTTTTGAAGATGGTATCGCCTCTGACTCGTCATGCCCTGAAAGGGAATAGCATTCATATGATTGACGACTGTGTGACTAGTTTTGAGAAGTTAAAGCAGCGGCCCGTTCAGATCAAATCCTTGCAATACTGGAAGGGACAAATGTGCCTCAGATCTACAAGATGCATCGAAACTTAGTCTGGGATGCGTGTTAGTACAGAAGGCGAAGGTGATATTCTGTGCTTCGAGGCAGTGAAAGCAGCACGAAAAACTATTCCATGCACAACCTAAAAATTATGACGAGTGTGTTCGTGTTGAAATCGTGGCGACACTATCCCTATGGCGTGGCGACAAAATCTTTGTTGATCACATGAACCTCAATATAGCTGTTCATTCAGTGATGTATTGAGATTGAGAAAGAGGTGTTGGGCTGAGCTGATCTTAGAGTATAGTGCGATGCTTGGGTAAGCTGCCTACCTGGGCTAGTATTTGTTGTGATGATCGTTCGGAGCATGAGATAATAGTTGGAGATAGTACATGCAAAATATTGTGCGATTGGAGTCATGATAGAATTTGGTTGGTTGAGTTTGGACGGTGCTAGTGTGGATTCGAAAATAGTCGGATGGATTGAGTAGGAACACGAACTGATTTAAGTCAGGTGGGATGATCGTCAGTGAAAAATTATCGTATTTGAGAATAGTGCTTGTGCGAATGTGTTGGGATAAACATCAGAATTTGGTTCAGTCAAGAGTGAAGTGAATGATTGCCTCGGACATAAAGATATCCTTGTAACTTGTCCAAATTCGTTATTGCTAAGATCAGCTGAAATGCATGTATTTCAGGGATGCCTTAAATATATGGATGATCCAAACTAAGCGATACGTGGAATACGAATTGAGCTGCAAGGACGATGTGGAAATATAGAATTTGTACGAGCGTTCAGCGTGAAGCAAGATATTGAGTCTGGATCAGGAAAATGTGAGTTGCATGGAGCATAGTTATGAATTGGGTAAGTGACATGCGACTAAGGAATGGATAATGGTTTGGTTCGAGGACGAACCTGATTCTAAATGGTATATTATATAATGTCCCGCAACCGTACGGTGCATTACCCTGAGTCAGATTGAATGAGGCAATAGTTGGTTACATTTTGATTATGGATTTGGGAGCAAGTTTGATTTGAGTTGCTTTCATGTGCGAGCGGAGTTCGATGGAATCGGGTGTTCGTTCATAGAAGTATTAGGATAGAAGGATTGGAGCGATAATGCCGTCTTCCTTACTCCGATCGGTCGGATGATTTGGAGAGCACAGCCTGCTTGCACGGTCATATCAATTAAGGGATCGGCCTTATCGGTAAAACAAAGTGCTAGCGGAATAAGACTTGGTGAGTGGTCTCTCTTCCTTCTCCTCTACTCCTTTATGTCTAATAATATAGAACACACGTAATAAGGCTTGGACACTTGGACTAGAACATGGAAATCTCTGTACTGTAGCGTACATATAGTATGTATCTTTTGGTTGGATATGATTTGTGGCTTGAGTTGGTTTTGCGTTTAGGCAGTTGGAGCTTGAGGGGAGCATCTCGGTTGGAACATCGAGGCACTTCGGGCGGGCGAACGAGCGTGCATCCGTGCACGAGTATCAAGTTGGACGCTTTGTCAAGCAAAGCATGCAGTTGTGGTTTGAAATTGGACAACTATATCGGTGAGGGCATTGTGCCACTGTTGGGACATTGTGCCACGAAGTTTTTTGAGCGAAGGAATGTTGTACCAATTGGAACACTGTGTCAAGAAGTGACATAGTGCCTATGGGGATAACTTGAGATGGTGCCTTGGGATATAGTTGGAGAATGGTTATGGATAATTGGATAGATTGAGGTGGGTATCATTTGGTGGGGGCAAGAAGGCTCGATTCTCTAGTCATACCTACTTGGTGCGTACATTGGTCACGGACAACCTGTTGCGCACAGGGTTTGGTTTTCTCGGACGGGATATGCTCCGGGGCACCGGGACCGTTCGGCCATGGAGGGGACAAATGGTAACGTGCCTTGGGCGCGGTGCCGGTAGTTCGATACCACCAGGCGGGCTAGCTACTCAGCACTGAATCGGGTAGAACTGTAGTTGATTAGTCCTTTATGGCTTGGCCAGTAACTTCATATAGATAAGAGTTGGTTTGCTTTGCTTTGGTTTGGTTTGTACTTTTTGTGTAGTAGACGACCACCTTGTCTCGGGCAAGAGTGTACATATTGATAATTGGATTAGTAAGATTTGGATTGTGGCAAGGTTTGAGGATGGATATTGAGGCTTGGATTGTGATTCGATAGGTTCAAGCGTTGCTTGAGTTTGAGTATAACGGTTTGCATGCTAGTTTATTTTGAGTTGGATATATATGCTTGAGTTGAATGCTTGTATATCTGCTTTACAGTTTTTCTTAACATGTCATACCTCTTCCAAGAAATGAATCTAGGATTCAAGTAGAAAGATCACCATATAACTGTTTGCATTCACTATTCTATTTAGTGTCGGTTTAGACGAGTGGGTTACCCTACTCACCAGTACAGCTGTGTACTGACCCACGTTTGTGGATATTATTTCAGGTATGCAGATGTAGTGGCGCTGCTTGGATATACGGGACATGATGTATGGAACAGTAAGTACCTTTGTGAGCAAGAGAAAGAGTAAGAGCGTTGCATCGCCTTTGTGGCATTCTCCTTTATGGCATTTTTATTTGGACCCTATCGAGAACTTCGTTGTGTATACTCTGATGTGTGCTTGGTACACAATACTTGACTTTCTCTACAACTTGGTCGTTTCGATGATAACTATGATGTTTGACTTCATCGACTTGTGCGAGCGCAACTCTATGCTCGCACGACATCACGTCCCGATGAGAACGATTGTCCTGCGGGAGCGCTGCAACGTGGTGATTCACGTTCATTGGGGATGATCGAGCTTGCAGAAGATTGGGGCGTGACAGGAAGCATATAACTTTGTTGATTGAGAAGCACTTGATGAACAATAGCCCCATAATTATGAGGAGGAAGAAGTGTCTCTTGGTGTGGTGCGAAAGATCACGTTAACACCAAGGGTACTATTCTTTACAATAGAACATGCTCTTCCGAACCTGTTGTACCATCAATGATGAACTGTTTGAAGTGGCGATTGACAATGACAGTCAGAAGAACCTCATCAACAGATCGATGGTCAAAGACGCAATTTTGATACTAGAGAAGGAGTCAACGTCGTACTCCATCAGTTTGGTTCAGGATGTGTCAAGTGTCAGAGTGACTGAACGATGTCATGTTCCCTTCTTCATCTTCGCTTACAGAGACGAGATCTATTGGGACGTAATGGACGAGCTCGAAATCTGTCATATGTTGTTAGGGAGGTCATGGCAGTCCAATGTTAGTGCACAACATGATGGGCGCATCAACATGTGTCAGCTAGTAAGGACGGGGCGAGATACAAGCTTATGCTATAAAAAAAGATTACCTAAACTGAATCTTTACGAAAGAAGGAAAAGGCTTTTCTTTATGTGGCAATGTCTACGAATGAAACGAAAGCGGTCATCAAGAAGGTCCAGTAGGTACATGGCTTGGTAGCGAGAGAAATCATAGAGATCGACGAGTCAACGAAGGAAGTAGCGAGTCCAATTGAGATACAACCAATACTTGACGAGTTTTGCGGCGTTCCTACGTGAAAAAAAATTTGAAGGGCTACCAACCATGTTTGATATCCAACACATCCTCGTTCTTGTTCACGAAGTCGATTAACTGAACTTACCATATTACCGCATGAGTTGGAGGGCATTTTTTTTCGAAAAAAGGCAAAATGGATCGAAGGAGAGCATGAAGTCGGAGAATTTAGCCGACCAAGTCCATGGAGTTCACAAGAAAATTTTTGAATAACCGCAGAAAGCTAGTGCAAGATAAAACAAATTACTACATAAATTTTCGTAACAACATCATTGGCGCAAAGTTTCCAACGTTGGTGGACTTTCAGAAGGAGATGATATTGGTTGGATACATGAACCATAAGGCGGCGCAATATTCACGTTGAGTTCTCTACAAGAGAAGAGGTTTGAGAAGGAAGCAAAATATTCAAAAGAGGACCCGAGTCAAATTTATCTTTGATTCTAAATATTTGACAAAATATTTTATATTTATTTCAAAATTACATTTTTTATTGGATTTATAATTTAATTATGATTAATTTCTTAATATTTAAGTTAGATTTTTCTATAAATATCATTGTAAGAGACAATAAATTACGTTAAAAATATTAATTTATTACTGATTTAGAGTATAACTTTTTTTGATTCTAGTTTTTTAAATTTTATTAGTCGTTGGTTTTCATCGAACAACATTTTCATATTGTGTCAGATTTTTCTAGGAATCCAAACAGCTCGAAATAACTTCCAACATGCATGCAAGAATTGCATTCTCTTCGTTTCTGTTTGGCTTTTGAGCGTCATCATCTTGCCTTTCCATGCAAATGTTGTGAACGTGACAGTAAGAACAGGTCAAGTTAAAAGCACTTTGTTATTTTGAATCAATCAAACTTGGGAAGTATCATAACTTTTTTCTTGTACAAATTTATCATAGATATTTGAGATAGAGGAACTACGAAGAAAACTAGGACGGACACACTCTCTCTCTCTCTCTGGATTAGTCAAGGTTTCTAGTGAAACTTCTTAAGACAACATCGAGAATACACCTTTGTTTAATGCACATTTCAACGAAATGAGGCTTTTAATCTTCTAAATTAGAAAGAAAAGACAAGAAACCATTCCATCTCCCCTTTGCCATAGATTGGCCAACCTCGACTACGAAAAGGGCTTGCAAGAGAATGAGATGTTTCAATTTATTTTCCATTCTCAAGGTCTAGCGGCGGCATCTCGAATTATACTTATAGATTAGACACGAGTAACAAGCTACAAAGATGTAATATGTTTAATTCCGATTTCAAGTAGAAAGCATCGATCCGAAGCATCATTCCTGTTCTTACAACATATGAGCCAAGACCGATGAGTGCATGCAACGTCAGCCTCGAACAACCTTGTTTATCCTCATGCCATCAAGTAAAAAAGAATCAAAGTGCACGGTGAACCAGCCGTTGTTGCATCAAGTAACAAGCTACAAGGATGTAAGCTGTTAAATTTCCGATTTAAAGTAGAAAGCATCAGAAGCATCATTCTTGTTTCGAGATTTGCCCACAGTTTTCACAAAACAAGATTTGAGGTTTCTAACAACATGATACGAGCAAAGACTTGCTGCTCTCCTTAATTTTCAAGCTACTTCTCCTCCTCTACAGTCTACACACAAATTGACTACTATTATATATGTACTACGCACAGTACACCCCAAGGCCCAGCAGCAACCAAACTAACCACATTTTCTCTATGATGATACTCCACCACCAACACCAAGAAAATCAAAGAAGGGGGGCATGCTGCTTCTGCTCATCATCTTGTTGTCGTGGTCCAGTCGAGAGTACTCTCCAAGCACCACGGCTGCACCTGCACTGCTGCTGCTGCTGCTGCTCTGGTTGGCCACAGAAGCCTCGGAATTTGAATCGGAGCAGCCTGCTCCTCCTCCTGGAACCAACAACAACATGATGGGTGCTGCTGCATTTTGACGGAGTCTACCAACAACATCGTCACCACATTTCTCATAACATCCATTTCCTGCGGCTTCCCCAATCTTTTCTTTGCAACCTAAAAAAGGGTACAAATACAAATACATCTGCATCCATTAAATCAGTAATACTAGGCAAACAAATGATCCAGGTTCACAGTCGGTCATAAAATCTGTCAAATCTTTTTATAAAAATCTCTCACGCTAGACTAGTCTCAGCCGTAACAGACTCCATTGTGATGCAAAATTATTCAGTGGCAGGCAGTGATGATCCTCGAGTCCTCTCGAATAGTATTATTGACACATGACACACTACTAAAAAAACAAAAGAACAGAGACTTGTGTCTTTAACACTATTGAAGAAGAGGGGGCTCGGGCTCACCACAGTTACGTGGTCAGTGAATAATTTCTAAAAACATAGCCTGAAATATGCATACCCACGAGGAAATTAAGTCCAGGAAGTGTTCTATTGTTGGAACTGAGAGAGAGGTTTGTGCAAGCAGACGGAGACTCGTCCCTGGTGGTGATGGTGGAGTGATCACCACTGCATGCATTGTTGGGAGGAGGAGAAAAAGAAGTCCTCCTCTTATAAGCAGGAGGGGCAGTGGAGTGGTGCTCCCTGTTCCTCCTGGCCATGATGACATGCCAGTGGTTCTTGACCGCATTGTCGGTCCTCCCCGGAAACATCCGGGCGATCAGCGCCCACTTGTTTCCGTACGCCCCGTGGGCTGCCAGCAGCCTCCCCTCCTCCTCCTCGCTGAACGCCCTCCTGTTGATCCTCGGGTCCAGCTGGTTGAACCACCTCAGCCTGCAGCTCTTCCCTGAGAACACAAAAACATACGATCATTGTGTGGTTACATGAATCCTTACAGAATACACGCCGGAACCGAACTCAACGGACTTTCGAGTAAAAAGAGGTATAACCTCTCTGACTGGATGGACTGTCTAGGAATCAAATCGCGGAAGAGATACGGAACAATAACCCAAATAGCATGCAAACAACGTGCACAAAATTCCGTACATATGGTCGAACATCTCAAAAATAAAAATAAATAAACAATATATATATATACCTGATCTTCCTTGGAGCTTGTCGGCGATGAGGTTCCAATTCTGGGGGCCGTGCTGCGCGACGAGCTCCCTGAGCTTGGCATCCTCGGCTGGCCTCCAGTGCCCTCTGTGGACTAGGGGGGAAGTAGTACTCATTCCTCTTTGTGTTCCAACACTACAGAAGAAGAAGAAGAAAAAAATGATACAAGGATCAGCACAAGTTGTTGGTGGTGTTCCAAAGAGGAAAATGATGCATTGGAAGATGAGGAGTGAGTGAGGAGGGGTGGTGGTGGTGGTGGTGCTACCAAGAAGAATGGAGAAGCATGAACAAGTTGTTGTTGGAAGAAGAGAAGAGAGGAGAAGAGAAGGGAAGGGACTCGTGTGGGTGCGCACTACTGTGTCTAGTTGTATATAACAGAGCTGATGTTCCTTTGCGACTATGTTTGTCTCTTTGCACCCGGCACCAACTTTTTGCTTAGCCTTTTCAAAGCATCAAAAGTGTAACCGAAACCTACTTTCAAACAAAAACTTAGAAAGTAGTACGTGGAAAGACAGGTGTAAGTTTCCCTTTCTTTTTCTTTTTTTCCGGAAAATTACAATCAAAACGTTCGAGTATAGATTTATTGCATAAAAGACATAATATTTTAAAAAATTGCAAACATAGCATAAAATCGTTTTAAATTAGAACAATTTTTTTTTACGTCCTAGAGAATGACGTAATTCTATTTTTTCTTAATCTTTATCCATAACTCTATAAACTTTTTCTCCAACTCCTTAAGCTTTTCATTAACGGTAGGGATTATGGACTTACGTCCTAAATAAAGGTGTAAGTTGAATTTTTACATCCTACTTTTGGGCATTTTTTGTCATATATATATTTTTTTTAATTAGGCCGCAGCGGAATTAATTAGATGCGACGGAGAATTAATTAGGTCGTGGCGGAAAATTAATTAGGATGTGGGGGTGTTAAATATATATTAGTAATTTACGTCCTAAATTTGGAGGTAATTTTCAAACTTACATCCTAAAAAATGACGTAATATGTTCATACGACTTTTTAAATTTATGTGTTTGTTTTATGTCCTAATTTAGAACGATTTTATGCTCTGGTTGAATTTTTTAAAATATTATATCTTTTACTTAATAAACCTAAACTTGAATGCTTTGAGTACAATTTTTTTTCTGTTTCTTTTTTCTGTTTCTTTTTTTTTCTCCTTTAAAAATTGAATAATTTGTATTTGGACACACCTAGTGAAAAATCTAGAGTTGATCTTTAACTAGCTCCCTCCCCACTGTCGATAATATCAACAAACGTCTTGCACACAGGAGAAAACGTAATTCTATTTTTTTCTTAATCTTTTTCCATAACTCCATAAACTTTTTCTCCAACTCCTTAAGCTTTTCATTAACGGTAGGAATTATGGACTTACGTCCTAACTAAAGGTGTAAGTTGAGTTTTTACGTCCTACTTTTGGACATTTTTTGTCATATATATTTTTTTAATTAGGCTGCAGCGGAATTAATTAGATGCGACGGGGAATTAATTAGGTCGTGACGAAAAATTAATTAGGATGTGGGGGTGTTAAATATATATTAATAATTTACGTTCTAAATTTGGATGTAATTTTCAAACTTACATCCTAAAAAAAGACGTAATATGTTGATACAACTTTTAAAATCCATGTGTTTGTTTTACGTCATAATTTAGGACGATCTTATGCTCTGGTTGAATTTTTTAAAATATTATATCTTTTACTTAATAAACCTAAATTTTTTAAAATATTATAGCTTAGTCTGCACACATAAGACATGAACGATACATGCTAGGCGCTAGGAGAATCACCCTTTTATGCTAATAAAGAATACAACGCACCTAGCTAAGGGAATAATCACATCTTGTATTGCTTGTGTTAGAACATGGAAATGAAACTTGGCTTATAGTTGGACCCTCGCATGCTACCTTAGCTTTGTGCTAGTAGACTCCGCTAATACTTCGAGTAGATCATTATATACTATTCTTAGTACACTGCTTCACGGGATTATACTACTCGTCTCATAGATCATGCCGTCTGATATGCCCATGTACGGTTTCACTCCTCGCACTACCCCTTAGACCCGTGCTAACGTAAAGGCTTAAGTTCTAAAGTAGACTATACCGCAAGTTTCCTTATGCTTATGTTAAACACTGTTTCAATGCTTGCCTGCTTTACATATTCGCTATGCTCGTTACTTAAATGCATGCCTCGACCTTATAGCACTATCAATGTCTTGCATTCATCTAGTCTAGCCATATATAAGACTATCAAATAGTCGTTATGTGCAAGTATGAACATGAAAGTATTCGGGATCGTTATGTCACCAAGGTATTGTTCGCCATTAAAATCGATTGCTCTAATAACAAACAGAAGAAAGTACAAAGAGCTCCTCAACAGACAATCCAAGTACAAATTTCTTATTCTGGGACTTGACGATGGAAAAAGAGCGCTATGACGGCTCCTTTACTCCCCTGACGATCTGATGCGTGAGTGAGGGGTGTCTATTCTCTTCTCTTCTCTCTCTCTCTCTCTCTTTAGCTTGGGTGCACGTACGCAGCTATCTGGGAGGGTATGGTCTCTCTCTGAAGCAGAAAAAGTTGACATTTGGGACATCCAAGTTGCTCCTATTTATAGCCATCATGTTGATGGGTTATAGGTGCCGTATATGCCTCTATTTGGTGGCCGCAATGGGCTTCTTCAAAAGTATGCGGTTTAAACTGTAGCCGCATAGTATGGGTTGAGTCCAGGGCGAGCTGCTACGTGGACGTTCTGTTGGGATTTGCTGTTGCTGAAGATCTGGGCGATTCTCGTTCTTTGTGTGCGTGATTTGGTCAATTGTGGCATGTGGCCCACACTTGGTTGGAGAGGGCTACTTAAGTTGTAACGGCTGGACTTGGTCTTCATGGATTCTAAAACACATGTGGCCAGAACCGCCTAGGACGCATGAATTCTGGGACGCATGGATTCTGAGACGCATGGGGCCGGAGACGCATGGAACAGAGAAAATCTGGGACGCGTGGGCTAGAGACGCATGGAACCTGGGACGCATGGGCGAGTGCTGTCTGGTCCGCTTGGAATCTGGGATGCATGAAGTCAGGAACGCATGGGGCCAGATATGCATGGAGTCCTTGTTTGTGTTGTACACGTGACGTTGTACACCCGACGAAAAGACGAAAAGTAAAGTTCTAACGTGAGACTTCTGTCGTTTAGTAGGTTCACGTTATTTGAGGCAATCCTTTTTATCATGATTCTGTGTCAGAGACGCCATATCAGGTCCATCTGCGGTCAAAGTTGTTTCGGCTGATTGGGACGCATGGACGTAGCCTTATTGGGCCACAGGGTTACTCTACGGCCTGAGTTGAGACTTCTTTTTGGGGACGCATGGCTGTCGAACACATGGATGCCTATTTTTCATGCTTTTGTAGGTATTTCCCGAACTAAGGGATTGAATCATGTCAAGTAAAGCAAGAATCATGACTCATGGAGCAATACTCGTGCAGAGCAAGAATCAAGAATTATTAAGTCGTGTCGTGAATCTCGTGAATCTGGAAGACCCTAGACTTGCATGTCTCGGACAACTTGTGCACAAGGTATATTCAATATGTTCCTGCGGACGATTTCTAGGGCACTGGGGCCGATCTGATCCGGACGGAACATCGTGTTAGTCTTCGTGTTTCGGGCATGATGGCATGTAGTGCCCTATGTACCTTTCGTTGCACGCCATTCTCGCTCTAAGACTAAGTAGACTCGTGTTCGAGCATGATGGCTTGTGACACCTCATGTTCTTGAGTCACATACCATTCTCGCTCAAGACTATAACTCATCCTTTATGGTTATGCCAGCGATTCTAGTTTATATAGATAAGTCATCCTTACTTAGCGGTAATCTGTGTGCAAATCATTGCATCGCATCTAGTAATCTGTAACACCTGAACGGATATGAATATTAGACACTTATGTATATTTGAACACTTAAACAATCTTCTACAATACTTCTGGATAATTCGTGTAACTCGTGCACCTGAATCAGAAATCCGCTCGTGACACTCGTGTTTTCTTATGTAATTTTTCCTGGATTTTATTATATATACTCGTGCTTGGTTTAACTTGGTTTACCTTGGACAGAAAAGGATGAATGGTAAGTATCGTCGTGTTACTCTTATATCGTACGGCGTACTGCCACACGAGTTATGCTTTTACATCTTTGCCATGGAACTGATGCTAAGGAAAGACTAGAAAGACAACAATGATAGAGTGCACATAACTAATTGAACGTGTTAAATTTGTTCAGCGGGCGAGAAGTGAATTTGTTGAGCGGGCGAGAAGTGTCATGCCCCAATTTCGTGGAATCGATCGTCGTCCCCCGGGCGTGACGTTGTGCGTGCCTAGGTTGCGCAATGCACAAGGCTATGGTATTTTGCATAACAAGCACATATTAAGAGTACGCAGATAATTGAAACACAAAATTAAAACATGAAAAAGTTCTCTTTATTGATAATGGACATCTATTTACAAACTCTTGAATGAGTCGGATAATTGTCGCATGGGCTTACAAAAGTTGACACAAAATGAGATAGACGTCTTGTACATTACATCTTTTACTAAATCTTCAAAATGTTAAAGACCTCCAGGCGGAACAATAGCTTTTCCTCTGAGTTGCATGAGTAAAGTTTGCTAACTCCTGGGTCTTCAAAAATGCTGCAACTAAGGCACGATCTGGGCGTGTCGGTTGGTGGACTGGAACGGAAAGTAGCTTCAGCTCCTCGCAGGATCTCCTTGGTGCGGGAAACCTGTTTCAACGAGAGTCAGTATATCGAAATGTACTTGTGAAGGCGAGCTAACCCAACTATATCATTCAACACGTTGTTTATATGAAGCATGCAACTTATTTGTGGTCTTTCTATCTTGCCTTAGTTCATTTTACAACAAGCAATAGATATAAGATTTTACTGAAATAAACTTGACACCGTTCGGTGACTTTTACCTGCCCGTCTGAACCACCTGCACAATACTTACCATGTCCTTCCCTGCCACGAAGACACAAGTTATCTTGCACAGGTTTAAATATACGAGGGGATCACTGGCAAGGTGCCATAAAGGACGATATAGTCTTTGACGAGAATGGTATGCAACGAAAGTACAAGGTGCGATGCAAGTCATCCCGTCAAGTACAAGAGACTAAACAATGGGTTCCATCCGGACCGAATCGGTGCCAGTGCCCCAGCAACCGTCCGCAAGAACCATGACCCTGTGCACAAGTTGTCCGTGATCAAACCCCTCCTAGGCTAAGTTATCAATTTATACAGTTGAGGCAACAAGAGTACAAGATTTTTTTGGTATCGTTTGATCGGGGCAAGCAAGAAAGCAAGATTTTTTTTAGATGTGAAGACTTGGAAGAAGGGTCAAATGAATCGAATATAAGCCACTCACAAGTTGTTTGAGAAGGAAAGAAAAGAGGTGCTTCAAGACTCCGCTCGCACGTTGTCTACTGCACGATCACCTGCATTGCCACAAACAATTGATCAATACCTCTTATACTCTTTCCAAGCTCGGATTTGAAATACAGTTCAACGAACGAAAATAATGAATCCATCGAAACCGTTGAAGAAAACGCAAACAAATCCGAAATTAACTCAAAGCACGAAAGCAACAAGGCAACAGCGAAAACTAGGCAAGAAAACTTACAGCGGAGATGTCCCTCTTGACTCTGCCGCTAAGTCCATCCTCGGGACACGGTCCACTGAATATGGAAATCGATTCCGAAGAAGCAAATCCATAACGAGGATAAGATCTTGTTTTAATCTATCCCGATCGAACGATACCGACTTGTATTTCTTAGTCGCGCTTCCCGAATAGGGGGAACGGGGCACCACAAGAAGCCTCCCCACCAGTGCATTCATGTACTGATAATCCACCAGATTTTTTGCAGGGTGCGAGAGAACCTCTATCATGACCCGTACCCGGATATTCGAGCACGAGTACATGGGTACGTCCAGCCTACGCCGCAGCATCGGCGGTAGAACACTGTCTGGTCAACTCTAACTAACTAACATCTCAACAATATAAATAGGGTACCTATCAATCATCTCAACTCCAAAAGGAAAAATAATATGGTATCTCACAAATGTAACTATACTCAATCATAATGCAAACTAAGGAAGATAAAGCACGAATGGAATAACGAAGAAAAGAATCAAGATACAATCCACAAGTCTGAAATTATATACATGTCATGAATCTCAATAAAAGTCTAATACAAGTCCACCAAAATATAAACTAAACCTCATCAGGCTCTGGAACTAAGTCCTCCTGGTCTATAGGGGTATCCTCTAATGGTAATCCCTCCTGCGACCCATAGAATGTAGGACACTGATCTATGAGCCAATCAGCTGGAAAAATATATTCAGTCAGGATTAGAGCGAAGTACATACCTCTGAAAGCAGTTTTAAATACATAATCTAGCATATAAAACAGATAATAGAAAAGAATACAAGATAACTAAACAACAGAATGAAATGAACTAGAGTGAACATGTAATGTACTGGAATGAAGAACAAGCAATATGGATATCTACAATATGGGAATAACTGAAATATAACTAATGTGCCTTGGAATACAAGTTTATTATGTGATCGGTTTAGGTTAAACACGAATACAATAAGGTAACTCGATTACAAGTGTGGTATGTAATCGACATATACACGAATACACTGGGACTTTGATCACGTAATCAACTCCTACTCCTCCATCCCCAACTAATACCAATGGATCCAATCACGACATGTTACGAACACGAATATTGGCACATTGAACACGAGCAGTGTGTATACACGAATATAAGCACACTGAGCACGAGCAGTGTGTGAACACGAAATATAATAAATCAATATCCGATACACACGATGAAATACATGTGAAGGAGTACCCGCTGAACACGGTAGGGGATAACATCTACTGACAGGATCCATGTAGTACCTGTAAACCCCCTGATTTTTTTTAAAATTTTAAAACTGGATTTTTCACAATTTTCTGGAATTTTCTGGGATTTTTCTGTAATTTAAAAACTGGGTTTTAATTATTCAATGATTTTTTAATTGATATTAAACAGTATTAAAATATTATGAAAATAATATTTTTGGGTGTAAAATAAAAAACTGGACTTAGGGCAATTTTTCTGGAATTTATCGGACCCCGGACCTATTTTTAAATGCCTAAAAACTATTTATTTAATTAATTATTTATTTATTAATTAATTTACTGTTTTAATTATTATTAATTTTATTTTATTTTTTTTCGGCCCGCGGCCCGTTGGGCCGGCCCGGCCCAGCCCAACCCGAACCCTGCCCAGCGGGTCGGGTCGGATCGGATCCGCCGCCCGACCCGCAGACCCGAACCCGCGTCTCCACCCTCTCCCCCACGACCCGCGGCGGCCCGCTTCCTCCGCCGCCCCGCCCGCGGCCACGCCTCCGCCAGCGCCGCGCTGCCCGCCACGTCGCCGCCTTCCCCGGCCGCTCCCCCCCTAGCTCCTCCGCCTATATAAGCCCCTCGACGTCGATCTCCCCTTCCCCGTTCACTTCTCCGGCCACCGCCCCACGCAGCGCCACCCACCGCCGTCGCCCTCACCGCCGACCACCTCGACCACCGCCGCGACGCTGCGCCACCGCCGTGCCGTCCCAGCCACCCCGCCGTCCTCCTCTTCCCTCCACAACAGCCGTCGACAGCAGCAGCACAGCGGCAGCTCCGGCAGACCGCGCCGCCGCCGGCGAGCCTCCAGCGCCGCGCCGCCCTCCGCCGCGTGCCCCAGCCCTCCGCCTCAGCCGCCCGGCCGCCCAGCCGCCGTCCCCGCCGCCGGATCCCCAAACCCTAACCCTAAACTGAATTCCTGTGTCCGACCGTGTCGGACACGTGTCGGACACGATTTTGACCCCGGTTTCTCGGGTCCCTTCAGGTGCGTGTAACTTTTTGCTCATAGCTCCGTTTTTGATTCCGCAAATTGTGTTGCGAAGCCTGTATGACCCTCTCGGTGTCCGGACAAACTGTTCGGGGCATCGCGTCCTGTGGTGATCGCACACCGCGATCCAAAAACAGGAAAAACCAGACCCTGTTTCACCCCGGAACTGAGTACGCCCCGCCAAACGGGACGACTTGGTCGCGCGCGGTCTTCACAGATACGTGCGCCTCGTCGATACGGACGTGTGGGATTTCACGGAAGCTGATTCGGGTGTGCGTGCACACCGGAATCAACGCGTATCCGCGGACATCGCCCCGTATCCGTACTTTTTGGAACGCGTCCTAACTTTGTGTACACACGTCAGATCGAGACGAAACTTGCGCCATCGGACTCGTAGCGATACGCTGGCCCTGTGGGTCAAGTTTGGTTCGATTCTGAGAACGTTGACGAAATCGCGTGTCGTGGGCCCCACAAGCCCCGCTCGACGGGCGATTTTGTGAACGGCTCATCGGAATTCAATTCTGAAAGTTCCGTTGGGTTCGTATCAGCGTTTCTGACATGTTGACACTAAGTTTGGTGAATTTGGAGACCTTTGACCCGGACGCGTTTTTCGGTGCAAAGCGGGCCCACCGATGGACCCCGTTTTGACCCGAAACTGCCGTTTTTGCCCTTGTCTCCAAATTGGACCCAAGGACAGGCGTTTCTAGCTGATTGATATTTTCTGGATCTGATGGTGATGTTTGTTTCAGCAACCGGAGTACCGCCCGCAATTCCCGCCGAAGTCAGAACCGCGAACATAGCCGGAACCACAGGCAAGTGTACCTCGCCAAAACTTGCAGCTTGCTACATAATTCCTGGACTTAGTTATACATCAGTGGCAAATAAAGCTTGCCAATTCTCAGATAATTCTGGTTAAAGTATTTACTTGATTGCTTGTAGTTTCATAAGTAACTTGCTTAACTGCTCAACCCAGGACACCTGACACTCTTCATGTGACGGAATTGCCTGAGATATACCTGGTGATTCCGTATAGGTTACATCTTCATGTCATTACAGTTTACATGCTTAGACTCTAGCCTGACTCATTGCATTAGTTCAAACTTGCGTGACTTGTACCTGATATATTCTGGAACTGTGACGTGAGATTACATGGGGTGGGGAGAGTATTACCATATCGAGGCTGATTATAATGTAAATAATGTTATCTGGAGGTGTCCTAGTCTCTGATACAGAGCTTTGGCACAAGTTCTGGCTCTTCTAGAAAATACTGCTATGGTTTCTTAGACACTGATCCTGTAGTAGTCTCAGCCTGAGTATGACTAAAACTCTCACTTGCATATCACTAGCTGGTTTACATATTTACCCTGCTGTTTATTTTATTGCTGCACTGCATATGTTTTGGCTTGTATTTTCTGTACCTTATTATGTCCCCTGAGGACCTGGAATGGACTATGTCCCCAGGTATAGCCGAGGAGAACTACCCCGAGGTGTACGGTACAGGAGCACTCCTTGGAGCAGAACCCGGAACTGAGGACGAGATAGTGGCCGAAGACTTCACCTGAGCACCGGCTTCAGCTACACAGTATTTTCTTTTCAGTATTTTATTTCCAGTCTATGTTTCCTTAAATGTAACAGAATAATTCTCGGATTGTTTCCCGAGATAACCTTATTTAGTATTGCATATTTAATTCTATTTGCATTATTTCCGTCATTAATCTGTGTTATTCTGTGGATGAGAATAGTAATACCTGAGACTTGTACTTAGTACTGCTAGACTACAGCTTAAGCATGCCCTGATGGATCCATTAAATTGGGTTGTCCATCGGTGCGTGCTGCTGGCCATTGCTCACGTGCTCAGTCCCTCGGTATTTTGGGACTGGGGCGTGACATGGTTTTTGTGGTGGCCCATGCAGGTCGACGACTAAATTGTTCGGTTTCAACTTAGGGACCGAACAGGCCTGCAATAAGATAGGATAAAATTTTAGGATCTCATCCACTTGCTTGAATCGTTTTTGATATCTGTATCGTATTCGAACTAACTTGAACTTGCATCTTGCCTTGATTCCTGTGCGCCTCTTATTGGGTATTTTGGATACAGGAAAATGGACCCACAAGAATGCACCGAGACTCCCGTCGGAACGCCACAAGCTACAGGTGTCACCTACGACGACGACGTGACACCAGTCGGAGGAATCCCCACAACTCAACAGAGCCAGCAGGCAGGTCAACCTACCTCCCGATTCCGGCGCGACGATATTCCACCTCCGCCGCAGTTCGTCCCGCCAATGCCCGTGTTCCCACCAGGACAGCCGATCGACGGGCAGCAAATATTTCAGATGATCTACGCGATGATGCAAGCACAGCAACAAGTCCAACACGAGGCTCAGCGTCGCGAAACTAATTTCTTGAGGGACAGCATTGTGACTGCACTAGAGCAGGCCAACCTACCAGCTCGACGGCCAACTACAGGCTCAATCACTGACTTCCGCCAACTGAAGCCCTGTATTTTTTCTGGAAAAGAGGAGCCCACAGAAGTTCACGAGTGGCTCACCAACATTCGGCATCAACTTGAAGCAGCTGAACTTCCACGGGAACGCTGGATGACTGCCGTCCGAATGCAATTGACGGATAATGCCCATCACTGGTGGCTATCCGAGGAGATGCGACTCGGACCAGACCGAGTCACCTGGGAAGAGTTCTCCAGACTCTTCCAGAAAATGTACATTCCTGCCATCGCTCGATCAGAACTGCGGGACAAATTCAATCGCCTCACTCAGGACTCCATGACGGTGGAAGAGTACAACGCAGAATTCATTCGTCTGAGCCGCTTCGCCCCCACCCTGATCCCGACTGAGGAAGAGAAGGCCGAGAAATTTTTCGACGGACTGAACATTGAGCTGCAGAAACTAATTGGGTCCGTCGCACCAACATCATACTCGGACGTCCTTGCTGCGGCTCGACGCATAGAGCGCGTCACCAAGAGAGAGACCAGACTGAAGCGGTCGTCCCCATCCGCACCAACCAAGGCAGCACAAGAAGAATCTGCAAAGAGACCGCACCAACAGCAGAAAGCATCTACACCACCAGTGGTAGTCCTCCTTACTTGTCATTACTGTGGCAAAGCAGGCCATATCGCCAGGGAATGCCGACGCAGACCAGGATTGTGTTTGGCATGCGGATCCCGTCAGCATTCGGTAAGGGATTGCACTCAACGTGGAGAAGGAACACCAAGGGCGAACCAGCAAACTCCACCAGCACCTCGAGCAGCACCCTACCAGCACGCTCAGCAGCAGCAGAGGAATCTACCTCAAGGACGAGAGCAGGCTTATGCGATGACTGTGCAGGACGCCGATGCGAGTAAGTGATTTATAGTTATCCGTTTTTAGTCTTGTTGTAGTTCGTGCCTCTTGGTTCGTGACCTCAGCCCCAACCTAGTAAATTGCAACTTGTTAATAACAAACCTGGTTTTCATAAAAGTTGTAGATCTTTTGTTTTAACTAGATTTTCTGGAAGTGCATAACTTTCATTTTTTAGGGAAACAGTATTTCCCTAAAGTATCTTGTGATGTGTTTTCAAACGATGCTTGCGACCGCGTCATCTCTGTTGACCGGTTATTCCTTTGATTGCGAGGACGCAATCCTCTTAAGGGGGGTAGATTGTAAACCTCCTGATTTTTTTTAAAATTTTAAAACTGGATTTTTCACAATTTTCTGGAATTTTCTGGGAATTTTCTGTAATTTAAAAACTGGGTTTTAATTATTCAATGATTTTTTAATTGATATTAAACAGTATTAAAATATTATAAAAATAATATTTTTGGGTGTAAAATGAAAAACTGGACTTAGGGCAATTTTTCTGGAATTTATCGGACCCCGGACCTATTTTTAAATGCCTAAAAACTATTTATTTAATTAATTAATTATTTATTAATTAATTTACTGTTTTAATTATTATTAATTTTATTATTATTTTTTTTTCGGCCCGCGGCCCGTTGGGCCGGCCCGGCCCAGCCCAACCCGAACCCTGCCCAGCGGGTCGGGTCGGATCGGATCCGCCGCCCGACCCACAGACCCGAACCCGCGTCTCCACCCTCTCCCCCACGACCCGCGGTGGCCCGCTTCCTCCGCCGCCCCGCCCGCGGCCACGCCTCCGCCAGCGCCGCGCTGCCCGCCACGTCGCCGCCTTCCCCGGCCGCTCCCCCCTAGCTCCTCCGCCTATATAAGCCCCTCGACGTCGATCTCCCCTTCCCCGTTCACTTCTCCGGCCACCGCCCCCCGCAGCGCCACCCACCGCCGTCGCCCTCACCGCCGACCACCTCGACCACCGCCGCGACGCTGCGCCACCGCCGTGCCGTCCCAGCCACCCCGTCGTCCTCCTCTTCCCACCACAACAGCCGTCGACAGCAGCAGCACAGCGGCAGCTCCGGCAGACCGCGCCGCCGCCGGCGAGCCTCCAGCGCCGCGCCGCCCTCCGCCGCGTGCCCCAGCCCTCCGCCTCAGCCGCCCGGCCGCCCAGCCGCCGTCCCCGCCGCCGGATCCCCAAACCCTAACCCTAAACTGAATTCCTGTGTCCGACCGTGTCGGACACGATTTTGACCCCGGTTTCTCGGGTCCCTTCAGGTGCGTGTAACTTTTTGCTCATAGCTCCGTTTTCGATTCCGCAAATTGTGTTGCGAAGCCTGTATGACCCTCTCGGTGTCCGGACAAACTGTTCGGGGCATCGCGTCCTGTGGTGATCGCACACCGCGATCCAAAAACAGGAAAAACCAGACCCTGTTTCACCCCGGAACTGAGTACGCCCCGCCAAACGGGACGACTTGGTCGCGCGCGGTCTTCACAGATACGTGCGCCTCGTCGATACGGACGTGTGGGATTTCACGGAAGCTGATTCGGGTGTGCGTGCACACCGGAATCAACGCGTATCCGCGGACATCGCCCCGTATCCGTACTTTCTGGAACGCGCCCTAACTTTGTGTACACACGTCGGATCGAGACGAAACTTACGCCATCGGACTCGTAGCGATACGCTGGTCCTGTGGGTCAAGTTTGGTTCGATTCTGAGAACGTTGACGAAATCGCGTGTCGTGGGCCCCACAGGCCCCGCTCGACGGGCGATTTTGTGAACGGCTCATCGGAATTCAATTCTGAAAGTTCCGTTGGGTTCGTATCAGCATTTCTGACCTGTTGACACTAAGTTTGGTGAATTTGGAGACCTTTGACCCGGACGCGTTTTTCAGTGCAAAGCGGGCCCACCGATGGACCCCGTTTTGACCCGAAACTGCCGTTTTTGCCCTTGTCTCCAAATTGGACCCAAGGACAGGCGTTTCTAGCTGATTGATATTTTCTGGATCTGATGGTGATGTTTGTTTCAGCAACCGGAGTACCGCCCGCAATTCCCGCCGAAGTCAGAACCGCGAACATAGCCGGAACCACAGGCAAGTGTACCTCGCCAAAACTTGCAGCTTGCTACATAATTCCTGGACTTAGTTATACATCAGTGGCAAATAAAGCTTGCCAATTCTCAGATAATTCTGGTTAAAGTATTTACTTGATTGCTTGTAGTTTCATAAGTAACTTGCTTAACTGCTCAACCCAGGACACCTGACACTCTTCATGTGACGGAATTGCCTGAGATATACCTGGTGATTCCGTATAGGTTACATCTTCATGTCATTACAGTTTACATGCTTAGACTCTAGCCTGACTCATTGCATTAGTTCAAACTTGCGTGACTTGTACCTGATATATTCTGGAACTGTGACGTGAGATTACATGGGGTGGGGAGAGTATTACCATATCGAGGCTGATTATAATGTAAATAATGTTATCTGGAGGTGTCCTAGTCTCTGATACAGAGCTTTGGCACAAGTTCTGGCTCTTCTAGAAAATACTGCTATGGTTTCTTAGACACTGATCCTGTAGTAGTCTCAGCCTGAGTATGACTAAAACTCTCACTTGCATATCACTAGCTGGTTTACATATTTACCCTGCTGTTTATTTTATTGCTGCACTGCATATGTTTTGGCTTGTATTTTTTGTACCTTGTTATGTCCCCTGAGGACCTGGAATGGACTATGTCCCCAGGTATAGCCGAGGAGAACTACCCCGAGGTGTACGGTACAGGAGCACTCCTTGGAGCAGAACCCGGAACTGAGGACGAGATAGTGGCCGAAGACTTCACCTGAGCACCGGCTTCAGCTACACAGTATTTCCTTTTCAGTATTTTATTTCCAGTCTATGTTTCCTTAAATGTAACAGAATAATTCTCGGATTGTTTCCCGAGATAACCTTATTTAGTATTGCATATTTAATTCTATTTGCATTATTTCCGTCATTAATCTGTGTTATTCTGTGGATGAGAATAGTAATACCTGAGACTTGTACTTAGTACTGCTAGACTACAGCTTAAGCATGCCCTGATGGATCCATTAAATTGGGTTGTCCATCGGTGCGTGCTGCTGGCCATTGCTCACGTGCTCAGTCCCTCGGTATTTTGGGACTGGGGCGTGACAGTACCAGCCCATGAAACCACTATATCGGAATCAAGTATGCAGTTCTATAACATGAGATATATACACTATTATGAAATAAAAACTAACATAGAAATGTACTCGCCTGAGATCCTGAGCAAGGTGTGTCTCTCGATGCCCAAGCTGGTGTCACACAGACCTATATATGGTATATGCATCAATACAAGATTTTAGAATAAAAAATAAGTTAAACTAGTTCAATTCTATGTCATAAAGCCATTTCTAAGTCAAAACAGTCAAACTAGGTCAACTCTAGGTCAAACTAGTCAAACTTGGTCAAACTAGCTATTTCTAGGTTGTATGAGTCTAACTCTAGGATATTAGGTCCATACACTATGTAACTAGGCCATACTAGCTATGCTATATACTAACATGCATTAACTTATACAATACTCCACTAACTACCTACTAATATATATATATATATATATATATATATATATATATATATATATATATATATATATATATATATATATACTAGTTATCAATATGTATACATAACTAACTAGATAACAATATAACTAACTAACTAAACTATCAATAAAACTAACTAAACTATCAATGAACTAACTAAACTATGCTACTGTTGTGCATCCTAGCTGCTCTAGCTGCTACCCATGCTGCAGTTGTTGTTCTTACTGCTAATACTGATGGATGTTGTTCCTCTTGTTGTTGCTGTGGCAGTTGGCTTCTCTAGTTGCTGTGCAGTTGCTGCAGCTGCTGCCCTTGCTCTCGATTGCTGCTGTAGTGGCTTCTCTTGTTGTTGTTGCTGCAGTTGGCTTCTCTAGTTGCTGATGCAGTTGCCTTTGCTGTTGCAGTTGCTGCCCTTGCTCTCGATTGCTGCTGCAGTGGCTCCTCTTGCTGTGTTGCTGCATAGTTGTTGCAGTGGCTGCTCCTCTTGCTGCCTACACACTGCTGCTCATGCTCCTCCCACTGTGTCCTGATCCCCCTCTCTCTGAACACATACAACACTCACACTCACTCACACTCTATGCACACACACACATATGAATATAAGTACATATCTATATATACACACACCCAAATAATATATTATACTTACATATATACATATATGTAACTCTATATATATATATATATATATATAACCACAAACATATATATATATATATATATATATATATATATATATATATATATATATATATATATATATATATATGTTTGTGGTTATATATATATATATAACCACAAACATATATATATATATATATATATATATATATATATATATATATATATATATATATATATATATATATATATATATATATATAAGTATATACATAATAATAACCACACTAGTAATGCATATACACTCTCCTATTCTCATGACCACCAACACCTCAAAATAAAACATAGACATATACATAAATATACATATACATATATATCATACAACCATTATAAATATAACATTCCAATAGCTATTACCAAGTATATTGAATCTAAAATGCAATAAAATAAACACGTAGAGTGCACCGCACCCGTATCACACTCATTCTATGATACGCTTGCGATACGGCTCCACCACACAACCAAACGTATCCCGAAGGACACGAGTAAGTCTAAAATCATAATTATGAACAATACGAAGAACTAACTAGTTAACTACGTGTCCGTGTCAAAATGTGGCATGCTCAAACTCCCGTATCGGAAGAAAACTCTCAAATCAACATGTATCGCCAAATTGTCGGAATATGGCCTACACGTATCCAATTATGGACACGATACTAGTCACACACACAATCAAACACATGTCAATTTGTCTAATTGAGCTATTGACAAATACAAGATGTGTCAATCTCGAAATTCTTCCAAAATTGATACAAAATACCACTAACTTTCTCCATAGGCCTCCTATGAACCTAATTCCAATTCCTATGGATAGCCTTAGCATATGCGGTGGTTCCTAATGATTAAATTATATATTTAGAACCTAATTAGAGAAAAAAAAACTTAATTGTACATATTGGGAGATGGATTCTCAATAAAATTCTTAAATTTGGTGAAAAGAGCCTCCAACTTGTAGATCCTTGCTCCTACTTGTAGATCATTGCTTCCTCCTTATAGATCCTTGTTCAAATAGCCTCCAATGATGAATAGGAAAGGAATTGGAAAAAAATTTGAGTAGAAATTGGTGTGGGAATGAAGAATTTGGAAGAGAAAAAAATTCTATATCTAGATTTGGAATGACAAATAAGAAAAGAGAGAGAGTGCTTCTCCTCCCTATGATGGCCGGCCCCTTGCCCCTCCTCCAAGCTACTATAGAAAGTCCAAAATACCCCTTGGGGCTTGTCATGAAAAAATAATTGAGGGAAGGTTCTAGTCTAATTGGTTTCACTAATTAATTCACCCTCCTAATGAATGTGCTTACTATTGGGCTCAATTCTAACTAGAATTAAATGTTAGTACATGGATCTAAACTAAACTAGTTAGGTCCACTAATACAAGTCCAAAATAAATCTAACATCTACAATAAATAAATAATATAATAATTAATATTTACAACATGCACAACATTTAATATAATAATCCTAAAATAAATATACCCATGTCCAATTACCAAACTACCCTTAGTTGGAAAATTGAGGGTGACAACCTCGTTCGGTGCAAAAATCCCTCGTGCGCGCTAAGACATGGAGTTCGCTCTGGAGCCTTGGAGTGTTGCATCCGGAGTTGAAGCACATATACAAGACATAATGTTGTAACATCGCCTATGAATTATTTCATGTTATAAGCCACTTGACACGTCTTTATTGTTTCGAGAGAGAACTTGAGCGACTTGTAATCTCGGCCTAGCGCCTTAAATAAGTGGATGCGATCCTATACTCTAATCCTATTTGCGGGCTTGCTCGGTACAGTAACGTAACCAAGACAATATACTCTTGACCTGCATGGGCTGCCACAAAAATATGTCACGCCCAGTCCCAAAATACGTAGGACTAGAAATACGTAGTATGCCAGTCGTATGTATATGACACTCCAATATGTTGAAAAAATTATAACACACACGTACGACATATATGAATAAACAATTCACAAGTGGTACATATACTGTCAATATAGTCACAGGCATCTATATCCCATCCACAGACACAAGTAAAGGAATATCAAAATAAATGACTAAAAGTCTCATGTACGAAGTAGTAAAAAAAAAATATTCGGGTGGAGACAAATCCACCACCAATCGACTAAATCAACTAAAATGATAGAGGAGGTCAGAACTCCAATATAAAATAAATGTCAAATAAAAAAACAGCAGCTAAAAGATCCATCGGCTATGTAGTCATGGGTACTCAGAGGGTAAGACCTCCTCAACAGAGAATGATGTGTCAGGTCCCGGTCTGTACTCCTGCGGATAATCCTGATCGTCTATACCTGGAAAGGGGTCATGTCTTCAGAGGGACGTAACAAGATACATCAAAGTATGACAATAAAGTACCGAAAGTAAACATCCAACGTGGTCGCCTAACCAGTCTATGTGATATGCAGTTTAAGAACAGCTTTCCCGAGTATGGACTATCTGGATAAAATAACGGGATGAACATAGTTCTCTCGGAGATCCAGGGGCCACTGGCATAACGTCTTTCGATCTTCATAGGGCTACAGTAAATAAATGGGGTCATAACGCCTCGCGTCTCCGGCATAGCTTACGGGCCAAAAAGAAAAAAGTGTAAAAGAGTCGCATACGCTTACTCATTGTTCTCCCCACCCAATGTTAATAACGTGTCAATCCATAACACACAAACACCGCTAGTAACTTCTAAGTCTGCTAAACATGATATTTCTATTAGCAGTTATTCCTTATCCGTCGTACGACATTTACGTAAAGGTGGACAGCCTATCACGCAAGCCCGTGTCCTACGTGAGACTCACACTCATGTAACAAATATGTCACGGCCAATGAAACATAATAATGCCTCAACTCATGGGGTGTTCTCGTAAAACTAGGTCAACATGCATAATATAAATAAAAGACAAAAGACGACGCAGCCGTCGTTTGCACCCAAGTCATTATTGGACACGCAGTTTTATATAGAAAAATAAATAAAAATAAATAACAAAAATAAATATGCAGCAAATGAATGTAACTAAACAGTACTATGGCAATGTATACTTGCATGGCAAGCAATCTGTGGAGTATATACGTCAAGACGACAAGCACAAGGAACCAGACAGTAGGGACTTTGAATGAAGGTCTCCGGATGCTGAAATAAACATCACCAACGTGTCCGAAATTAGTGAGATAGTCAAAAACTCTACAATTTCGTTCAATTTGGACACATGGACAAAACGGTAATTTTGGGCTAAAGAGGGATCTATATGTGGTCAACTTTACACCAAAATGCGTGTCAAAAGAAAAGGTCTCTAAATTAGACAAATTATAGGTCAAATAAATCTTAAACGACGATACGAACTCAACGGTATGTCCAATTTTGGATTCCGGTGAGCCAATCACAATTTCGTCCATCAAGTCAACCGTAGGGCCCACGGATAGGCGGCTCGGTCAACTGTCTCGGAATCGCGTGAAACTTGGGTCACAGGACTGGCGTGATACTACGGATCCAATGGAGTAAGTTTTGTCGCGTTCTGACGAGCGTGCACCAACTAATGGAAAATTTTGTAAAATATCGATACGGGAGACTTTTTTCAGATACAGGTTGATTCTGACGCGCACACACGTCCAAATCAGCTTCCGTGAAAGTCCACATGACAGGATATATCATACGCTCCTTTCGATGCAACTGATACGTGACGTGGTGATCCGGTTTGTCGGAACGCACTCCGTATCGTTAGTTTTTAGGTTCTTGAAAAGTTATTTTTCGTGATTTCAACTAAATTTTTAGCACATAATTAATCATCAAACGTATATAAATATTAGGTCGTTGCGATCCTGGTTATATAGACTAGCAATCAGAAAAAATAAAATCATAATTTGGTTGAATCGATTGGAAGAAAATCGCCTTCCAAAACAGTATGTTGGCTTCCAAAAACTGTCATTTCACATATATCTAAAACAGTGATTTTTCGGAAAGTTTCGGATAAATTTACATCAGAAATAGGATGGTTCGAATAAAACTACTTGAAGACATTACAAGGTGTTCATGTTGTGGTTGAATCTAAACTACTGGATCAAAATTCGGTCGCGTACGTAGAAAAAAAATTCAGCAAGGAATATGAGTACCTGAGGTTCGGTTCCTGACGCGATTTACGCGCGCATGTCCGGGTCAGCGGCATCAGGCGGCGGGAGGTCGACGTAGACGAGAGAAGCTTAGGGTTAGGGTTTTCGTAGGTTGCGTGCGCGCGCGCGCGCACACACACACACACACACACACACACACACACATACAACCCCCTAGTTGACCCGACCCAATACAAACACCCCTCGATTATATATATATATATATATATATATATATATATATATATATATATATATATATATATATATATATATATATATATATATATATATATAATCGAGGGGTGTTTGTATTGGGTCGGGTCAACTAGGGGGTTGTGGACCGCAGGGGCCGGGTTGGGAGAAATAGGATTAGTTGTTACAGTGCTGTTGTTGTTGTTATATGTGGTGTTTTGATTTTTTTTTTGGGATTTTTTTTCTTTTCTTTTATTTTCTATTATCATTCTTATAAATTATTATAACTACTATTATTTCTATAAAATAATTATTTTATTTTATTTATTAGTATTATTATTATTAAATTATATATCATTATTAGTATTATTACAAAATACACCCCTAATAGTTACTGTCATTACTATTATTTCTATTTAATTTTATTACTATTTATTGGTACGTTATTGATACGTATTATTATTCCTATAATTAATAAAAAAAATAGAAAATTAGGAAAGGTTACAGATTTAAACTTCCAAAAAAATTAAGAATATATAAGTAATGTCAAAAGTAATGGCGGTACGAATGATACTCTCATATTGCTAATAGGTTTGGCGATTAGGAGATGAGACTACCACTAGGTTCGACGGTATAGGTGTATTTTTTTTTATGAAAAAATCTAGCGACTGTTGGTAACTTTAGCCGTTGTAAATATCCAACATAGCTCTCCAAACACCCTTTCATAATTTCTACACATTCAAGAAAGATCACCAAAACAATAATTGCTCCCATACAGTCAATAGATTTTGGCGGATTGGAGACGAGATCTCCAGTAACTTCAACGGTATGGAGACGATAGAGGTGCAACTCGGACGGGTTGAATCGGATTTGAGCTCAATCCGAGTCCAATTCGATAAATCAATAGTCTAGTCTGAGTCCAAGTCCGACCCAACTTCGGATTCAACATATGAAGTCCAAGACCAAGTCCAGAGGATCGGATTGGACTCGGTTTGGGTTGGGTCCATCGAAATTATCGGACTCAAATATAATATTAAAAATAATTTTAAACAAGAGTAATATTAAACACATAATTAGCAATCAAATCTCAATTATTACAAAATACAAATTAAAATGAGATTTAGCATAAGAAATTGAAATGTTTGGGTAAAAAAATTTATGATTTAAAATTTTTATTTAAGAAGTACGAAATAGTAGATATATATAAATATATATATAAGGTTCTTCGGTCATCCAGAGGTTTATATTCTCTTATATATATGTCGGATTTCGGGTTCTTTGGGTAACCCGACACATGAACCGAGACCAATCCGATTTTTGATCGGGTTCAAATATTTTAACCCAAATCCGAATTCGAGTATTTCAACCTTAACCCAACCCATTAACGGATTTATCCGATCGGATAGCCCGTCTGAGTTGCACCCTTAGGAGACGAGACTGCCACTAGCTTTGAAGATATTGGTGCATTTATTTATTTTTAATGGAAGGTATGGGTGGCAATTATTGCGTCCATAGTGTTATTATTTTTGACGACTTGTATCACCATCTGAATTTTACGAAAGTTATTACCCCTAATCTAATATTAAGAAACAATCTTATCGCGCCCGTAATTTTATGTTCTTTTAAACATTTTTCATATTTGATGGTGACGCACCAAATATGTGACTAATTTAGAAGAAGAAAATTTGTGTGGAGGAAAAAAAAATCTGGCATGTTATTAACAAAAAAAAGTTGTAACGGGATGTTAAACATTGATGCTTGATGATATTTAATAATAAATTAGTCAGATGCAAATACAATTTTGTTGAAGACTGGATGAACTTTTAGTGAAAAATTATGAAGGAAACTATCGAGCAAGGCTCGTTACATAATGACAATAATTCTAAATGCAACCAGGAACCATGAAAGAATTAATAAATTAGCAATACAAGTTGGAGGGAAACTGAGAAAAGAGGAGTAGAGTCCATACAAGAAATAAGATGTGGAACTTTCGATTTTAATCGTATGGATTTTAAACCCAAATCTGATAAAGTAATACAAAGGTCATGTCAACATTTGATTTACCTATAGCCATATTAGTCACTCGATTTTTGGTGTTATGTCCAAGAGGGGGGAAAAGAACAGAGGATAAAACAATGGGTTAATGATGAAGTAAAAAAATTTAAAAACGACATTTTACGTTTGCATTAAGGGGAAGTAAAACAAAGTAGAAAATTTTCCGTTTGGGTGTTTTGAAAAAATGCAAGTTAGAAATATAAAATTCTTAGTTGGTTGTTGAAATGAGTAAAAAAAAGTTAAAAAAAATTGTAGTTCATATGATTTAAAAAATATAAAAATAGAGAGAAAGTGGTCCTCCAACAAAACACGCGATGGGGAAATAATAATTTTCTACTTCTGCGCTCTATTTCGGAGAAGAAGAAAAAAATCGATTTCGTGACAGACAAAATTTATTGTTCATGTCACTTCGCAGTAAATTTTGCATGTAAATCCTCAAACCAAATACGTAAAATGATCACAAATCCGAATTTTGATTATTTTGTGTTCCAAATCAGCAAACCAAATAAAAGAAAATAGGACAACAGACTGGTGTAATAGGAAGACTATGGATTAAGTGAGAAAGACTTGAGGAAAAAAAAATTCTAAATCAAATGTATGGACGATTCGAATTCAAGACAAAAGATAAAGTTAATTACTTAACAAACTAATCTAACATTTAATATATATATATATATATATATATATATATATATATATATATATATATATATATATATATATATGCAAATGACGTCTAGTCTAGTGGTTAAGACCGATGCATATTATCCTGGAGGTTACGGGTCCGAGTCTCCTATGTACCATTTAATTTTTCTTTGGGGGAATTAAATTAAAAATAAATGGCGAGTTGGTGATGGGTGCAGCGCAGGTGGCCGGGATGTGATGGGCCTTCGGCCCGAGTTTGTAGGCCTTCGGACCAGGAGCCTGTAACACAATTATCTCTTCCAATATATATATATATATATATATATATATATATATATATATATATATATGTGTGTGTGTGTGTGTGTGTGTGTGTGTGTGTGTTAGAATAAACGTAGAAGAAGGAAGAAGAAATATGAGAGAATATCTCTTATTAGTGTAATCATAGTGGGAGGCAAATGACTTATTTAACAACCCAATGAAGGTGTAATACTAATCTCTAACCAATGTGTGAATTAAATACAAAGTAGGTGTAACGACCCGCTCCGCTTAACCCGAATGGCCGATTTAAACGGCACAAGTATTGTCACGACCCAATCTCCCGAAAGCTCACTAGTCCCCGCTGAACGTGAATTACCACGTTGCAGCTCTCCTGCAGGACAATCGTTCTCATCGGGACGTGATGCCGTATGAGCCTGGAGTTGCGCTCGTACAAGGCGATGTTGTCAAACACCAAAGTTATCATCAAAACGACCAAGTTACAACGAAAGTCAAGTGTTGTGTACCAATCACACATCAGAGTAATACGCAGCGAAGCTCTCGATAGGGTCCAAATGAAATGCCACAAAGGCATTTTGCCTCAAAGGCGATGCAATACTCTTGCTCTTTCTCTAGCCCACAAAGGTGCTTACAGTTCATACATCATGTCCCGTATATCCAAGAAGTGCCACTACACCTGCGTACCTGAAATAATGCCCACAAACGTGGGTCAGTACACAGCCGTACTGGTGAGCGGGGTAACCCACTCGTCTAAACCGACACTAAGTAAATAGTGAACGCAAACAGTTATATGGTGATCTTTCTAGTTGAATCCTAGATTCATTTCATGGCATGGGGATGACATGTTAAGGAAAGCTGTAAAGCAGTTTAAGCATGCAAGCATTCAACTCAATCCAATCGACAAGCAATAAATAACCAACCCGAAGGATTCTAGCATGCAACCCGTCCTACTCAAGCCCAAGCAACACGGGAAACCATCGAACCATCAACCAAGCCTCAATATCCATCCTCAACCAAAACTTACAATCCAATCTCAAAGTGAACACTCTTGCCGAGGCAAGGTGGCCGCGCCTATACGAAGCACAAACCAACCAAAGAAAAGCAAGCCAACACTTACTTTATGAAGTCACTGGCCAAGCCATAAAGGACATTGATCGGACTAATCAATAGGCAGTCCTACCAGATCCAGCACTGGGTAGCTAGCCCGCCTGGTCGTATCAAACTACCGGCACCGCGCCCAAGACGCGTTACCCATTGTCTCCTCCATGGCCGAATGGTCCCGGTGCCCCGGAGCCTATCCCGTTCGAGGAAACGAAACCCTGTGCAACACAGGTTGTCCGTGGCATGCAGACACCAAGTAGGTATGACGAGAGGATCGAACATTCTCGCCCCACCAAGCGATCCAAGACTCGTTCAACCAAATATCCAACCAAAATATCCAACCAAAGATCCATAACCATTCTTCCAACATATAGCCCAAGGCACCAAATCTCAAGTTATCCCCATAGGCACAATGCCGCTACTCAACACAATGTTTCCAAATGGTGCAACACCCCACGCTCTGAACAATCCCATGGCACAATGCCCCAACAGTGGCACAATGCCCTCGCCGATGCAGTTGTTCGGTTTCGAACCACAACTGCACGCTTTGCTTGACAAAGCGTCCAATTGATACTCGTGCACATATGCACGCTCGCTCGCCCGAATTCCCAATATTCTAACCTAGATATATCATTCCAACTGTCTAAGCATAATTCCAATCATTCAACCAACTGCCCCAAGGGTATAATCCAACTCTAGCTCCAACTATCCAACGAAAACCAATTCAAGCCACAATCCTATCCAAGCAAACAACGTACACTTTATGCATGCCTCAGTGTAGTAATTCCCAAGTTCCAGTCCAAGTGTTCAAGCCTTTACGTGTTTTCCATATTATTAGGCATGAAGGAGTAGAGGAGAAGGGACAGAGCCCACTCACAATGTTTGATCCCGTTAAGCATCATGTCCTGCTGATACGGCTGATTCCTTGAACCCGTGGTCCGATGCAAAGCACGATCTACTCAACTGGTATGACCGTGCGAGCAGGCCGTGCTCTCCAAATTATCCGACCGATCGGACTAAGGAAGACGACATTATCTCTCCAATCCAGCTATCTCAGTACTGTTCTGAACGAACATCTGATTCCCATTGAACTTCGCTAGCCATCTGCACATGAAACCAACTCAATCAATACTTCTTCCCGAAATCCAACAAATCAAATATAACCAGCTATTGTTTTATTCAATCCGACTCAGCGTAACGCACCGTGCGGTTGTGGGGCGTTAGAAGTATAGCGAACCGACCGACCTTACTCAGCGAGATGACTCATTCGATGCAATAGTATTCAGACTTGGACCTTTAAATGGAGTTCAGACTTAGACCTTTCAGAGGCGTGCTCGGAGTCTCGCTCGGCCGATGCGATTCGTCGCTAAGTGGGTGGCCCCGGTGAACATGTCCCTGCTTAGCTGCAGACTTAAGAAAATGAATTATACATGCTAGTTTCTAGCGATAACCTTTGCATGCTCATAAAAAGAAAGATGAACGCACATAGCTAAGGGGATAACCCCGCCTTATCATTTCATAGAACATGGAGATCTTACTTGCTATCTGCGAAATCTCGCTTATTGGGTTGAAATGTAGTAGTTTCTTATATGTGCCACAAAAGTAGTTTTGAGTTCGTATTGAGGCACTGCATCGCACGGAATGTGATAGATGATAGAGTATAATCATATTGCATACATAGACGAAGAAGACTATCAAGTAGTCGTTTCGAGTCAGGAGAAGAAAAGAAAAGAAAGTACTCGGAATATCCAAATCACCGAGGTAGTCTCTAATCAGGGAGCTGCGCAAAGAAGAAAGATCCAAGTGTAGTCCTCGGCAAGATTGAACTGAGCTGATGTCCTCGGATAATAGAAACCGAGCAGGTAGTTCTCGGCTAGGAATGGAAGTGGGAGAGTAGTTGCATGGTCATGGACAACTGGTTGCGCAGCAGGTAGAGAAGAGTCCTCGACACGATTGCTAAGGCATCCGAATTGTGTCGGCCTGGGAGGACAATACCAGTGTAGTCCTGGTAATACGCTAGCTAAAGTACTAGCGGGCGAGTACGGGACGTCCAGCAAGGCTTGCTACCGACCTGGAAAGACAGCCGACTCGTCGGATAGTTCGGGACGCCCAGTAAGGCTTACAACCGAGTTGGGAAGACAGTCGTTCCATCCCAGATCATGTCCAATATGGCTAACAGAGCCAGTGACCTTCATATAGATAAGTCATGCATGCATAGCAGCGATCCATATTCAGAAAAGGAGTAACAAGAAGGAGTATAATGCACAGAACTTTGCATATTTAGAATGGATGCACGGTATATAACATAGTTCGAGTAGAAGATATCTGAGACAGAGACACAGTCATAACACTTGAATTGCATAGATATTCTTTATTACTTAGTACTGCTTTTATTGTTGGGAATGACATGGAAGGCCAAAGGGTAAGAACAAACTCGGTTGATTATAGTACGACACTCTTGCCTCAGACACGAGTATTACTTTCATTATATCACCATGAAACTGATCCTAAGGCAAAAACTAGAAAGATAAAATAATCAGTCGGTGCACATAACTAATGAACTTGCTTGTTTTATGGCGTGGGCGAGCGGCCTCCCTACCAGTGCATTCAAAGTACTGATACCCAACCAGATTGCATGCAGGGTGCATGGAGAACTCGTACGGATTCGCAGATCGCTTAACGAATTGAGGCGTCAGACCGCACTTGGCGTCTTTGAGCGTGGCACGTGGACCTGGAGCTCACATATATGAGACATAATGTATAGGAACATCATCATCCAGTGTGTTTGATTCAGTTATAAGCCTAAGGGCATATTCATTGTAAAGAGAGAGAGAGAGAGAGAGCACGAGCAACTTGTAATCTCGGCTTAGTGCAGCTTGTAATCTTTACTTTATATCAATAAATAGCTTATTTTGGATTCAATACTTGTGTTTATTCTATGTTTTCGCTATGACGACTCTGCGAACTAGTTATCACGGGCCATTTTGGTATTTGTCTTGCGAGGGCACAACTCCAGGCTCACGCGACATCACGTCCCGATAAAAATAATCGTCCTGCGGGAGCGCTGGCGCGGTGATTCGCGCCTAGCGAGGATGACCGATTCCTGCGGGAGATTGGGGGGTGACATTTTGGTATCAGAGCACAGCTTTACGTTCTTGGAATTCTTATAGATTCTCTCAGTTTTTTAATTTGTGCATTGATGATGTGATAGACGCTCGCTATCTCGATGTTTCGATGAATGTTCCATACAATGAGTCTAAATAATTTTGAAAGTGCATGTGAATTATATGATTGTTTGAATGGGATTATAATGCGAAGGCCTTTGTGCCAAACTATATCAGACTTTATGATAATAGACTCGTGCTTGAAAATTTCCAGTTACGTGGGAACCAGATGCCTTACCCTAATGCTAGCAGATTTTTATACGAAACTAGAATATCATTCGGACAGGATAGCTATGCACACAGTCTTTCGACTAAGTTATGCTGAGTATCGTGCACCTAGACCTTTTGGTGCGAGCAGGTTGCGAGCGAGATTTGGGTATTGCTCGGATAAGGATAAAGTCGAACTTAGAATGGAAATCGATAGAGACGTTATCGAAGTACCGCTAAGGCGGATAATAAAAATTGTGTTTGGATTTTGAGATATAGTTTGGATGGTTATCCGTAGCGTTAAGTTACGACTCAAAACATAGTTTGTATGGAAAGACTATACATACGATACTAAGATTATCAAGGCAGCGAATAGGGATCGTGATGGAGTTCTAAGGAACGAATTGGGTATACGAGTGGACGATGCGAACGCGATTCAGGATTTAATAGGATAATCGATTCCTGAGTGGTTTATGCGATAGTCTCAGGATCGAATAAGCAATTTGAGAATAGAATAAGTTATAAAGATTCATAGAGTATAGCTCAAATCCTGAGTGGTGTATTGGACGTCTTAGAAAAGTTCGAACGAATCGTGGATTTCGGGATATTAAACGAGTCTAGCAACAAGCGACGAGATTGTGTAAAGCCTTAGTATAAATAATGCCTAGCAAGTAAGCGAACTCGAAGGAATCATGCAAGATTTGATTTGAACGAGTTAGAATGAGTTAAATAATGGACAAGGCATATATTGGATAGGAATTCAGAGTGTTGAAATTAATATCTGGGTCAAAGAAAACTTAGTAAATCGTACGAGCGATTTCAAATGGAATCAAACAAATTGAAACTCGAGTTGAGATAGAATAATCGAGGATGCGATAGGTAGTTAGCGCGATAGAAGATATCGCGCATGGAAAATCAAGATCGGGTAGGATATCGCTCGATAGAATTTAGCTTGAGTAGGGATGTTATGATTTCAGATTTGGAAATACTTGATATCATATCAATGGTTGGAAGATAGCATGGATTGATGCAAGTTAGCAAAATTGTGGTTCAATGATTGAGATAGGTGATTATGGACTTAATCTTGAATTTGAACGAACGATCTTGAATCAAGTTCGAAGGTAATACTCGACATCAGGCCTAGATGAGATCGACTATTCCGCGGGAGCGCTGGTGTAGTAATTTTACGTTCGGCGGGGATGATCGAACTCGCGGGAACATATTCAAAGATTTTACAAACGAACTCGATAAAATAGAACGTATCAAAAGTGAATAGACTTTGGCTTAGGATTTGAACTTAGTTGTTTGAGGAATGTTAGAAGTAAACTACAAAATGATCAAACGATAACATTAAAGTTGGACGATTTTGCTAGATGAATTATGATTACGACAATAATGGTTATTAAATGAACATGACTTGATGGATCAATGTACAACTTGGATGAAATGAAGTGTGACGATAAGGTATCCCGATCATTTCGATGATAACCATAACGTTCGACGTTTTTGTCTGGTACAAGCGTAACTCCATGCTTGTATATGCGTCACGTCCGAATTATGACGATTATCCAGCGGGAGCGTTGGCGTGGTGATCACACGTCCAACGGGGATGATTGAACTTGTGGGAGACCGGAGCGTGACAGTTGAAGGATCGTTTTGACTTGTGGTTCGACACGATAAGATGAGTTTCTGGATACAAGTGAATCAAAGGTATTTCGGAGATGAGTTAGTCTAGAACATGAAGCAAGATGCTCGATGGTTTAGTGAACGGATACATAAATTATGTTGTACGACTTTAAATTTGTGATTGAGATCGAAGAGGTAGAAATTAAATCGCGACTTGGTGGTCTAGACTAAGAAAAGATTGGATATATGGATCCTATCATGTGTTTGAGGAGATAGATTATGTGAATCTTTAGGTTTGACATGCTACGTAGATATATCGTGGATTCGGTGCAACAAATATGTTGATATGGATAGGATAATTTGTGCTCGATGTTTAGGAATCTGAGTAAAACGAGCTTAGGTAGAATACCCCGTGCGAAAGAATAATAGTTTGATCTTAGGGCATTGGGGCGAGCGTCGTGCAACGCGATTGTACGGTGAGTCGCAAACTCGAACTGTATCTTTGACCTTGTGAGCTGACCAAGTGGCTAGGCAGATGACCCTATGCCTTGAGTTGAGCTAGAGTGACTGACTTCAGGATATCGTTCAAAAAAATGATAGAACTAGGACAACAAGACTTAGAGTTAGGACTTAAAACTGGGTGTATGCTAGCGATGTTGGCGTTGAAACTGTCACGCCCCAGTCCCAAAATATCGAGGGACTAGACACGTGGCAATGGCCAGCAGCACACACCGATGGACAAACCCAATTTAATGGATCCATCGGGGCATACTTAAGCTGTATTACAATAGTCAGGATTTACTAATCTCATCCACAGAATAAAGATAGCAATATCAGCAAAAGAAATAAACAACATCCAGTTACAAGTAATTAAAAATCGGGGAACAACCCGATAATAAGTCTGTTTACACAAGTTCAGTTAAACAGGAAAATAAAGAGTTTATTGGCCAAATAAAACTGAGCATGGCGAAGCAGTTGTTCATGAGAAGTCCTCAGCGATCACCTCGTCCTCAGGTTCCGGTACTGCTCCGAGTAGTGCTCCTGTTCCGTATACCTCAGGATAGATCTCGTCTGCTAAACCTGGGGACATAATCCGGATCCAGGTCCTCAGGGGACATAGCAAGGTACAAGAAAGCTCAAGCCAAAATAATGCAGTAAATGAAACAAATAAGGTAAATAAATAAACCAGCTAAGTGATAATGCAAGTGAGAGTTATTAGTCATACTCAGGCCGAGCCTACTACAGGATCAGTATCAAGAAACCATAGCAGTATTTTCTCGAAGGGCCAGAACTGGTGCCAAAGCTTTGTGTCAGAGACTATGACACATCCAGATTACAATATATATAATATAATCAGCCTTGATATGGTAATACTCTCCCCACCCAATGTAATCTCACGTCACAGTTCTCAATGTTCATGTTACGCAAGATTAAGCTAATGCAATAAGTCAGGATAAAATCTAAGCTTATAAATTTTATAAGTCATAAACCTGTATCCTATACAGAATCATCTTAAATATTCAGGAAGATTCTGTCTCATGATTCGTGTCAGGTGTCCTAGGTATAATGTACTTGATATGGCAAGTACGAGAATGTAAATGTCACGTTATCCATCTCTAGTTGACATTGCACAAACCCGCGTACGGGTTGGCACCCGACTATAATCGGACGCTAAGCAAGTCACACGGCCCTAGGGTTGAGCATGTACAGCAGTCACAGAAAATAAATCAAGCAAACAAAATGAATCAATATACTGCAATTTATGGCAAGGTACACTTGCCTGGGTTTTCGGCTCCAATTGTAGCTCTGGCTTCAGCGGGGTTTGCAGGCAGTACTCCGGTTGTTGACATAGACATCACCATTAGATCCAGAAAATATTAATCAGCTAGAAATGCATGTCCTTGAGTCCAATTTGGAGACAAGGGCAAAAATGACATTTTCGGGTTAAAGCGGGGTCCACATGTGGGCCGCTTTGCACCGAAAAATACGTCAGGGTCAAAGGTCTCCAAATCTGTCCAACTTAGTGTCAAAAGGTCAGGAACGATGATACAAACCCAACAGAACTTCCAGAGTTGGATTCCGATGAGCCGATCTCAAAATCGCCCGTCAAGTGGAGCCTGTGGGGCCCACGACACACGATTTTGTCAACGTTCTCAGAATCGAACCAAACTTGGCCCACAGGACCAGCGTATTGCTACGAGTCCAATGGCGCAAGTTTCGTCTTGATCCGACGTGTATACACTAAGTTACAGCAAGAACCAGAAAGTTCGAATACGGGGCGGTGTTCGCGGATACGCGTTGATTCCGGTGTGCACGCACATCAGAATCAGCTTTTGCGAAATTCTGTATGTCTGTATCAACGACGCGCACGTATCTGTGAAGACCGCACGCGACCAAGTCGTCCGTTTGGCGGGGCGTACTCAGTTCCGGGGTGAAACAGGGTGTTGGTTTTCCTGTTTTTGGATCGCGGTTCACGATCACCACAGGACGCGATGCACCGAGCGGTTTGCACGGGCACCGAGGGGGTCATACAGGGTACACGATGCAACTGACGGAATCGAAATCAGAGCAGCGAGGAGAAAGATATGAGTACCTGAACAGGGCTCCGGGAAACTGCGTTTCTCGTGTCCGCGATGTGTCCGGTGTCCGAGTCGTGTCCTGTGTCGTCTCATCACTGTTCTGTGTCGTGTCTAGGTCGAGTCCTTGCTGTGTCCGTGTCCTGACTGCAGATTTAGGGCTTCTGCGAGTTCGCCGGAGGAGGGCGGCGCTGCGGCGGTGTCGTCGGCTCTGCACGACGGGAAGGACGGCGGATCGGTCTCCGGCGAGGCGCTGGGACGGAGTGGGCAGCGAGGAGGATGGGGCTCGGGTGGTGGCGGTGCTGGCTTGGGGCAGCAGGACGGAGGACACGGCCGAGGAGGATGGCGTCGGTGGTGGAGCCGGAGGTGGCTGAGGAGAGGAGGAGAAGAGGGGCTGGGCGAGGCGGCTAGGGTTACGGCGGGGTCGGGGCAGCCGGTGGCTAGGGGTTTAAATAGAGGATAGGGGAGAGGGACGGCCGGCGGTTGGCCGGAAGGGGAAGGGAGCTGTCGGACGTTACGGGAGAGGAGGCGACGCAGGGAGGCGAGCGGGCGGCAGGTCGGCCGGCGGAGGGAGGCCAACGGTCGGGCGGCTGAACGTTTGGGGGAGAAGGAGTTAACGGGTCGGGGAATACGGGCGGACGGGTCGGGTCCTAGCGGATCCGGCCCGATCCAATAAAATGGATAACGGGTCGGGTCGGGCTAGTGGGTCGGGTCTGGGTTAGACCCGGATCCGACCCGCTAAGGATTAGGGTTTGGTTCAATGAACCCGGTCCGGTTTGGTTCAATTTGGTTTGGTTTATTTAAAATAAACCCGGTTTATTTTGGTTAATTTAATAATTAGTTTTTAGGGCTTTAAAAATCCATCCGGGGTCCAATAAATTCCCGAAAAATTACCCTATGTCTAGTTTTTCATTTTACACCATAAAATATTATTTTTATAATATTTTAATATTATTTATTATTATTTAAAAATCATTTAATAATTAAAACACCTGAATTTAATTACAGAAAAATCCTAAAAATTTTCAGAAAATTGTGAAAAATCCAAATTTAAAAATTCTTGAAAATCAGGGGGTTTACAGAAACGAACACAACGGGAGATAGGACTGGGTGAAAATTGATTGATTGGATAGATTATGCAATGGAGAGAAATAAGACGGTATTGGGAAATTGTCGGACGGAACTCTTATGATTAGAATTGGTGATATTCAAGATAAGTTGGCATAACGAATTAAATTGTTGCTTGGAAGATGTGCGTTGTTAGTAATGCAATACTTAGATTTGAGTGGGATTGAAGTAAACGATGACTAAACGAACCAGAGTTACGTTAGTCGAGTAGCAAAACGATTGACAATTCAAATTTTTTTTACGAGTAGCTTATCCGACTTAGCTGCCACTAAGCTTGGTTGAAATACACATACTTGCGGGACGCCTTGAATATGAGTACGATCCAGACTTAGCGATATGCATAACTCGAATGCAGATGCAAGTAAAAATGTTAGATGCTCATGGATGAGTATGGCAATTGAAGTAAGTTAGACTCAGCCTAGACTTCGTAAACGGAAGATTATAACATTTCCCGTATGAACGAGATAGTTCTGTGCTAAGGCGCAGTAAGAGACTGAGCCAGGAACGCAATGATTAAATGATAGAGTCATTCAATAAAATGGTTAAGCACATGTGGAAAACGAAACGAGAAAACAAATAGGAAGTTAAGTTTGATCGGACCTAAGACGCGATGGATTAGAACGTATCCCGTGTTGGGCAAAAAAATTGCTCTATGCTAAAGCAATAAAGACGGAGTCAGAAAACGTAGGCAATTTGATGCAACGACTTTGGGTGATAGTAAATTTACTTAGCGAGAATTAACGGTGACTCAGATAAATATTGATGCAAAACAAGATTGGAAGATTAGCTGATGTCACTACCACTTTTCCATATAAGGGGCATTTGTGTAATTTAGCTAAATTAATTAATTATGAATTTAATTATTTGCTGAGTTTTTATAACTATTATATATTGTAAGTGGTATTTTGATTTTAGGTCAACTCTAGAACGCATTAGGGCAAACCCTAATGACCAAACCCTAATTTGTAAACCCTATTCTAGCAAAACCCTAGAATTTTAAATTAGGATGGAACCCTCAAAACCCTAGACTGACTTAACCTTAGCTAATTAGGTTCTACATGACCTAACCTAGGGGTTAAACCTAGGCCATACACTAGAAACCCTAACTGGGCCTATATATATATAAGGAACCCTCTCATTCTTCATAGAGGGAGAAGAAACCCTAGCCTCCACAAGAGAGAAACCATCTCCCCACCCTATTTTTCGAGATTAAACCTAGGGCTTCCATTTTCTCCTCCTCCAAAGCAAGAAAATCAGGGAACTTGGGTCAAGGAGACTTGGGAAGGAAGAACTTCCATAGGGAACCATCTCCCTGCAGGTAAAACCCCATTTTATACATGTAATCTCTGTTTTTCTGTCGATTATTGGCCATTAGGGAACCCCTTGCTGTGTAATTCGAATTTTAGGGTTCTTGATTAGGTTTTGGTGACCAATTGGGGTTTTCCCCAATTATCAGGAACCCTAACCCTAGGTGGTTGTTTATAGACTGATTTCACCCTCCTACGTGTAGGTTAGATATTGATTTAGGGTTTTGTTTTGGGTTCTCATGTGTTCTTATGTAAATTCATCTTTCTGCACTTCTTGTGCTTGGTGATATGTTTAGTAGGGTGTTTAGTTTTAGATCTATTCGAATCTTGCTAATGTTTGATGTATATATATATTTATACATAGGTTTATAGATTTGATGTGTGTTTCTATCTATATCTATGGTTGTAGAGTATGTATAGCTGTGTGTTTTGTAGAGGGGGATTCCCAGAGCAGTCGGGTTGGGAGTATAGCTGGGGGGTGTTTGTGTTATCAGTGTAATTCCTGTGTGTTCAGTATTGGGTGCAGTGTATTTCTGTGGGTGTGTGTGTGTATCACTAGAGTGCCAGTATGTGAATCTCAGAGTATTACCTGTGTGTATAGATAGTGTTGTGTAGATTAGGTTCTATGTATCAGAACTCAAACTGTGTAGTGTAGGTTATAGAGTATCCTTGTATGAGGCATATGTGCATGTGAGTAGTTCTGTGTGAAGGTAGTTGTAATTTCAGAAACTGTGTCAGTGTGTATCAGTAGCAGCAACAACTGCATTAGCAGCTGATACTTTTGGTTGTGGTCATGGGTGATAGCTGATACCATTATTGTTTGAGGGGTATGGACTGGATGATCGGGTTATGGTCCAGGTTGGACTAGAGGTGAGGATCGAGTGCTGGTTCTCAATGTATCAGTAAAGACTGGTATATTGGTTTTAGTAAGTACTGTGTGTCAATAGGGATAGTGAATATGAGATTAGATTAAGTATCAGGTATGGTGTTCAAGTTGTTAGGTATCAGTTAGGAAGGGAGAGGAGATGTTAGATTCTTAACAGCAATATTTTGCTGTAGATTGCAGTGTGTATCACACAACAGGAAGTTGAGGACGGAGGGAAACTGGGAATGGTCAGGAGAATAGCAGTTGTAGTGCCTTCGTGAGGTACCAATGTAGATTTAGGGGTCGACATTAAGAGTGCAGCTGCAACATTGTTGCATCAGACATTGTAAGAAAATAGGGGGATCGAGCAGTAAGTGGTCACAGTAGCAGCAGACACCAAGTCTTGAACTGCAAGTCTGCAGATGTGTGGGAAGTTAGATATGATACAGTAGCAACTCTTGAGTGGTTAGTTGAGGGAATTAGTTGGGGGGGGTAGTGATCCAGTGTGTGTTGGGCATATGGGGTATCAGATTTCTGTGCAGATTATGCTGTGTGTATCAGTTGGGTGAGAGACTTGTGTCTGTGTGTATGAGCAAGTATGTGTCAGTGAGTCCTAATTGTGTATTGTTTAGAGTAAGTACCTAGGTGTTACCTGTGTCCCTAGTGTTCAGTGCAGTGTAGGTAATCATAAATCTGTGTGGGTAGCAGTGTCCCAGTGAGAGTGTGTGTTGTGCAGTATCGGTAACTTGGGTGACAGTGTGTAAGTCTGAGAGAGAGAGAGAGAGAGAGCAGTGAGCACTTGAGTGCACAGGTTTTGGAGAGGGAGGAAGACTAATATTGTGAATATGGGTAAGTATCCTATTGGAACTAAGGTGCAGGAGTATCTGAGTATCAGTAGGTAGATACCTAGGAATTGGGGATTGATGTATAGAGTAGCAGATAACTAGTGGAGATAGCCACTAGAGTATCAACTAGGGTGTAACACTGGAATTCAGTGTGAGGTAAGCACACATAAGGTAGTATTGATGAGGGAATATGCTAATGAGTAAGGTAAGGGTACACTAAGGTAGTTAAGGTAGTAACTAGTATTAACTAGTATTTACTAAAGCACTAAAACATTTAGTATAACCAATAAATAGTTAGTATAACTGATAATAACTACTTTAGTTAGATATTGTCTAATGTAGACTATTATGGTATAGATTTGACTAGTGGACTTAGTTAACCTAGTTGGACCTAGCTAAGGCCTAGTTTAGCTAGTTTTGACCTAGAAACCTTGTATTTAAATTGTTAAACATGTTATTCTTTTAATTCATTAATTAACATTGAATTTCCATATTAGGTCATTTTGATCCCATTTTGGACATCGACCCTCACACCTTGCTCAGGACCACAGGCGAGTACATTCTCTGACAGTTTTCATTGTTGATCACTTCTATAAATTGTAGTGTATTTCATACTTGATTCCGACACTGTGGATACACGAGTTAGCATCCTAGATCCCCATCATGAGGAGTCGTGATTGGAATCCACCGTGCTAGCTGGGGATGGGGAATTATTAGTAGATTATGTGATCATATCCAAATCCTTGCCATGCATCATAGCTCACCCCACTTCTCACGTCGGGTGCGGCCTGACCATCATCATGCTTCATAGCTGTTATATATGATTAGCCTGACCATTATCATGCATCATAGCTAACCATATGGTTAGCCTGACCTTCAAGAATCATAGCTAATCATATATAACCAGCCTGATCTAGTCCCAAGCCGATCACATAATAAACTAATATTTCAAACACATAGCTAGATGTTTTATCTTTATTCAGATACATTTGTTCTAGCATTCACTGTTTATTGTTCATTGCTAGATGCTCTATTGTCTATTTCATTTTCTCCTGTACTTCTCAGTTTCAGCATTTATTTCCATCTTGTATCTCTTACACTGTTTATAGATTTTGTCAATTTAATGAAACTGCTGTTAGTGCTTGTGCTTCGCTCCAATCCTGACTGGATAACAACATTTTCAGAGGACCTGGAGGACTTTTGCCCCACTCATTACGGCCCAGGAATAGAGGGAGATTTCACTCCAGAAATCCCAGAGGAGGTGCCTATCCTAGAGGAGAACTTACCAGCCTGTTCTTAGACTACTTTTTCTACATTATTGTTTTAGACTGAGACTGAGATGTATTTATTATTTGTGACTTTGTGAGGTCATTTAGACCCAGGATTTGAGTTGGATTATTGTGGTTGGTTTTTAATAGAACTCTTTTCAATTCTCATCGTGCCATTATGTTTATAGTTGTGATTGAGTATATCATAGAACTGTGGATTATTATCATTGTCCTCCGTACGGAGTTGAGACTATTGACAGGATATACTATGTTTGTGACCTAGACAGCGTTCTACCGCCGATGCTGCGGCGTAGGCTGGACGTACCCACGACTCATGCCCAATTTCCGGGTGCGGGTCGTGACAGCTGAGAATCAAACTTTTGGGTTTAGGCGTAACAATAGATTTCGATAGGCGACGTCGAGTAATATTGGGTTCGCATGGATAGTGTATTACAATTTGGCAAGTTCACCCAAAACCTGAGTTTTCTAGTGCGCATTGAGTAATAGAATATCACGTGTTAGAGTAATACAGCCCTGCGCCAGGTGTAGTAGAGTTTTAGTCGGGGAATGCAACGAATAAGTTGAGTATAGTTCGATAGCATTGAACGATAGAGTTGTTCGATGAGATTGGCTAAGCATGTGCGTAGCGTGTGGTGAGGAAAAAAATGAATATAGTGTTGAAACAATCTTTAGAAGTTATACGAGAAGTATAGAGTTTGGTTTAAGAATTTATGCGATAATACTAGTTGCGCTCAGGAAGTCTCGAGGATGAGACTGTTCTGAGTGGTGTATGATGTAATGACCCGCTCCGCTCAACCCGGAGGGCCGATTCAAACGGCACAAGTGTCACGAACCGACCGGTCTTGCTCAACGAGATGACTCGTTCGATGCAATGGTATTCAGACTTAGACCTTCAAATGGAGTTCTGACTTAGACTTTTCAGAGGCGCGCTCGGAGTCTCGCTCGGCTGATGCGATTCGTCGCTAGGTGGGTGGCCCCTGTGAACCTGTCCCTGCTTAGCTGCACACTTAAGAAAAGAAATGATACATGCTAATTTCTAGCGATAACATTTGTATGCAAATAAAAAAAGAGATGAACGCACATAGCTAAGGGGATAACCCCGTCTTATCATTTCATAGAACATGGAGATCTTACTTGCTATCTGCGAAATCTGGCTTATTAAGTTAAAATGTAGTAGTTTCTTATATGTGCCACAGAAGTAGTTTTGAGTTCATATTGATGCACCGTACCGCACCACACGAAATGTGACACAGGATAAAGTATAATCATATTGCATACATAGACGAAGAAGACTATCAAGTAGTCATTCCGAGTCAGGAGAAGAAAAGAAAAGAAAAGAAAGTACTTGGAATATCCAGATCACCGAGGCAGTCTCTAATCAGGGAGCTGCGCAAATAAGAAAGATCCAAGTGTAGTCCTCGGCAAGATTGAACCGAGCTGATGTCCTTGGATAATAGAAATCGAGCAAAAAATTCTCGCCTAGGAATGGAAGTGGGGGAGTAGTTGCATGGTCACAGACAATTAATTGCGTACCAGGTAGAGAAGTCCTCGACACGATTGCTGAGGCATCTGAATCATGTTGGCCCAGGAGGATAATGCCAGTGTAGTCCTGGTAATACGCTAGCAGAAGTACTAGCGGGCGAGTGCGGGACGTCCAGCAAGGCTTGCTACCGACCTGGAAAGACAGTCGACTCGTCGGATGGTTCAGGACGCCCAGTAAGGCTCGCAACCGAGATGGGAAGACAGTCGTTCCATCCCAGATCATATCCAATATGGCTAACAGAGCCAGTGACCTTCATATAGATAAGTCATGCATGCATAGCGGCGATCCACATTCAGAAAATGAGTAACAAGAAGGTGTATAATGCATAATACTTTGTATATTTAGAATGGATGCACGGTATATAACATAGTTCGAGTAGAACATGTCTGAGACAGAGACACAGTCATAACACTTGAATTGCATAGATATTCTTCATTACTTAGTACTGATTTTATTGTTGTGAATCACAGGGAAGGCCAAAGGATAAGAAAAGGGTAAGAACGAACTCAATTGATTATAGTACGACACTCTTGCCTCAGACACGAGTATTACTTTTATTATATTACCATAAAAATAATCCTAAGGCAAAGACTAGAAAGATAACATAATCAGTCGGTGCACATAACTAATGATGTCACGCCCCAGTCCCAAAATATCGAGAGACTAGACACGTGGTGGCCAGCAGCACACACCGATGGACAAACCCAATTTAATGGATCCACCGGGGCGTACTTAAGCTGTAATATAACAATAAGGGTGCAAAATACTAATCTCATCCACAGAAATGAATACATCAATATCAGAAACATAGTGCAATATCAATCTCAATAAACATAACTCGGGGAACACCCCGATAATGAGTCTGATACAATAGTCAAGAAATAAGATAACAACTGCATATACTGAGTATGGATAAGACATATACTCAGGAGAAATCCTCGGCGATCACCTCGTCTACTGGATCTGGTACTGCTCCAGTGCCTGCCCCTGTTCCTGCTCCTGCTAATGCTCATGTCCCGTATACCTCGGGATAGATCTCGTCTGCAAATCCTGGGGACATAATCCGGTATCCAGGTCCTCAGGGGACATAACAAGGTACAGAAGATACAAGCCAACATAAATGCAGTGCAATAGTAAATGAAATAAATAGGGTAACTATGTAACCATCTATGTGAAATGCAAGTGAGAGCATCACCAAAACTCAGGCTGAGTCACTACAAGCTCTGTGTCTGGGAGCCGGTAGCAGTAAATAACATGTAATGTGCCTAGCTCTGCTGGAGAGTCTACGGCCTCACAATAGTAGTAGATATATATAAACAGCCTGTAGCCTATGTGTCTCTCCCCACCCAATGTAACCATACGTCTCATGTCCAAAATGTCTCATGTACATGTCACGCAAGATCATAGCTAATGCAATAAGTCATCTAATATCTATGAATATAATGTCTATGTCATAAGCCTGTATCCTATACAGAATTACCATGAATATCTCAGGAAGATTCTGTCTCATGAATAGTGTCAAGTGTCCTAGGTTATGGTGTACTTGATAAGGCAAGTACGAGAATGTAAAGGGTCACGATATCCATCTCTAGGTGACGTTACCAACTCCGCGTACGGTGTTGGCATCCGACTATTAATCGGACGCTAAGTAAGTCACACGGTCCTAGGTTAAGCATGTACAACAATATAAATACAGTCAAAGGAATAAATAACAAGAACTGCAAGTTTTGGCAAGGTACACTTGCCTGGGTTTGAATACCAACAGTTGTCCCTATATCAGAGGATCCTGCAGATACTCCTCCAAAAGCTGTAATAAACATCACCAACAGTCTCAAAAAATATCAAATAGCAAGAAACGCCTATCCTTAAGTCCAATTTGGACACAAGGGCAAAAATGACAGTTTCTGGTTAAAGCGGGGTCTACATGTGGGCCGCTTTGCTCCGAAAAATGTGTCAAAACCAATAGTCTCCAAATTCATCAAACTTAGTGTCAACAAGTCAGGAACGATGATAGGAACCCAACGAAACTTCCAGAATTGGATTCCGATGAGCCGATCACAAAATCGCCCGTCAAGTGGAGCCACGGGGCCCACGATACGCGATTTTGTTAACGTTCTCAGAATCGTACCAAACTTGGGTCACAGGACCAGCGTATTGCTACGAGTCCGATGGTGCAAGTTTCGTTTCGATCCGACGTGTGTACACGAAGTTACGACGTATTCCAGAACAGACGGATATGGGGCGTTGTCGGCGGATACGCGTTGATTCTGGTGTGCACGCACGTCCAAATCAACTTCTGCAAAATCCCGCACATCCGTATCAACGGCGCGCACGTTTCGGTGAAGATCGCTTGTGGCCAAGTCATCCCATTTGGCGGGGCGCACTCAGTTCCGGGGGGAAACGGGGTATCATTTTTTTCTATTTTTGGATCGTGGTTCGCGATCTCCACAGGACGCGACGCACCGAGCAGGTTGTAAGGGCATCGAGGGGGTCACACAGCCTACACGTCACAACTGACGAAACAGGAAATGGAGCAACGAGAAGAGAGAACGGGTTACCTGAACGGGGCTCCATAGAACGAGGATTCTCGTGTCCGGGTTCTGAGTTCTGCCGTTTCCGGGTCAGCCGTGTCCTGGTGCTGTGTCCGGGTGCTGTGTTTAGGCGGAGACTTGCATGGGGCTTCGCCGTGGCGGCTCAGGGCTTTGTCGAAGGAGGACAGCAAGAGGAGAGGTGGCTCGGTGCTGCTCCGGCCAGGGAGAGGCTGAGAAGGGAGGAGGAGAAGGAGAATGGGGGTGGCTGCTGCTCGACTCCGGCGATGCCGAGTCGAGCAGGGAGGAGAGCGGCGGAGGTGAGGTACTGAGGTGGGTGGTGGTGAGCAGCAGGTATGGGGAGGAAGACGATGAGGTGAGGTCGACTACTCCGGCGACTGGCGGTTCAACTCCGGCGCGGGTGGAGGTCGACGAGGTGCTCGGTGCAGCGGTTCATCGTCTGCTGTGAGTGCAGCGCAGCGGCGGAGAGGGAGATGGCGAGATGGGGGTGCTGCGGTTCGGGGAAGATAAGGCAGAGGACCGTCGAGGGGAGAGGCGGCCAGGTCGAGGTCCTGGGTGGCGGAGGGCGGCGCTGGAGATGGTGGAGGTAGTCGGCTGGTCTCGAGCGGGTGATGGTCGGGAGAGATGGGACTGGGCGGTGGTCGAGGAAGGCGAGGTCGACGAGGTTCGAGGACGGGTCGAGCGGGGTCGACGGTTTGGGGTGGTGGTGCTGGGCTGGACTAGGGCAGAGCTGGTGAGGGGAGATGGAAGGCTGTGGGGGTTCGAGGCGGAGCTGCGGGTTTTGGGGTGGTGGTGCTAGTCGGGGTCGACGACTGGGGCTGCGGGATGAGATGGAGGGATCAACGAGGGTCGTCGACGTTAGGGTTTAGGCGAGGGAGCGGTCGCTGCGGGCGAAAGTGGAGGGAGATCTGGAGGAAGAAGGCGGCGGGGATGAGTTAGGGTTTCGGCCGCCTGGGCGCGATTTTCGAGGGGTTTTAAGGGGGCCGGAACAGTGTTTCCGGATATGATTGGGAATTAGGGTTTCGGTGAGGGTTTCGGGTCTGGGTCGGGTTCGATTCGGATCCGATCCGACCCGTTAAGGCTGGGTTTGGTTTGGTTCGGTTTAACACGGGTTGGGTCGGTTTGGTTTGGTTTATGTCAAAATAAACCGGGTTCAGTCTGGATTTAATTCGGTTTAAATACAACTTAGTTTCTAGGGCTTTAAAAATGCTTCTGGGGTCCAATAAATTCACAAAAAATTATCCTATGTCTAGTTTTTTATTTCACACCCAAAAATATTATTTTCTTAATATTTTAATATTAATTAACATCATTTAAAAATCATTTAATCATGAAATACCTTAGTTTTAATTACAGAAAATTACAGAAAATTGTGAAAAATCCAAATTAAAAATTTTAAAAAATTAGGGTGATTTCAAATGAATGTGCTTATTTTATGGCGTGGGCGAGAGGCCTCCCCACCAGTGCATTCAATTTATTGATACCCAACCAGATTGCATGCAGGGTGCAGGTAGAAATCGTACGGATTCGGAGATCGCTTAACGCATTGAGGCTCCGGACCGCACTTGGAGTCTTGGAGTGTGGCGTACGGACCTGGAGCTCACATATATGAGACATAATGTATGAGAACATCATCATCCAGAGTGTTTCATTCAGTTGTAAGCCTAAGGGCATATTCATTGTAAAGAGAGAGAGAGAGCACGAGTGACTTATAATCTCGACCTAGCACCGCTTATTATCTTTACTTCATATCAATAAAGAGCTTGTTTTGGATTCAATACTTGTGTTTATTCTATGTTTCCGCTATGACGACTCTATGAATTAGTTATCAACGGCTATTTCGGTATTTGCCTTGTGCGGGCAAAACTCCAGGCTCACGCGATATCACCTCCCGATGGAAATGATCGTCCTGCGAGAGCGCTGGCGCGGAGATTCATGCCTAGTGGGGACGACTGATTCCTGCGGGAGATCGGGGCATGACAGTGGAAATCCAATCCCTTAGTAACCCACGTTATAACACTTCCCCTTTAGATGACCACCATATCTAAAACCCATTAGTACAACGCGTTATAGTCCATAAAAAATATATCTCCCTCTCAAATCAATCACTCCCCCTGATAACGTTGATCCTGAATAGTCAGTTGATAAAGATCGCATTCCAATTCCATGAACTAGTTTCTAAAAAGGTTACTTTGGCAACGATTTGGTGAACAAGTCTGCAAGATTATCACTTGAGCGAACTTGTTGGACGTCAATATCGAAGTTCTTCTGAAGCTCATGAGTATAGAAAAACTTCGGTGAGATATGCTTGGTCATGTCTCCTTTAATGAATCCACCTTGAATTTGTACAATACATGCTGTATTATCCTCATGAATAGGAGAAAGGTGACTGGAACTACGAATGTGTTAAATCAAAGATCTCATCCAAATACATTCTCTTCTTGCTTCATGGAGAGCCAATATTCCTGAGTGATTTGATGAGGTAGCAACCTTGTCTGTTTTGTTGAACACCAAGAAATAGCTACATTGCTATTAAGAAACACATATCCAGTTTGTGAACGACCTTTATGGGGATTAGATAAATAACCTGAATCTACAAAACCAACTAGATTCGCGATGTCAGATATACCATAAGTATAAAATAATCCCATGTCGGTAGTTCCACAAAGATATCTCATCACATGTTTAATGTCATTCCAATATCTGCGAGTTGGCACCGAGCTATATGTAGCCAACAGATTAACAGAAAATGATATATATGGCCTTGTACATTATGATAGATATATTAATGCCCCAATAGCACTAAGGTACGATACTTCGGGTCCTAGCATCATTTCATTGTCGTCCTTAGGACGATATGGATCTTTATTGATATCTAAAGATCAAATAACCATTGGAGTGCTAAGGGGATGAGCTTTATCCATATTGAACTATTTCAATATATTTTTTATGTATTTGGATTGATACACTAAAATTCTATTAGTGCAATGCTCAATTTGTAATCCGAGACAATATTTTGTGCCTCCGAGATCTTTCATCTCGAACTCATTTTTCAGATAGTTTACAGTCTCATTGATTTCATGTCTTATCCCAATCAAGTTTATGTTACCAACATATACTGCAACTATAGTGAAACCCTTCTTAGATTTCTTTATGAAGACACATGGGCATATAGGATTATTCTCATATCCCTCCATTTTCATATATTTACTAAGACAGTTGTACCACATCCTTCTGGATTGTTTCAAACCGTACAATGAACATTTTAGATTTTGAGCTGGGTAGATTAAATTCATCTGGGATTTTGATATAGATGTCGCTATCTAAATCACCATATAGATAGGCTGTTACAACGTCCATAAGTCTCATGTCCAGCTTTTTCTCAACTGTCAGACTTATCAAATAACGAACGTTGTTGCATCCATTACGGGAGAATACGTCTCTTCGTAATCAATAATGGGCCTCTAAGAAAACCTTTGTGCCACTAATCGTACCTTAAATTGAGCGATTTTATTCTTTTTATTTCGATTTCTTACAAACACCCACTTGTAACCTACCGATCTGACGTCTTTTGGTGTTTGTACAATAGGTCCAAACACTCCACGTATATTAAGGGAATCCAATTCTACTTGAATAGCATCATTCTATTTTGGCCAATCTTTTCTTTATCGATAGTCATCGATGCTACGTGGTTCATTGTCATCAATGCACTTTAGATATTTCAGTAGCTACTGAGAATGAGAATATCTCATCTATTGTTATATCTTTGCGATCCCATACCTCTCTTGTATACGTATAAAACATAGAGATCTCTTTGCTTTCAGGTACCTGAGCCTCATTTTGGGCTTGTGTCTTTTCTAAGACAATAACCACTTCTGGGTTTTCAGAGAGTATGGATCTGTCATTCAAAATCTCTTCTTGAGCGTGATGTGTAACCTCCTTAAGAGCGTTACTTGGGCATTTTATCTTTCTAGGGAGTAAGTCCTTCGAACCTATAGGTCTACCACGCTTCTGGCGTGCAGTAGATTCATTAGCCACTATGTTATTTTTTTCTACGGGGATATCAATTCGAGCTGGCGCATTTGCATCGGGCACATATGATTTAAGCACTTTAGCTGCATCATTAAATGCATCTAGCATTTGATTTATAATCTCATGTAGATGCAATATCCTTCGTATCTCGGTTTTATATTGATTAGTACGAGGATCTATATGAGATAGAGTGGGATTATACCATGATAATTTATGTCGTTTATTTGTGGTGAATGGTTCTGTAAGAACATTCTTTTCTTTCTTATCTTCCCCTAACGGTGGAAATTTAGTCCCATCGAAATGGCAGTCTGTGAATCTAGCAGTAAAAATATCACCAGTTAAATGTTTCAAATATCTAATGATTGAGGGCGAATCAAAAACTAATATAAATTCTTAAACGACGCTGATGTTCCATTTTAGAGTGTTGAGGAGGGGGAATAAGAACATAAACAACACAACCAAATTTACACAAATGATAGATATTAGGTTAATGGGCTGTCAAAAGTTTTAATGGTAAAAATTCTTGATATGCGATTGGCCTAACAATGATCAATTTAGCAGCATATAATATGGCATGTCCCCAAGCTGAAACAAATAAGTTTGATTGCATGAGTAAAGGCCGTGCTATGTGCTGAAAATGCTTAATCAAGGACTCTGCTAAACCATTTTGGGTATGAACGTGAGGGAAATAATGTTCAACTTCTATTCCTATGGAAGCACAATAATCATCCAAAGTACGAGAAGTGAACTCAGTTGCATTATCAACTCGAATCGTTCTAACATGTTGGTCAGAAAAATGAGTCTTAAGCCTAATGGTTTAGCAAAATTTCTAGATGAGAGTAAGAAAATATTTTACCATCGACTAGAAACATATATTAGAACCATAAAATACTTGAAAGGTCCGCTAGCAGGATCAATTGGTCCACAAATATCATCTTGTATTCTCTGAAGAAATGGTGGTGATTTAGAAGCTATTTTGAGAAGTGAAGGTCTTGTAATGAGTTTACCCTGTAAACAAGCTACACACAAATGCTCAGTAGGAAAGAAAAGACTTTGGTATGATAAATTATGTCCATTGGTATTGTTGATGACCTTTCTCAACATAGTCGATCCTGGATGACCCAATATGTCATGCCAAAGGATTAGAGTCCTTGGATCCTTTAGCCTTTTGCTAGATTCTACTACCTTCAGAGTAGTTTGATATAGCCCCAAGGAGATTAACTTGCACTTTTCTACTGTGAGCTTATTGCTTCCAACATTAGAGGTGATACAAAGATACTCTTTGCTATCATCGTTTATGATTTCAACATAAAACTCGTTCATTTGAATATCTCTAAAGCTGAGTAGATTTCTATTAGATCTACTAGAGAATAATGCCTTTTCGAATGACTAAGTGTGTTCCATTTGGCAACACAACATCGGCTTTACCATAACCTTCTATAATCTGCATGGTTCTAGCAATGGTGGTCACCTTGGTAGTGTTTGAGGCATATATTATGAATTTTTTTCTAGTTTTCAATATAGTGTAAGTTATTGCACTATCTATCAAGCATATGCCATCATCACGGTCAATACCTTTAAAAACCAAAAATTAATAATATATTAATATGCTACTAAATGGTTAAACTTGGCATATTGTCAATTATTACAACTTGATCTAAATCTAAATGAAACTGCTTCAAAGAAAGTAAACTGTAGTGCCCTGATCCTGTTGCGGAGCACGGACTGGGCTGGCGGTTGAATGGCCGAGTCGGAATCAGAGAATGGGAAAACTTTGCCAGTATCGATTGGTCAGGACAAACAAACGGGGAGTCGTTCCTCGTTATGGGATAAAATCCTTAGAAGTTGCTCCCAAGATGCAGTGCATGGTGTCTTGGGGAGTGAACTCCATATAAGGGTCTATGCCTTAAGACCCGTGCGTTGTTCATTTTCGATGTTGGTTTTCACTGTTGGTTTTGTGATTTACGTTTTCGTGATCATTTTTGATGGACGACTTTTATTGCATGCATTCACTGTCTCGCATTTATATATCGAATTACTGAGAGAAAGAGAAGAAGGATCCTGAACCTTTGTTGGTGCCAATGCAGGTGAACCTGTGAACCAAGCTTGAAGTCACGAAGAAGATCTCTCTTTCTCAGCAATTCACCAATTAGTGAGTGACTTCGATCATTCGATGAATCCTTTAGTCATCATGATTAACAAAATGAAATGATAAATGATACCTGACAAAGAACCTAGAAAGATAAGCAAGATAATATACACATTACTATGAACTGGAATGTTGTAGTATAATTGATTATGTGGCAAAGACCCTGGATTGGACGGTAAGTATGGTGGGCTATGGCTAAGACAATCAATAAGACTCTGGAATACTATATCAAGTTTCTGTATTTGCATGTTTTCTTCTACTAGCTAGTTGCATTCATGCATGGTCATAGACAAACTTGTGCACAAGAGGTAGTTTCCTCGAAGCGGTGCACCGAGGCCATAGGACCGCTTCGTCCTAGGGAGAACATGGGTGCTAAAGTAATTGCATCGGAAGTTCAGGACCTTCAGTGAGGCTAGCTCCCTGAACTGAACGGGGCGCTGAAATTTCAAGAATGTCGTGAAGGCTTGGCCAGTGACCTTCATATAGACATGGTGCATGCTAATAATGTCTTGTGCAGGAAAAGTAAGTTATTATTCATAAACATGGATGGATGAACGACCGTGGGTAAGAATCACCAAATACGGTGATAAATATATGTGTTCCTTATGTTCTTGAGATATGAATTGTTAATTAAACTTAAGGCAACATAGCAAGATCACAATAATAACTGTTGCTTGAACATATCTACTTAGTGTTGACTTTTTAGGTGAGATTGGTTGCGGTCGCTCACCAGTACATGTTGCATACTACCCACGTGTATGGGCATCCTCGGGTGCTGGGAATTTGGCTGTTGCGAGGGAACATTGAAGGTTTTTGTCCGACTCTTTAGAAGCCTTGCACTTGAAGCTTCCAAGCGGAGAAAAAGACTCTAGCTGAAGGTGGTCCATGAGTTTTAATATTTCAATAAGGGATATAATGTATGGAGTTACGTTGTATCTCATTTCAATATTTCTGCAAGTTGTAAGCTTAGCCTGGCATTTTTATCTCAGCCGTTCGAGGGCCTTATGTTTTTATTTTAAAGAATTATCAACAAAGAGCTATTTCCATTTCAAATGTGTGTTCAATTTCTCTATGAATGATGTATACTCTATCTTCAAATATTTGTATTGCAAAATAAGTACGAACACGCCTTGTACAAGCGCAACCCCAGTCTTGTATGACATCGCGCCAAGCGAGGACGACGACTCTGCAGGATCGGGGTGTGGGAAGCCCAAGCAAAGACGTTCGGTTCTGCGGAACCGGGACATGACAGATTGGTATCAGTGCACGATTTTACTTCCTTGGGAAGTTCTTGGTTTTGAGTTTTCAAAAATGACATAAGTGATTGATTTTAATGCCCTTAATTTTTGTTGCCGCGAAATGAGATGCTCCATACAATAAGTCCATAATACTTTATGAGACTAAAGTTTTCCTTCTGTGTGGTGCAGAAATGACGAAGTCTAGACAAGGAAACCCAAGTAGTTCGAGAGTGCCGACATCATCGGCCCCTTCGACAGATCTGATGGATCGGATGTTGCGCATGCTAGATGGAAGGGCAACAAAAGTTGGGAGAGGCCCAACATAGACAAATCAATAATCTGTAAAAGATGTTGCAGACGGTTGTAGCTAATAACTCTAATGCTACACCTGCAACTGCCCCAATTGGCCCTACTACAAGGACAGTGGACATCGTTGGGGCGGATGACACCCAACCGGCAAAAAAGAAAAAATTTGCCACGGATATTGCAGAATTCAAGAAGATTTGCATTATTCCGTTCAAGGGGACAGAAGAAGCCACCGTCGCGGTGGATTGGGTTGCTGAAGTGGAGGAGCATCTTGAACTCCTCAATATTACTGGGCTTAAGATGGTATCGTGCGTGTAATTGTTGCTGGTGTCCAATGCGCACTACTGGTGGAAAAGTCGAAAATGCATACTTGCTGGAGCGAACTGTAGCGCCCCGTTCTCCCGCAGCGGAGAGCGCGGCTAAGAAACACAAGACGGTATCGTTCGATCGGGATAGATTGAATTAAGAACTCGTCCTCGTTATGGATTTGTTTCTTCGGAATCGATTCCCATATTCAGTGGACTGCGCCCCCGGGATCGGCTTAGCGGCAGAGTCAGGAGGGACCTCTCCGCTGCTATCTTTTATTGCCTCGGTTTTCGATGTCGCTTGTTGCTTTCGTGCTTTGAGTTGGTTTTGGGATTTGCTTGTTTTCCTTGAACGGTTTCGATGGTTTTCATTATTTTCGTTCATTGACTTGTACTTCTATTCCGAGATTGGAAAGAGAGGAAGAAGTATTAATCGAGCTGTTCGTGTGCAGGTGAACGAGCAGTAGGCGGCTTGCGAGCGGAGTCGTGAAGCGCCTCTTTCCTTCTTCTTTCCAAAATCTAAGTGAGTGGCTACCAACCCGATTAGCTAGCCCTGCTTCCAAGCTTCACAGCTAATAATCTGCATTCTCCTTTGCCCCGATCAAACGATACCAAGTAACAATAAAAGAAACCAAGATAAAAGAGAATAGACTTGGTTATATGCTTGTCAATAAACTTCACGAACGGATACTTAAATGCATGCTTGTTCGCTTGGGAAAAATCATTGCTTGTCCTGTACATTGCTTGTCTTATCTTGTACATTGCTTGTCTTGTACTCTTGTCGCCTCAAAAGCATGAACTGTTAACTAAGTAAACATATTGTTCGATCACGGACAACTTGTGCACAAGGTCATTGGTTCCTGCGGACGGTCGCTGGGGCACTGGCACCGATCCGGTCCGGACGGAATCCCTATTGTATAGTCCATGTGCTGGACGGAGTGACATGTAGTGCTCCTTGTTCATTCGCTGCATACCATTCCCGCCAGTGACTATTGTCCATTGTGGCATCACGCCAAGTGATCTCTTGTATATTTAAACCTGTTGCATACTAACTTGTGTCTCCGTGGCAGAGAAGGCATGGTAAGTATTGTGCAGGTAATTCAGACGGTCAGGTAAAATCCACCGAACGGTGGCACGTTCATTTCAGTAAATTCTGTATGCTGCTTACTTGTAAATGAACTAAGGCAAGATAGAAACCCACAAATATGCATGCTTCATTAAAACAACGTGTTGATTGGTATAGTCAGGCTAGCTCGCCTTCACCAGCATGTTTCGATATGCTGACCCTCGTTGAAACAGGTTCTCCGCACTAAGGCGAACCGAGCGAGGAGCCGAAGTCGTCTTCCCGATCCAGTCCAGCTATTGGCGCATCTTCACCGCGCCCCCGAAGCATTTTGGAGTCAGGAGCCTGCAACTCTTCATACACAAATGCAGCTCCGTGGCAAAGCCGTCCTCCAGCCTGGAGGTCTATACATTTTGAAGTTATAAAGGGATGTAATGTACAGGACTGCTATCTCATTTTGAGTCATCTCTTTGTAAGCCGTTCGGCATATTAGCTAACTCGTTCAAGAGTTTGTAATAGATGTTCATTATCAATAAAGAGAACTTTTCCATGTTTCAAATCTGTGTTTCAATTTATCTGCGTACTATGAATATGTGCTTGCTATGCAAATCATTAAAGCCTTGTGCGGACGCAACCCCAGGCCCGCACGGCGGTCGCGACTCGGAGGACGCCTCGGGGCGTGACATAGTGGTATCAGAGCACAGATTCAAAGTTCCTTAGACTTCCTGTTGGAAAAGTTCCTTTAACGATCAATTCCTGTGCGAACTCTTGAACTCGCTAGGCCAAAATGAGATACGTTCATGCAATAAGTCCATAATACATTATGATCCTAATATAATTTACCTTCTTTTGAAGGAATGGCTCCAGCGCAATCTGCAGCGCAAACTCCGAACGAAATGCAAGGCCAAGAAAGTAGTTCGGATACTTCGGGAAGTTCAAAGAGCCAGCGAGCCGTGCCAAGCATCGATCCCGTCCAACGAATGTTGCAGATGTTGGAGGCAAACCAACAAAGGGACGAGGCTTGCTATGAACGGGCCGAGAAGCGGGCGGAAGAGAGTCAGCTCAAGTTTCAAGGCAATATAGAAGCACGATTCTCAGTCCAACAGAAGCAGGTAGATACCCTGCATCAGATCGTTCAGACTTTGGCTGCCAACCATTCCGCCGCAACAACAACGACTCCGGTGGAGCAGCCTGTGCTTGAAGTAGAGACACCGCAAATTCCAAGAGCGAGGGACGTGACTGCCTTCGACTTTGGCCACTTCAAGAAAGTCTGCAATACCCCATTCAACGGGACTGAGGACCCAGTCGTAGCTCTAGATTGGTTGGCCGAACTTGAAGATCACTTCGCTCTGCTAGAGGTCCCCGAAGAAAAGCGCGTCGCCTGCGCGCAATTACAGCTCCGCATCAACGCGCACGATTGGTGGGACGTGCATCGACGATCTCTCCAATTTGATCACGGAGAGGAGGCGATCTCGTGGACGACTTTTCGTGCCGCGTTCGAAGAGGAGTATGTACCCCCTCCAGTCCAACGCCAGATGGAGAACGAGTTCGTGCAGCTGCGGCAAGGCAGCATGACAGTTAAAGAGTACTCCGCCGAGTTCAACCGACTCTCCAAATTCGCTAGGGCCTATTTACCTGATGCAGCGAGTCGAGCTAGAAGGTTTGAATGTGGACTACGCCCTGTCATCCATTCGCACGTAGCCGTTCCTTAGTATCGGACAATGCGTGAAGTCATGAATCACGCCCTGTCGCTCGAACCACACTATCCTCACGTTCATGCCGGCGCTGTGCATACATCCAGTCACAAACGCCAAAGCGACGAGAGAGGAAATACTGCTTCAAAGCGCCCTAACAACGGAGGGCACAAAAGAGGGAAACCAGGGCAGTTATGTTATTTCTGTAATAGGTCGGGGCATACGAAGGATAATTGTCGCCTGAAACTTGGTTTATGCCTAGCCTGTGGCGGATCAGACCATTCTATTTGTGATTGTTCCTTGAGTCATGATCGCCGTCCCCGACCGAATAATCCTTAACGGTAGGTCCTATCCTAAGTTTCGGGACGAAACTTCCAATTAGTTGGGTAGGATGTAGCGCCCCGTTCTCCCGCAGCGGAGAGCGCGGCTAAGAAACACAAGACGGTATCGTTCGATCGGGATAGATTGAATTAAGAACTCGTCCTCGTTATGGATTTGTTTCTTCGAAATCGATTCCCATATTCAGTGGACTGCGCCCCCGGGATCGGCTTAGCGGCAGAGTCAGGAGGGACCTCTCCGCTGCTATCTTTTATTGCCTCGGTTTTCGATGTCGCTTGTTGCTTTCGTGCTTTGAGTTGGTTTTGGGATTTGCTTGTTTTCCTTGAACGGTTTCGATGGTTTTCATTATTTTCGTTCATTGACTTGCACTTCTATTCCGAGATTGGAAAGAGAGGAAGAAGTATTAATCGAGCTGTTCGTGTGCAGGTGAACGAGCAGTATGCGGCTTGCGAGCGGAGTCGTGAAGCGCCTCTTTCCTTCTTCTTTCCAAAATCTAAGTGAGTGGCTACCAACCCGATTAGCTAGCCCTGCTTCCAAGCTTCACAGCTAATAATCTGCATTCTCCTTTGCCCCGATCAAACGATACCAAGTAATAATAAAAGAAACCAAGATAAAAGAGAATAGACTTGGTTATATGCTTGTCAATAAACTTCACGAACGGATACTTAAATGCATGCTTGTTCGCTTGGGAAAAATCATTGCTTGTCTTGTACATTGCTTGTCTTGTCTTGTACATTGCTTGTCTTGTACTTTTGTCGCCTCAAAAGCATGAACTGTTAACTAAGTAAACATATTGTTCGATCACGGACAACTTGTGCACAAGGTCATTGGTTCCTGCGGACGGTCGCTGGGGCACTGGCACCGATCCGGTCCGGACGGAATCCCTATTGTATAGTCCATTGTGCTGGACGGAGTGACATATAGCGCTCCTTGTTCATTCGCTGCATACCATTCCCGCCAGTGACTATTGTCCATTGTGGCATCACGCCAAGTGATCTCTTGTATATTTAAACCTATTGCATACTAACTTGTGTCTCCGTGGCAGGGAAGGCATGGTAAGTATTGTGCAGGTAATTCAGACGGTCAGGTAAAATCCACCGAACGGTGGCACGTTCATTTCAGTAAATTCTGTATGCTGCTTACTTGTAAATGAACTAAGGCAAGATAGAAACCCACAAATATGCATGCTTCATTAAAACAACGTGTTGATTGGTATAGTCAGGCTAGCTCGCCTTCACCAGCATGTTTCGATATGCTGACCCTCGTTGAAACAGGTTCTCCGCACTAAGGCGAACCGAGCGAGGAGCCGAAGTCGTCTTCCCGATCCAGTCCAGCTGTTGGCGCATCTTCACCGCGTCCCCGAAGCATTTTGGAGTCAGGAGCCTGCAACTCTTCATACACAAATGCAGCTCCGTGGCAAAGCCGTCCTCCAGCCTGGAGGTCTATACATTTTGAAGTTATAAAGGGATGTAATGTACATGACTGCTATCTCATTTTGAGTCATCTCTTTGTAAGCCGTTCGGCATATTAGCTAACTCGTTCAAGAGTTTGTAATAGATGTTCATTATCAATAAAGAGAACTTTTCCATGTTTCAAATCTGTGTTTCAATTTATCTGCGTACTCTGAATATGTGCTTGCTATGCAAATCATTAAAGCCTTGTGCGGGCGCAACCCCAGGCCCGCACGGCGGTCGCGACTCGGGGGACACCTCGGGGCATGACACGAACGGGGCTACGAAGATTACGTGGCCGATGTTCAAGGAAGCCTTTCTAGAACAATACTTTTCCTCAACGAAACAACGCCAGAAAGAGCAAGAATTCAGCAAGATGGAGCAGGGTGATATATCCATAAAGAAGTATGAGGCGAAATTTTCCCGACTGTCTCAGTATTCTAGTACCATATTTGCCGATTAAGCAGCCAAGGCTCGTCGCTTCGAGAAGGGACTCAGACCTGCTCTACAATCGCAAGTGGTAATCCACAGGTATAAGACCTTCAAAGAATCTTTTGACTACGCGAATGAGTCGAATATACGTTATCATGCACCATCTCCGGTCTCCCCATCAGTACATAATTACAACAATAAGTGATAAAACTCGGGGGGGGAGGTATGAGGCTCCGAAACGCCAGAATAACAGTGGCATCCAGGGGCACAACCAAGGTAGGGCGTACTGCTATAGGTGCCGCGGCAAGGGACACATCGCTAGGGATTGCCAAGTCGCGGAGGGAGGGTGCTTTAAATGCGGCCGCCTAGGCCACAAGGCTTGGGAGTACAAGGGAACGATCGCAAATCAAGGCCCTCAACATCAGCAGCCTCCATAACAGAATCAACAGAATCGTGGGCAAGCTTCACGGGCACCTCAGACTGGGCAAAATTAGAATAAGAGAAATGGTACGTAAGGCCGAGTCTATGCTTTGACTCGGGAGTGTCATGCCCCGGTCCCGCAGGGCCGTTTGTCCTCACTTTGGTCCCTACGGAACCGATCATCCTCGCACGGGCGTGATGCCGTGCAAGCCTAAAGTGCGCTTGTACAAGGCCAAAGCTTTGAACAAGGGCAAGTAAGTTATTCAATACTGAAGCAGCAGCACATAAATTACAGAAAAGTAAAGAACACAATGGCATATGAAAACAGACTCTTTATTGATAATCGAAAGTGTTACAAGCGGTGCATAGCCGAGGTTACAAATAGCTCAAGCACTCTTTCTCTCGATTACAATGACACCATTCTATACATTATGTCCCTCTATTTAAAGGCAGCTCAAACTCGATACGGCTCAAGGCATCGACTCCAGATTTCTGGTTTCTTGGGATGAGGCACGGTTATCGCTTCCTCGGACGAACAAGCACCTGAGAACAAGCAAATTATTGGTGGGTCAGCACTTTTATAAGTACTGGTGAGTACAAACAACTGAACAGAAGCTACACCCCCTGAAACCCACACTAAGTAAGCATGTGGCAAAATATTACATTACTAGTGATCTTGCTACTTTTACCTAAGTATAGTTCATGCAGCTCGGGACTATAGTCATATTACATCTTTTGAAAATATAACTTGGAAACAGTTTTGCATATTCAAACAATAAGCATATGATCGGGGCAGTGTCCTATGGTGCAGTACGCAGCATGTATTATGCATCAAAAACTAACTCTTTGGGCAAAGTTCTCTAGTGGACAGATTATCTCAATTCAAAGCAAATATTAAGTTGACTATCATACTTTCAAGCACAAAAGCAGAACTATCTATATGATTTCGGTCCCCGAGAAACTCAGGATCGGTAGCGGTAATCCAGCTAACCAATGACTCACATTCTGATTCTATTAGCAGCTGTGACCATGGTTGTTCTTCACTAACATAATAGCGGCCGGGACCAAGGTTCAGCTCTGCACTAATAGTCATTGTCCGACCGATACAAATACAGGAAGCATTATCAGATAAACTCTATGATACAGACAAAATGAACGAGCAAGCTATATGCATACACTCTTATGTATCTTACCCCTTGCCGAACGGTTATCCCTGCAGCAGACACACAAGTTACCCATAATTTGCATATCATAACTAAAGAATCAGTCTAGGCATCAGGTGTTAGGTATGCAAGAAAGCTAGCCTAGCATGCGTCCTAACTTATATGATGGTCCATGGGTAGCCCCATGATTAGCAGCGGTTGCCCAAGGTACAGCTCTTCACTAGCACGCATGGGTGTCGGCAGCTGTGACTCATGGTTCAGCTCTTCACCAACATACCCGAGTGCTAGCAGTTGTGACATCATGGGTTCTGCATAACACTAATAGACTAATACCGCCCTACTAGACCCCAATGAGCCGTATCCTCAGGGCGATTCAAAAATTTCTTCCGGATCGAGCGGTTCCCAGTGCCCCAGAAACCGTTCGAGAGATAAGACCTTATGCACAAGTTAGTCCGAGACCAATGCAATGACATGAACACATTATGCAAGCAAAACAATGATCAAGCAAAATATATACGATCTAGCAAAACACATCTTGTCAAACAAAGCATATCTCTCACATATCTAATAGCACACCCCACTAGACCCTAATGGCCGTATCCTCATGGCGCACTATTAGTCTATGCTTATACGAATCAAAGACTTATAGCAGTTCAATATAGCAGAACAGACAAGCAAAATATATACTAGCAAGCATGACTTCGATTTCATAACTAGCATGCAATATCTATCTCTTTCTTAGCATATTACAAAGGGACTTACTCAAGCAATTCATTTACTTATCTTCTTAACATGGCAAAGGTTCGTTTGATAGCTGTGTCGGTGTAACTAAGCATGCAACATTTTTTTATACCTTATTTGCATAGCAATGGTTCTATCTCATTTCAGATAAGCATACACATTCTCTAGTTAAGCAAGAAGGCAAGCAGATGTATTTCGATGATAAGCTATACAAGTTCTCTTATTAGGCATGCTGAGTCAGTTCTATCATTCTTCTCTTATGAAACTTATCTTCTTAAGCAAACAAGCATTCAAAAACTCAGATTCATTATTAGGTCGTGCAAGAATCAGAGAATGCAGTTCTGCCCACTCACATTGATCAATCGGTCGAGAACTCTCCGAGAAGACTTCCGCTCGAGCAAGCAAAGAGATATCACTTGTACATAGTGCCTACGCGGAGTGGGGCACTACAGGGAGGAGGCATTCGCTTCTGATACGGTCGTGACAGGTATACTGTTATTTAATAACATTCATGCATGTGTACTATTTGACTCTGGTGCTACCCATAGTTTCATATCTGCTAATTATGTAATGGAATAAGAACTGAAAACATCTGTGTTAAATGTAAGACTTAGTGTTAGCACTCCGTCGAGGGTAGAGATGCTTGCTAACTTGATATGTAGGGATGGCTACATATGCATTGGAGGAAGAAACTTATCACTGGATGTCTTTGTTCTCGACATCAAGGATTATGATATTATTCTGGGAATGGATTGGCTTAGTGCTTGTGGTGCGATGATCGATTGTGCGGGAAAGAAAGTTGTGTTTCGTCTACCAGGAGAGACATAATTCTCGTACTCGTGCGGTGCGGCGTCGACCAAGCCATCCATGGTAATTTCTGCAGCCACGGACCGACGAATGTAACATTCTGGTTGTGAAGGGTATTTGATTTCTATTCAAGACACACACAAGGAAGGTGCCGACCCAGCTCACACTGAAGTCGTGGACAAATTTTCGGATGTGTTTCCGAACAAAATATCCGGAATGCCACCAGACCGCGAGATTGAGTTTTGCATCGATGCATTTCTGAATACAAGACTGATCTCCAGAGCTCGTACAGGATGGTGCTCGCAGAATTAAAGGAACTAAAGATCCAACTTCAGGATTTATTTGATTGCGGATACATTCGTCCCAGTGTCTCTCCATGGGGAGCCCTGATATTATTTGTTAAAAAAATGGTAATATGTGGCTATGCATCGACTACCGTGAACTCAATAAAGCCACAGTTCAGAACAAGTATTATCTTCCTAGAATCGATGACCTGTTCGATCAGCTCCAAGGTGTGACAGTATTTTCGAAGATTGATCTCCGCTCGGGTTACCATCAGTTGAAGATTATGCCAGACGATGTTCCTATGTCTGCATTTCGTACGAGATATGGACACTACGAGTTTTTGGTTATATCGTTTGGTTTAACCAATGCCCCTGCTGCCTTCATGGATATGATGAACCGAGTCTTTCGCCCCTACTTAGATAAGTTTGTTGTCATATTCATCGATGATATCCTAATATATTCAAAGAAAAAGGAAGATCATATCGTCCATTTGAGAACAGTACTGCTGATCCTACGAGAACATCAACTTTATGCCAATCTCAGTAAATGTGAATTTTGGATGAGTAGTGTGTCATTCATTGGGCACGTTATCTCGTCGGAGGGTATTTCGGTAGATCCGAAGAAAGTTGAGGCAGTGGTGGACTGGAAACAGTCCACGTGAGCTAGCGAAGTCCGAAGTTTCTTTGGTTTGGCAGGCTATTACAGAAAATTTATGAAAGATTTTGCTAGAGTGGTGTCGCCTCTGACTCGTCTCACCCATAAGGGAGTGACATTCAAGGGACCGATAACTGCGAAGCCAGTTTTCAAGAATTGAAACAACGTCTCGTGTCAGCTCCAATCCTTGCAATTTCGTAAGGCGATGAGGGATTTCAGATTTTTAGTTATGCATCGGGCCAAGGCTTGGGGTGTGTACTCATGCAAGAAGATAAAGTGATATCCTTTGCTTTGAGACAACTTAAGCCACACGAAAAGAATTATCCTACTCATAATCTAGAATTGGCGACAATTGTGTTCGCGTTAAAATTATGGCGGCACTACCTTTATGGTTCGGCTTGCAAGATCTACACGGATCATCAGAGCCTCAAGTACCTTTTTACTCAAAAGGAATTAAATTTACGGCAGAGGCGTTGGCTGAAACTCATTAAAGATTATGATTTGTCAATAGATTATACTCCGGGCAAAGGTAATGTTGTGGCAGATGCATTGAGCCAAAAGTATATGACATTTCTATCAGTTGACAAACGGTTACTTTGGAATTTAGAGGATATCAGTATCGAACTCCGAGTTCGATACCGCGGGGTACAACTGGCTCAAATGAACCTTAAGCCGAGCTTGCTGGAACGAATCAAGTCCGCACAGAAGGATGATCCGTACCTGGAGAAAATACGTGAGTTGACTTCAACAGGAAAGGCAACCGACTTTGTAGAAGACGAAAATAGAATATTGTGAGTAAAGGAAAGATTATTTGTGCCTAACGATACAGAGCTTCGAAAGAAGATATTTACGGAAGCGCACTATGCAAGTTATACACTACATCCGGGGAGTACAAAGATGTATAAGGACTTGCGCGCAAACTTCTGGTGGCACGGTATGAAGAAAGATGTGGCACTTTTTGTGTCACAATGTATGACATGTCAGCAAGTGAAAGCAGAACACCAAAGACCAAGCGGGGAGTTGTAGAACCTTCATATTCTAGAGTGGAAATGGGATCACATTTTCATGGATTTCATAGTTGGCTTGCCGAAGATGCAGCGAGGGAATGATGCGATTTGGGTAATCGTTGATAAATTGACCAAGTCGGCATATTTCATCGCGATCAAGATCTCCTGGGGCGTCGATCGGTTGGCTCAACTATATTCGGATGAAGTAGTACGACGACACGGCTTGCCAGTTTCAATCGTGTCAAATCGAGATGGAAGATTTGTATCACGGTTCTGGAGCAGTCTGCAGGCAATGCTGGGCACACGATTGCATTTTAGCTCTACGTATCATCCTCAGACTGACGGCCAAACTGAACGGGTTAACCAAATATTGGAGGACATGTTATGCCTATGCGTCATAGATTTGAAAACAAGTTGGGATAGTCATTTGCCGCTAGCAGAATTTGCCTACAATAACAGTTACCAATCGAGCATTGAGATGGCACCGTATGAAGCATTGTACGGGCGGAAGTGTCGGTCATCAATCTGCTGGGATGAAGTCGGGGTGTGGGAAGCACTTGGGCAGAATTTATGTAACAAGCAGTCGAGAAAATTTGCATAATTCGAGAGAAGTTAAAAATGGCACAAAGTCGGCAAAAGAGTTATGCGGATATTCATCGGCGACTGTTAGAGTTCACGGTCGGGGACCATGTGTTCTTGAAGGTATCTTCGATGCGTGGAATTATGCGGTTCGGCACGAAAGGGGAGTTGAACCCTCGGTTCGTCGATCCGTTTGAGATTCTTAAGCGAGTGGGTCCAGTCGTCTACCAGATCGTGCTACCACCGTCTTTGGTTGAAGTGCACGATACATTCCAACTTTCTTAGCTACGGAAGTACGTGCATGATCCAAGTCACGTAGTGGACTTCGGTCAGTTGGAACTACAAGCCGACTTGACTTACGTGGAGGAACCTATCCAAATTTTGGATAGGAAAGAGAAGGTGTTAAGGAATCGAGGTGTTACCTTGGTTCGCGTGCTTTGGCGCAACCACTCTGTCGAAGAGTCGATATGGGAACTCGAAGCAGGTATGAGGGAAATGTTTCCTTCGTTATTCGATTATGGAGGTGGGTTTTATTTTAAGTTTCGGGGACGAAAATTTTTGTTAGTGTATTAATATGTAGTGCCATGATCCTGTTGTGGAGCACGGACTGGGCTAACGGCTGAATGGCCGAGTCAAAATCAGAGAATGGGGAAAATTTACCGGTATCGATTGGTCGAGACAAACAAACGGGGAGTCGTTCCTCATTATGGGATAGAATCCTTAGAAGTTTTTCCCAAGATGCAGTGCATGGTATCTTGAGGAGTGAACTCCATATAAGGGTTTATGCCTCAAGACCCATGCGTTGTTGGTTTTCGATGTTGGTTTTCACTGTTGGTTTTGTGATTTGTGTTTTCATGATTGTTTTCGATGATCGGCTTTTATTGCATGCATTCATTGTCTCGCATTTACATATCGAATTACTGAGAGAATGAGAAGAAGGATCCTGAACCTTTGTTGGTGCCAATGCAAGTGAACCTGTGAACCAAGCTTGAAGTCACGAAGAAGATCTCTCTTTCTTAGCAATTCGCCAACTAGTGAATGACTTTGATCCTTCGATGAATTCTTTAGTCATCATACTTAACAAAACGATCAATGATACCTAGCATACCAATAAAGATAAGCAAGATAATAATCATATTACTATGAACTGGACTGTTGTAGTATAATTGATTATGTGGCAAAGACCCTGGACTGGGCGGTAAGTATGGTGGGATGTGGCTAAGACAATCAATAATACTCTTTAATACTATATCAAGTTTGTGTATTTGTGTCACGTCCCAGTCCCAAAATAAGTAGGACTAGGTCACGTAACTATGCCAGCTAGCCCGTATATATGGCAACTCCAATATATGGAAACCATATATACGTGCGTACGCTGTATAATGAACAATAATTCATGAGTGGTAAAGCTAATCACAAGTCACAGGGTAATATCTAAATCTCATCCACAGAAATCACATAGACATGAATAACCAATAATCAAGTAACTAAAACTCAACAATAAATAACTAAAGAATGACAGTCGGATGGAAACAAATCCACTGCCGAAATAGAATATAAAATGAACCAGATACACACCATATAAGAACAACATCTGACAATCACGAGGCTCGAAGAGAAGACCTCCTCGGGATATACGTAACATGTCCGGATCTGCTCTCCTGCGAATACTCAAGAACATATACACCTGGCAGGGGACCAGGTCCTCAGAGGGACATAGCAAGATACAGAAAATAACATGCCATAATGTAAATACTGAATAAAATCAATGGGGGTGTGCTAACCATCTAAGTGAATGCAATTTGAAGACCTTGTAGTACGCATGGGGATGTGTAGGCCTGACATATGCTGACGTAATTCACCAATCGTCGGGACTGGCTAGTATATGTGTCATATGCCCCCGGACGCACGGGTAACAGGAATACCCCATCCTCCTCGGAGCACAGTAACGGGAACAAGAAAAACCACTACCCCATCTCCGAGAAGCATGGTACAGAAAAACCCCATCTCCGAAGAGTATGGTACAGGAATATAAGGAGGGGGTGTCCCATACGCCTACTAGATGTCTTTCCCGCCCAATGGAGATATACAAGTCGTGAAAACGATGTGGACATCTCGTATAATGATGCAAGTCTCCATAAAAATAAACAACTAAGCTAGACACCGTTACACGTGTTGCTCATACCGATGGCCAGTCGAATATGAGGCACGCGTCCCTACATGAACTCACTCTGTGACGTGTACTGATACGTGTCAAGGCCTGGGAAGTCATACCAATAACTTCACAACTTTAGGTGGGTCTACTAGACACTAAGTCAGATATCAATCCTAACGTCAACGCCTTCGTTGACTGCACCCGAGTTTTCTCGGACGCGCACATTTATATAATGAATAAACATGTAACTATCAATAACTGAATTTAAACAGTACAACAAGGCAAGGTATACTTGCCTGGCAGGAGAGCTGCAAATATAATGTCCAGATGTCAAATACCAAAAGTCAGAACTATGGCCTCAGAATAAATGTCTCCGGATACTGAAATAAACATCACTAACAGTCTCAGAAAATATCAAATAGCTAGAAACGCCTGTCCTTAAGTCCAATTTGGACACAGGGGCAAAAATGCCAGTTTCCGGTTAAAGCGGGGTACACAGGTGGGCCCACTTTGCACCGAAAAACGTGTCAGGGTCAAAGGTCTCCAAATTCGCCAAACTTAGTGTCAACAAGTCCAGAACGTCGATACGAACCGAACGGAATGTCCAGAACTGGATTCCGATGTGCCGATCACAAAATTGCCCGTCAAGTGGAGCATGTGGGGCCCACGATACGCGATTTTGTCAACGTTCTCAGAATCGAACCAAACTTGGCTCACAGGACCAGCGTATCGCTACGAGTCCGATGGCGCAAGTTTCGTCTCGATCCGACGTGTGTACACAAAGTTGCAGCGTGTTCCAGAACTGACGGATACGGGGCGGTGTCGGCGGATACGCGTTGATTCCGGTGTGCACCACATCCAAATCAACTTCTCCGAATTCCTACACATCCGTATCAACGTCGCGCACATTTCGGTAAAGACCGCGTGCGACCAAGTCGTCCCGTTTGGCGGGGCGTACCCAGTTCCGGGGTGAATCGGGTCGTTGTTTTTCCTGTTTTTGGATCGCGGTTCGCAATCGCCACAGGTCGCGATGCTCCGAGCGAGTTGCACGGGCACCGAGGTGGTTACACAGTCTACACGACACAACTGACGGAATTAAAAACAGGGTTACGAGGAGAGAGAAAGATATACCTGAACAGGGCTCGAGAAACGGTGTTTTCTCGTGTCCGACACGTGTCTGAGCTAGGGCACCGGTTCGGGTTCGCCGGAGAGGAGCTGGCCACGGCTGGGGGAGGAGGAGAGGGGAGCTGGGGAGTCGGGCAGCGGGGCTGCGGTGTTGCCGGCCGGAGCTGGGCGGAGGCGGCGGCGCTGCCACGGCGGGGAACGGTGGCACCGGCTCGGGCCGCTCGAGGAGGAAGGAGGAGGAGGGAAGGAGGAACTGAGGAAGTCGGGGAAGGCCGGCGAGGGGGAAAAGAGGCTCGCCGCTGCGGAGGGGAGCTCCGGCGGGGCTCGCGGGGCCGGCGGGGGACGCACGGGCGGCCGGGGGAGCTGCGGCTGAAGGGGGGGAGCAGCTGGGGTGGTCGAGCGAGGAGAGGGAGAGGGGAGAGGCTCGGGAAGAGAGGGAGCGGGGAGGGAGGCCGGCTCAGGGCAGCGGCGGGGGAGCTCCGGCCAGGGGCGGCGGAACCGCCGGCCAGAGGGTCGGATGCAGGGTCGGGGGGGGGGGGGTGTTTTGGTTTTTGTTTTATTTTCTTTTTCTTTTCTTTTTCTTTTATAAAAGTTTTTATTAATAAATAAATGAAAATATCTATAGATATTTTAGGATATTTTAGGATATTTTTGGGATCTTTTCGGGTGGGTCCCGCGTCCAAATGGACGGCGCAGGTTCACCGGCCAGTGAGGGGACTGACACCTCGCATTACAAATTTGCAGGAAGGTCCCTGTAATTTCATAAATTGCGGAATTATCCTATTTTGGGAATTTTGCGCAATTACGAAATTGTTTGGGAAAAACATCCGGTTCCTGAAATTGCTAAAATTCACAGAATTGAGGAAAATTGCTATGTGAGGGTCCCGGAGGAATGGGGGTGAGTCTGGGCAGGGGCTGGGCCTGGTTTCTGGGTGATACGGGTCACCGTATTTAATTAATTAATAAATACTGCGCACGGTGTTCTCTAATTATTTAGAGGCAGTTAGGGTCATAATTTTTCTACGGTGTCAATACACTAAATGTAGTATACTCAGCGTAGAAAATTAACGTATTTTTGTTTGGGCAAAACAGGTGCATGTTGGGCCTCAAATCTCTAGGGGTACAGAGATGGATAAAGAGCAGGAAATAAAATAGGAAATAAATACGGTCTTTTTGTAACGATATTTGTGCGTCTCAAACGAGGCTCATTTTAGCACATCTGTGAGTTGCACAAAGTTCAGGAAAATAACCTGACATGTCTAGGACAGGTATGTGAACTTTATTTAGGAATAACAGTCAGGGTAAGGCTCCAAATAATTCGGTGATGGACAGGTGCACAAGTCAACAGGATATGCAAGCAAAAATTAATTAATAAATTGTAATAAATCCTAAATTGTTAAAAATATTCCTAAAATACTGGAATCTGGTCGAGGGGGTTTACAATCTACCCAACTTATAAAAATTTCGTCCTCGAAATTAAAACTAAGCCATGGTAGAAGGGAAAGATGGCATAAGATATAATTTAACAAAGTAATTTATATCTTGGGTTAAGAAGAGGTTCGAAAACGTTTACGCATGTCGTACTCGCGCTTCCAAGTTGTTTCTCCTGGCGCGTCACGCTTCCATGCTACACGGGCCAAGGGAAAAGGCTGATTCCTCAACACCATTTCTCGATGGTCGAGGGTTTCCACGGGTTGCTCTTGATACGACAGGTCTCGTCCTAATGGTGATCTCCGGATGGTTGAAAACATGACTACTGTCTGACACATATCACCTGAGTTGCGATACGTGGAATACACCAAGTACTCTTTCAAGTGAAGGTGGTAGCGCAAGTTGATATGCCACTACTCCCACTCTTTCTAGCACGTCAATGGTCCAATCTACCTTGGACTCAATTTGCTGCGTCCTCCAAATTCGAATGGGGCCTCTAGTAGGTGATATCCTCAAAAAGACATGATCGTCCTCTTTGAATTCCAAGGGATGATGATGACGGTCTGTCTACTGCTTCTGTCTATCTTGCACTGCTCGCAAGTGTCCTTGTATTTACTTAACTGTCTTTACGGTGTTAATCACCAACTCTGGTCACGCGAATCCTTGTCTGGTACAATGCTGACTGGTGTGTAGCACCCCGTTCTCCCGGTGCGGAGAGCGCGGCTAAGAAACACAAGACGGTATCGTTCGATCGGGATAGATTGAATTAAGAACTCGTCCTCGTTATGGATTTGTTTCTTCGAAATCGATTCCCATATTCAGTGGACCGCGCCCCAAGGATCGGCTTAGCGGCAGAGTCAGGAGGGACCTCTCCGCTGCTATCTTTTATTGCCTTGGTTTTCGATGTCGCTTTTTGCTTTCGTGCTTTGAGTTGGTTTTGGGATTTGTTGTTTTCCTTGAACGGTTTCGATGGTTTTCATTATTTTCGTTCATTGAACTTGCACTTCAATTCCGAGATTGGAAAGAGAGGAAGAAGTATTAATCGAGCTGTTCGTGTGCAGGTGAACGAGCAGTAGGCGGCTTGCGAGCGGAGTCGTGAAGCGCCTCTTTCCTTCTCTTTTCCTTCCAACCAAGTGAGTGGCTACCAACCCGATTAGCTAGCCCTGCTTCCAAGCTTCACACCCTAAAAGCTTGAATTCTTCTTTGCCCCGATCAAACGATACCAAGTAATAATAAAAGAAACCAAGATAAAAGAGAATAGACTTGGTTATTATGCTTGCCAACCAATTGAGAACTGTTATCATACTGTATGCTAGTTCGTTTATAACTGTTCTATGAATCGTGCTAAGTATAGAACACCTTGTATGCATTAAACTGTTCAATGAGGCTATGTTAAATGAATCATGCAATACCGACTGTCCCGTACTACTGTTCGCCTCAACTGCATGAACTGTTAACTTAGCAAACGTACTGTTCGATCACGGACAACTTGTGCACAAGGTAACTGGTTTCTGCGGACGGTCGCTGGGGCACTGGCACCGATCCGGTCCGGACGGAACCCTACTGTATAGTCAACTGTACTAGACGGAATGGCTTGTAGCACCACTGTACTTTCGCTGCAACCCATTCTCGTCTATGACTAGTGTCCTTTATGGCAACGTCAGTGATCCACTGTATATTTAAACCTGTTGCATACTAACTTGTGTCTCCGTGGCAGGGAAGGCATGGTAAGTATTGTGCAGGTAATTCAGACGGTCAGGTAAAATCCACCGAACGGTGGCACGTTCATTTCAGTAAATTCTATATGCTGCTTACTTGTAAATGAACTAAGGCAAGATAGAAACCCACAAATATGCATGCTTCACTAAAACAACGTGTTGATTGGTATAGTCAGGCTAGCTCGCCTTCACCAGCATGTTTCGATATGCTGACCCTCGTTGAAACAGGTTCTCCGCACCAAGGCGAACCGAGCGAGGAGTCAAAGTCGTCTTCCCGATCCAGTCCAGCTGTTGGCGCATCTTCACCGCGTCCCTCGAAGCATTTTGGAGTCAGGAGCCTGCAACTCTTCATACACAAATGCAGCTCCGTGGCAAAGCTATCCTCCAGCCAGGAGGTCCTTATCATTTTGAGTTTATAAAGGGATGTAATATACAGGACTGCTATCTCATTTTGAGTCATCTCTTTTGTAAGCCGTTCGGCATATTAGCTAACTCGTTCAAGAGTTTGTAATAGATATTCATTATCAATAAAGAGAACTTTTCCATGTTTCAAATCTGTGTTTCAATTTATCTGCGTACTCTGAATATGTGCTTGCTATGCAAATCATTAAAGCCTTGTGCGGGCGCAACCCCAGGCCCGCACGGCGGTCACGACTCGGGGGACGCCTCGGGGCGTGACATAGTGGTATCAGAGCACAGATTCAAGTTCCTTAGACTTCATGCTGGAAAAGTTCCTTTAACGATCAAATTCCTGTGCGAACTCTTGAACTCGCTAGGCCAAAATGAGATACGTTCATGCAATAAGTCCATAATACATTATGATTCTAATGTAATTTACCTTCTTTTGAAGGAGTGGCTCCATCGCAATCTGCAGCACAAGTCCCGGACGAAATGCAACGCCAAGGAAGTAGTTCGGGCATTTCGGGAAGTTCAGAGAGCTAGCGAGCCATGCCAAGCATCGATCCCGTTCAGCAAATATTGCGGATGTTGGGGGAAAACCAACAAAGGGACGAGGCTCGCCATGAACGGGCCGAGAAGCGAGCGGAAGAGAGTCAGCTCAAGTTTCAAGACAATATAGAAGCACGATTCTCAGTCCAACAGAAGCAGGTAGATACCCTGCAGCAGATCGTTCAGACTTTGGCTGCCAACCATTTCGTCGCAACAGCAACGACTCCGGTGGAACAGCCCGTGCTTGAAGTAGAGACGACGCATATTCCAAGGACGAGGGACGTGACTGCCTTCTACTTTGGCCACTTCAAGAAAGTCTGCAACACCCCATTCAACGGGACTGAGAACCCAGTCGTAGCTCTAGATTGGTTGGCCGAACTTGAAGATCACTTCGCTCTGCTAGAGGTCCCCGAAGAGAAGCGCGTCGCCTGCGCACAACTACAGCTCCGCCTCAACGCACACGATTGGTGGGACGTGCATCGACGATCTCTCCAATTTGATCACGGAGAGGAGGCGATCTCGTGGACGACTTTTCGTGCCGCATTCGAAGAGGAGTATGTACCCCCTCCAGTCCAACGCCAGATGGAGAACGAGTTCGTGCAGCTGCGGCAAGGCAGCATGACAGTTAAAGAGTACTCCGCCGAGTTCAACCGACTCTCCAAATTCGCTAGGACCTATTTACCTGATGCAGCGAGTCGAGCTAGAAGGTTTGAAGGCGGACTACGCCCTGCCATCCATTCGCACGTAGCCGTTCCTCAGTATCGTATAATGCGTGAAGTAATGAATCACGCCCTATCTCTCGAACCACTTTATCCTCACGTTCCTGCCGGCGCTGTGCATACCTACAATCATAAACGCCAAAGCAACGATAGAGGAAACAACGCTGCAAAGCGTCCGAACAACGGTGGCAAGCATGGAGAAAAGCTAGACAAAGTATGCCACTTTTGTAGGCGGCCGGGGCACGCAATAGATAAGTGCCGCCTGAAACTTGGGTTATGTTTAGTTTGCGGTGAAGCAAACCATACCGTTCATGACTGTCCACTGAGCCGCCTCAATAAACGTCGCCCCCAACAGAATAACCCCAAACGGTAGGTCCTATCCTAAGTTTCGGGACGAAACTTCCAATTAGTTGGGTAGGATGTAGCACCCCGTTCTCCCGGTGCGGAGAGCGCGGCTAAGAAACACAAGACGGTATCGTTCGATCGGGATAGATTGAATTAAGAACTCGTCCTCGTTATGGATTTGTTTCTTCGGAATCGATTCCCATATTCAGTGGACCGCGCCCCAAGGATCGGCTTAGCGGCAGAGTCAGGAGGGACCTCTCCGCTGCTATCTTTTATTGCCTCGGTTTTCGATGTCGCTTGTTGCTTTCGTGCTTTGAGTTGGTTTTGGGATTTGTTGTTTTTCTTGAACGGTTTCGATGGTTTTCATTATTTTCGTTCATTGAACTTGCACTTCAATTCCGAGATTGGAAAGAGAAGAAGAAGTATTAATCGAGCTGTTCGTGTGCAGGTGAACGAGCAGTAGGCGGCTTGCGAGCGGAGTCGTGAAGCGCCTCTTTCCTTCTCTTTTCCTTCCAACCAAGTGAGTGGCTACCAACCCGATTAGCTAGCCCTGCTTCCAAGCTTCACACCCTAAAAGCTTGAATTCTTCTTTGCCCCGATCAAACGATACCAAGTAATAATAAAAGAAACCAAGATAAAAGAGAATAGACTTGGTTATTATGCTTGCCAACCAACTGAGAACTGTTATCATACTGTATGCTAGTTCGTTTATAACTGTTCTATGAATCGTGCTAAGTATAGAACACCTTGTATGCATTAAATTGTTCAATGAGGCTATGTTAAATGAATCATGCAATACCGACTGTCCCGTACTACTGTTCGCCTCAACTGCATGAACTGTTAACTTAGCAAACGTACTGTTCGATCACGGACAACTTGTGCACAAGGTAACTGGTTTCTGCGGACGGTCGCTGGGGCACTGGCACCGATCCGGTCCGGACGGAACCCTACTGTATAGTCAACTGTACTAGACGGAATGGCTTGTAGCACCACTGTACTTTCGCTGCAACCCATTCTCGTCTATGACTAGTGTCCTTTATGGCAACGCCAGTGATCCACTGTATATTTAAACATGTTGCATACTAACTTGTGTCTCCGTGGCAGGGAAGGCATGGTAAGTATTGTGCAGGTAATTCAGACGGTCAGGTAAAATCCACCGAACGGTGGCACGTTCATTTCAGTAAATTCTATATGCTGCTTACTTGTAAATGAACTAAGGCAAGATAGAAACCCACAAATATGCATGCTTCACTAAAACAACGTGTTGATTGGTATAGTCAGGCTAGCTCGCCTTCACCAGCATGTTTCGATATGCTGACCCTCGTTGAAACAGGTTCTCCGCACCAAGGCGAACCGAGCGAGGAGTCAAAGTCGTCTTCCCGATCCAGTCCAGCCGTTGGCGCATCTTCACCGCGCCCCTCGAAGCATTTTGGAGTCAGGAGCCTGCAACTCTTCATACACAAATGCAGCTCCGTGGCAAAGCTATCCTCCAGCCAGGAGGTCCTTATCATTTTGAGTTTATAAAGGGATGTAATGTACAGGACTGCTATCTCATTTTGAGTCATCTCTTTTGTAAGCCGTTCGGCATATTAGCTAACTCGTTCAAGAGTTTGTAATAGATGTTCATTATCAATAAAGAGAACTTTTCCATGTTTCAAATCTGTGTTTCAATTTATCTGCGTACTCTGAATATGTGCTTGCTATGCAAATCATTAAAGCCTTGTGCGGGCGCAACCCCAGGCCCGTACGGCGGTCACGACTCGGGGGACGCCTCGAGGCGTGACATGGTGTGTCGTACAATCTTACGATCTGCCTCAAATAAGTTAGCTAAAGCTTCTGCAGACTGGCCAACTCTATAGGTAAGAAAAGTGCTGACTTGGTGGGTCGGTCCATAGGAATTTTAATCCTTACAAGTCAACCTAGTCATAGGTGCTGCTATCCATTCAGGAGTCAATCCATTGTTCCTCTAGGTGAAATCCTTTTAGACTCCTGACAGCAAAAATGATATATTCTTCATCGTCACACTTGAGTTCTGACTTGACCCAAGTTACGAGGCAAAAATAAAAAAAATTTGCTGTCATAGGGATGCACGCATCAGGATCATAAATAAATGCAGGTAGGTAGGTAGCGAAGGTCATTCTAAAGATAGTACGGTTTATATACTGAAATCAATCTAGTAATAGGGTTTGGTAATTACCCAAGAAACAAACAGGAATAGCTACAGAAACAACACACTCTCGTATTTATACTAAGCACGAGATTTCGTCTTTCCGAAATAAGGGAAGGCGAAAAACAATAATCAAGAGTTCAAGGGGGGTAATAGATTAGAAGTGTGAGGATCAAGACGCTTAAAGAATTCAACGGGAATTATCAAAGCAGTTGTGGATTTGAGATGCTATTTTGGTAATCCCTATTCACATATTCGTATCAGTACAGTTATGTAGCTGATACAATATGCTCAGGCATATCTAGTGGGCAAATACATCTGTCTACTAATCACTATATATCTCAATCCACGTAAAGTAGTTATGCGAAGGGCGAACCAAGTGCACTATGGTTGATCAGACCGTAATACACTGATTCTGAAATGTATTAGTGTAGTACTCCAATAATACATCTCTCAAGAACAAGCTTGATAAAGAATAAGCTTGCGAAACAAGGCTATAATAGCGGCATAAGTCAAGGTAGTACGGTAAATATAAGTACGCTAGATTATGATGTGAGAAATTTTTAAACAATTCAAATTCACAAAAAGACAAGACTCTACAAAATCTACAATTATTATTCTAAATCCTTGACTAAGTCGCTAGTTGACCCAAAAGAGGTATGGCCTTCTAAGTTCTACAATCTAACTATACACTATAGGTTGTCCGCCTAAAACAGAGATTCCAGGAAGTCTGCGTAAAGTAGGGGTTCGAGGTTGTCTGCGTAATGCAGAGGTAAGATAATTTGGCGTAAGGTATAAATCCGAAACTGTCTGCGTAAAACAAAATTTCAAATTGTCTAGCGCAAGGCAGGGATCCAAAGTAGTTTGGCGTAAGTCAGGGATTCAAACTATCGGCGAAAAATAGGTTTCAGAGTTATTCGTGTAAAACAGAGAAGCGTAAGGTAGAGCTTCAGGGCTGTCCGCGTAAAAAGTCTGTGCGTACAAGTCTGGGTTAAAGTCTGAGCGTAAAAGTCTGCGGTAAAGTATTGTCTAAAGGTTGCGTAAAAATTTGCCAGCGTAAAAAGTCTAGCATACGTTACAGCGTAAAGTTGTACAAGAAACTCATGAGTTTGTCAGTCAAGTTAATGAATCCTGACATCTGACAAAAGTACTTGTACAACGATCGAGGGGATGGTTTGATGATGGTTTGCACGGAGTTCTAGGTTGTCGTTAGTGACTTTTGGATACAAGTCATCTACGCTTGAGATGAGACAAAATCAGATGTCCTGTCAAAAGCTGTTCCTTTTTGCACAGGGCTCGAGGCGTATCTCTGCGCAAGATTTGGTCGTGTATGGGGAAAGCTAAAGCTGTAACCAATACTCTTAAATCCTATCCTTTATATTTTTCGCCTAATCAGGTTACTCTACGCTGGTTATCTAATAGTCAGGAATCATCAGGTTTACGCAAGGCAATTACCTACGTGGCTGGCATGATGCGTCATACGCAGGATAAGGAAGACTAAGGGCGGCGTAAAGGGGACAAGCTTCTACAAAATTTTGGTTTTTAAGCCAATCAGGAAAGTCATTTGGTTTTTACGCTAACTACGGTCAATTGGCTTTACGCCAACAAGGGTAAGGGGTCTCTGGCGTAAAACTCTGGTTATCCAAGCATAGGATGAGGGTTTCAGTCCAAGTATTCAACCTTGGATTTCTATTGGTTTCTCAAGACTAGGGTCAATACTATGGTCAATCTCTACTAATCCTATCTCTAACTAATCCTAGTAGTGTTTATACTATACTCAAGTCATACATGAATACGTCAAGGGATAAGGGTAAGTTAATCTATAGGTAAGTGACGCTAGGGTTTACTTAGGAAATCAGGAAGGCTAGGGTTTATTTAGGAAGTCGGGAAGGCTAGGGTTCACTAAGTAATCCGAACTTAAGGATATGTCAAAGCCCTAGTGGTATTCTTATTAGGAATGCTACCTTAAATATCATCCTATCAACAGGGATTTCTATATTCTAGCAGGACTATACTCAAGAAATTATCAGGGAAGCACATGAATCAAGCAGGATGCAATTATGTAAGTAGGACGGACTGGAAAGAAGATAAGTCATAGTCAATTATGGATGAGATTCTAAACTCTAATCCTAGGTGCAGGCTTGCTCGGTACAGTAACGTAACCGAGACAATATGCTCTGACCTGCATGGGCCACCACTAAAAACACTGTCACGTCCCAGTCCCAAAATAAGTAGGACTAGGTCACGTAACCATGCCAGCTGGCCCGTATATATGGCAACTCCAATATATGGAAACTATATATACGTGCGTACGCTGTATAATGAACAATAATTCATGAGTGGTAAAGCTAATCACAAGTCATAGGGTAATATCTAAATCTCATCCACAGAAATCACATAGACATGAATAACCAATAATCAGGTAACTAAAACTCAACAGTAAATAACTAAAGAATGACAGTCGGATGGAAACAAATCCACTGCCGAAATAGAATATAAAATGAACCAGATACACACCATATAAGAACAACATCTGACAATCACGAGGCTCGAAGAGAAGACCTCCTCGGGATATACGTAACATGTCCGGATCTGCTCTCCTGCGAATACTCAAGAACATATACACCTGGCAGGGGACCAGGTCCTCAGAGGGACATAGCAAGATACAGAAAATAACATGCCATAATGTAAATACTGAATAAAATCAATGGGGGTGTGCTAACCATCTAAGTGAATGCAATTTGAAGACCTTGTAGTACGCATGGAGATGTGTAGGGCTGACATATGCTGACGTAATTCACCAATCGTCGGGACTGGCTAGTATATGTGTCATATGCCCCCGGACGCACGGGTAACAGGAATACCCCATCCTCCTCGGAGCACAGTAACGGGAACAAGAAAAACTACTACCCCATCTCCGAGAAGCATGGTACAGGAAAACCCCATCTCCGAAGAGTATGGTACAGGAATATAAGGAGGGGGTGTCCCATACGCCTACTAGATGTCTTTCCCGCCCAATGGAGATATACAAGTCGTGAAAACGATGTGGACATCTCGTATAATGATGCAAGTCTCCATAAAAATAAACAACTAAGCTAGACACCGTTACACGTGTTGCTCATACCGATGGCCAGTCGAATATGAGGCACGCGTCCCTACATGAACTCACTCTGTGACGTGTACTGATACGTGTCAAGGCCTGGGAAGTCATACCAATAACTTCACAACTTTAGGTGGGTCTACTAGACACTAAGTCAGATATCAATCCTAACGTCAACGCCTTCGTTGACTGCACCCGAGTTTTCTCGGACGCGCACATTTATATAATGAATAAACATCTGGGCAGCGGCGGGGGGAGAGGCTCGGGAAGAGAGGGAGCGGGGAGGGAGGCCGGCTCAGGGCAGCGGCGGGGGAGATCCGGCCAGGGGCGGCAGAACCGCCGGCCAGGGGGTCGGCTGCAGGGTCGGGGGGGGGGGGGTGTTTTGGTTTTTGTTTTATTTTCTTTTTCTTTTCTTTTTCTTTTATAAAAGTTTTTATTAATAAATAAATGAAAATATCTATAGATATTTTAGAATATTTTTGGGATCTTTTCGGGTGGGTCCCGCGTCCAAATGGACGGCGCAGGTTCACCGGCCAGTGAGGGGACTGACACCTCGCATTACAAATTTGCAGGAAGGTCCCTGTAATTTCATAAATTGCGGAATTATCCTATTTTGGGAATTTTGCACAATTACGAAATTGTTTGGGAAAAGCATCTGGTTCCTGAAATTGCTAAAATTCACAGAATTGAGGGAAATTGCTATGTGAGGGTCCCGGAGGAATGGGGGTGAGTCTGGGCAGGGGCTGGGCCTAGTTTCTGGGTGATACGGGTCACCGTATTTAATTAATTAATAAATACTACGCACGGTGTTCTCTAATTATTTAGAGGCAGTTAGGGTCATAATTTTTCTACGGTGTCAATACACTAAATGTAGTATACTCAGCATAGAAAATTAACGTATTTTTGTTTGGGCAAAACAGGTGCATGTTGGGCCTCAAATCTCTAGGGGTACAGAGATGGGTAAAGAGCAGGAAATAAAATAGGAAATAAATACGGTCTTTTTGTAACGATATTTGTGCGTCTCAAACGAGGCTCATTTTAGCACATCTGTGAGTTGCACAAAGTTCAGAAAAATAGTCTGACATGTCTAGGACAGGTATGTGAACTTTATTTAGGAATAACAGTCAGGGTAAGGCTCCAAATAATTCGGTGATGGACAGGTGCACAAGTCAACAGGATATGCAAGCAAAAATTAATTAATAAATTGCAATAAATCCTAAATTGTTAAAAATATTCCTAAAATACTGGAATCTGGTCGAGGGGGTTTACAATTTGCATATTTCTTCTACTAGCTAGTTGCATTCATGCATGGTCATAGACAAACTTGTGCACAAGGGGTAGGTTCCTCGAAGCGATGCACCGAGGCCATAGGACCGCTTCGTCCTAGGGGGAATATGGGTGCTAAAGTAATTGCATTGGAAGTTCAAGACCTTCAGTGCGGCTAGCTCCCTGCACTGAACGGGGCGCTAAAATTTCAAGAATGTCATGATGGCTTGGCCAATGACCATCATATAGACATGGTGCATGCTAATAATGTCTTGTGCAGGCAGAGTAAGTTATTATTCATAAATATGGATGGCTGAACGACCGTGGGGTAAGAATCACCAAATACGGTGATAAATATATATGTTCCTTATGTTCTTGAGATATGAATTGTTAATTGAACTTAAGGCAACATAGCAAGATCACAATAATAACTATTGCTTTTATATATCTACTTAGTGTTGACTTTTTAGGTGAGATTGGTTGCGGCTGCTCACCAGTACATGTTGCGTACTGACCCACGTTTGTGGACATCCTCGGGTGCTGAAAATTTGGCTGCTGCGAGAAAACATTGAAGGTTTTGGTCTGACTCTTTAGAAGCCTTGCACTCGAAGCATCCAATTAGAGAAAAAGACTCTAGCTGAAGGTGGTTCATGAGTTTTAATATTTCAATAAGGGATATAATGTATGGAGCAACGTTGCATCTCATTTCAATATTTTTACAAGTTGTAAGCCAAGTCTGGCACTTTTATCTCGGCCGTTCGAGGGCCTTATGTTTTTATTTCAGAAAATTATCAATAAAGAGCTATTTCCATTTCAAATATGTGTTCAATTTCTCTATGAATGGTATATAATCTATCTTTAAATATCTGTGTTACAAAATAAGCACAAGCACACCTTGTACAAGCGCAACCCCAGGCTTGTACGACATCACGCCAAGCAAGGACGACGGCTCTGCAGGATAGGGGTATGGGAAGCCCAAGCGAGGACGTTCGGTTCTGCGAAACCGGGGCGTGACATAAACTACCTAGACTATTGATCATATAATGACTAATTTATTCAAAGTAGAAAGTAAATAAACTTAGATAATCATACAATAAATATTCATTGACTTCGCCTATCATGGCATTGAACTGGTCTTCCCAAATTGCGTTTCCATCCTTATCTTAGAAGAAATTATTAAAATTTATTTATGTTGTATCCTTCATGATATAGTCTCCACACCTTTTGAGGCTTCATACTCGTCCACTTTTTTTGTGAGGTTCGTCAGTTTCGCATCCAATGACCAGCTCTTCCACAACGTTTTCAAATATTAGTTGGAGCAGCTGGATTGAGAATTTGGGCATTGCTTCTTCGATGATTAAATCCCTAATTTTTTAACTGTGTATCATTCCTTGGACCCGTATTATAGCTATTTCTTTGGCTTCCACGGCATCCATGTCCTCTACCTCTATGATTTTCTCGACCCCTAGTATTGGTCATATTTTTTCGTTGCATTCACTTCAGCTGGAATTGGTGCAGACCCAGTTGGTCTACTAGTGTAGTTTTTGATTAATAACTCATTATTTTCTCGGTCACGAGTAAGACAACAATGAGTTCGGAATACTTCTTAAAATTCCTCTCACTATAGGTCATATTAGTCGCATGAAATATGGTGAATGTTTTCTCTAGCATGGAATGCTCTGTCACTTCTTCACCACATAACTTAAATTGTGAAGTAATCCTGAACATAGCTGAATTATAGGCTCAGATGTCTTATAATCTTGAAAACGTAGATTGAGCCATTAATGGAGTGCACCTGGTAGTATGACCATTTTTTGGTGATCATATCTCCCAGCTAGAGAATTCCATAGCACCAAGGGTTCCTTGACTGTTAAGTACTCAGCCTTGAGATCATCATGAATATGATGTATTAGAAAAATTAAAGCATTCACTTTATCTTATGCAGATATTGGCTTATCAGCCATAATTGCGTCACTTAAGCTTTGGTTTGAATGTTAAATTTAGCATCCAATCTCCAGTTGAGAAAGTTCTGGCCTTCTAAGTTTAGAGGCTTGAAATCATGCTTTGGGAGGCTCGATATATTGTTGTATAATATCAATAATAACAAATTAACATAAGAACTTGGTAAATAACGAAATAATTCATGTTCATGGTGTATGCTTCAAACAATAATGTTTAAGAAGTTTATTTATACCAAACAAATCTTATTCATGGTATGCTTCGAACAATAATGTTCTTGAAGTCGTAGGTAAATAACAAACACTAGATGTTCATGGCATGCTTCGAACAATGATTATGTTTAAGAAGTCTTTCAAAAATACCACATGGTATGCTTCGAACAATAATGTTCCAGAAGTCTTATATATATAGGCCAAACAATTCATGTTCATAGTCATCAGATCTCTAATGGTTTTGATCTGAATGTATTAACATATATAAAAGAAAGAAATAAATAAAGAATAACTCCAGCGTTCTCTCCGAGAGATCTATATGTGATTAACATCGGAGTGCTATCAGAGTTAACTAAAAGAAGTGAGATGAATGGATAAAAATTATTCTTTTTGCCCTAGCGGTATGCCAAAAGATGTATAAACATCAACATCAGGATGCGCCTGGGGTATGCATATGCAGAAAAAAAAATAAACATAAATAACCATACATATTACCGAAGTGGAGAATCCGCAAATGGTGGCTTCACTGAGATGCTCTCGCTTATTTTCTCCCGTTAGAATTTCGTGCTAATAACGTGTTAGAATAAACGTAGAAGAAGGAAGAAGAAAATCTAAGAGAAGATCTCTTATTAGCGTAATCACATAGTGGAAGACAAATACCTTATTTATACAACCCAATGAAGGTGTAATACTAATCTTTAACCAATGTAGGACTAAAATACAAAATGGGAATCCAACCCTTTAGTAACCCACATTATAGCAATATATATTATTATTTTTTAAATAAATTTTATTTGTTTTTTCAAAAATTCTGGAGGAGGCCGTGTTGAGTTAGTTTTTCTAACTTCCTAAATTGTCTATTTTAAATATTATTTTTAACGCTACCAAAGAGGTGGTAACACTGGTAAGGAGGGAGGAATTGATATGTGTTCTAATTTTAGTCCGAACAAAATAAAAATAGAAATCAGAAAAGATGATAGTGTTAGTGGCCCAAGAGAAGGACGATAATTAATGACATACCCTAAAGTACCAAAACTGAGAACTTACTACCATAAATTTTCTAGTTTGTATTTAAATACCTGCAAGAAGAAGGTAGTGTAGGATTATATTTTTTTAAAAGCACAAAATGTCTATACGAGCACACAATGGTCAAGTTAGATGGCAATGGAATTTTTTGAAGTTACAAAAGTTCAGAAAATTAACTTTACATACAAAAAAATGAGTATAATATGGCCATATTTAGCAGCAAAGTTTTTTTTTTTTTTTTGTAATTTTGACATTGCTTGGTGTGCGATTTTTCTCTTTCTCTTCCCCCGTATTTCACGTTTCTAACCTTCTTCTTGGTCATCCCTCTCTTCACTCTTCTATTTTTATTTTTAATTGCTTTGGCATAAAGTTTAATGTGTGCCGATGTAGTTTTTACTTGTTTGTTATATAGTTCAATTTGAGCCATGCCTTTCCTCAAGAGAAACAAATTTTGTGGACTTTGCCCGGGCCTTTTGTTTCACCCACTATGTTTTTTAAAGTTTATGAATCCATAGGAACCAGCCCATTGCCAGCTCTATTTCCTCACAATATCATAATTTTTATAATTTTTTGTTAATGCAATGTCGAATACATATATATTTATTTTCTGAGAGGAAAAAAAAAAAGGTTCTTTCTTGAAGATAATGAAATATTGATTTTCAAATCCTTGCATTTAGTAATACTCTATATTCTCCCTTGGGTTGAATTAGGCCTATGTACAAAGTATTGTAACCACAAAAGGCAGAAATTTGTTTAGATTACAAGAATTTTAATGAAAATCTATTGGAGAGTCTATAAATTTCAAGGACCGCGATAATTTATTCCTTGTTTTATTGTCATCCCTTCTTCTGACATCTTCATTCATGCATATGGAGGTCACAATGTTAGGAATGCGGTGTGACCCGAATTACAATTGGTCCATGAGGTACAAAATTGGACTGGGCTCATATGCCTTAAAAGGAAATTCATATGTAAGGTCTGAACCAATACCAATTATCTACACCTCGTGATCCCACCTCCTATTCGACGTGGGACTAAATTACCAACTCCATTATCACCCTCCTTTGAACGTTCAACCGGAAATGAGATACAATCCAACAAACAATGCTATGTTAACATAACCACTCGCGTCGTACGATTGCAATCGAAATAAATACAATTAGGTTCTGATACCATTTGACATGAATCTTGGCAGAACCCATCATAAAAACTAGCCGTTAATGAAAGAGTCCAAGATTATATCAACTTACTTCAATTTTTTTCATATAACTAAATGGGACTAAAGTATACACTAAAACAAAGGTCCTTACATAAGAGTGTTAGAATTTGAAGGTAATTCCAAAATATTTTTAACTTTTGGTTTCTTGAACATGGTAGTTCCCCATCCGCTGTAGCACTCTTAACGGTTGCGATGTTGGAGAATTCTTATTCTCTATTACTTACCATGTAGAGAAGAGCATACAAGAGCTAAATGAGGGTGTATGATACTGCATGAGAACTAAGACTAATAAAGAATTAGTAACTAGAATGTGAGCGGAATACAAAGACATTGTTCATAGTATGAAATCTGATTCTTTCTTCCCTATGTTTCGTACCTGGTGGATTCCAAAACCAGGAAAGAATAAGCTTCGTCCCATTACCATTCCAAACTCCAGAGATCTATTTATAATGCGAGCTCTCCATGTCATATTAACCAATATCTTCGATATCGATAGATAAAATGATTATTTTGGTTTGTTCTGCGTTTTTTGATCTCTCATGGCTTTCGTCCAAAGCGTGGGGTCTACTCTTACGAATGCAAAGGCCTGGGGGCCGTTACAGGCGATCATCAAAGCCAATTTCGTCTCTTGCTTCAATACAATAGATCACATACTACTAATGGTTCAACAGCGGCGTGACATTAATGATGAAAGCTTTCTTTTTCTTATTAAGTCTCAGTTCTTAAAAACGGGGCCGAGGCAAGAAAGATGGATATCGCTTCCAGACTTGAGAGAATGCATCTTTCCATTCATAATGTAGAAAATGAGAAGCTCCAACGGGAGCAAACCCTGCATGCCTTATGGGAGCATATGCCCCCCCAGGTATCCCAACTCAAAAGTTCTCATGTACTTCTTATGTTTACAGCAAGATCTCTATCTAAGTGTTGACATCAAATTCCTTACGGCAGAGCCCACTCTTGATGTAGAGGAAGGACGGTTTCCTCAGCCAATTCAGAAGCCCTTCTTCCGGAAAAAGAAGAAAAACCATAGTTGTGACGCTTCCTGTTGAGTACACAATTATTTTCTGAGATAACTACTTTTATTGGACGTCTCTCGTACATCCGACGATTTTTACCCCATCCTACTCCTCCACCCTCACCTAAAATCCGCCAAAGTAAGCCTTAGCCATGGAATATGGTTGGGAGAACAATTGAAGCCGCCATAGCCCAAAATTTTTATGGATACATGCTCAAATAAGTACACAACAATAGCTCATAACCACCAACTTCTTCTTCTACACTTTTCCTTTCTTTTTATGTTTATAAGACTAAAATATTCTAACGACACTCAAACTATAGTCTTAGACTAAAATGTTTTGAGATTTATGGAAGTTAAATGCAATTTGTCAATTTTTTTTCAAAATATGAGATGGAGGACTGGGATGATGCCACGTCACCGCTACCATCATTTTGAGAGTGAAGTGCCATCGCACATCTCTTATTCTCTCTCTCTCTCTCTCTCTATATATATATATATATATATATATATATATTATTCATGGCAAATTCATTATTTATAGCAATTTAGAATAATTTATCAGTAATCTAGATTGATTAAGAATTTTTTGTTGATAACATTTATCTAATGTAAAGACAATCCAAGAAAGTGCATAATAACTCCCAACCAAAATTTTGAACTCCATAAATTGGAACAAAAAAAAAAAATTATGACTGGAAAAATTAGGTTCTAATACAAATAAAAATCAAATTTTTTTATTCTATACGTGTTGTAATGGTCTTGACAAAAAAAATTAAAAAAACAAAAAAGAGATTATAAAAGGACAAAAAAAAGTTAGAATGATCGCCTATAGGCAGAATAGTTTCTATTCTATAATGGACAAGCAAAATAGTCATAGTTTCGTCTAGTCATTATTTTATTTTAAGAATGATCGTTTGGATGAAGATAAAAGATGTTAGTCCCGAAGCTTAACCAAAGATGGAAGAACGAATGATCGAGATCAGAGGTTCACACAATAAATTTCACTCTAACTATTCTCGATTTCCATGAATAACCATATAAGGAATCTGATTACAACTTACTCTCAATATTACAAAAGAATCAGAATTAACTAAACTTCTCGTTCTTCCTTGCAATCGCAGTTGTAGACGGACATAACAGAGTTACAATAAAACAAAAACTACTTTCGTTCTTTCTTGCAAAACGCAATTGCAATCAGACAGAACAAACCAAGAAGAAGACAGAATAAAAAATTATTCTTGCTGGGACGGTGAAGACCACTGTTGCTCAAAGCAAGCTTCGTCCTCTATCGACGATCTGCTCTCAGGAGCCAGTAAGTTCACAAGAGAACTTCTGGAACGCTCGTAGTCACCTCTTTGTGTGACTCGAACGGACTAATCTTTCTCAACTTTTTGGTCTGTCTCAAAAGGAGGCTAGATGGCTCTTTATATAGGGAATGATGGAAGCCCATCCTCCTCTTCTTTCCGATGTGGGACTAAAAAGCCAATATACAAAATTAAATTCCCACAATCGTAGCCCAATGCATAGCCCGCTCAGCACCCGCTCGGTGCTCGTTCAGCGTCCGCTCATGCAACACACGCATGCAACCCGAGCATAAAACGAGCGCACGAGCGCAACAACAACGCACAAGCGCCTTGCGACGATGCTGACATGCTAAGTGTAAAGTGCGCCAACAAAGCGCCACTTTACGCCCTTGAGTCCGAGTCCGAGTTGCTAAACCCCTTTGGAGCTTAGCTCCTATAGAAATAATTCCAAGAGTATGACAAAAATTATAAATGCTTTCATAAGGAGTTAATCATTTCTCCTACTATAAAACACCCCCACATGGCACCCATGTGCCCCACCACACCCCATGTGCACACCTTAACTCATACAAAGTATTATATTGAGATACCCACTTGGTGGTGTAGCCAATATGGGACTATCTTTACTAGTCAAAAGGCAAAAACATCAACAATCCCCCATATATCTCAATATATATGGGTTGAACGTTCTCCACAGTGACTGCCCATCATGCATTAGGATAGATGTCACTTCGACTTGAATCTTCCCGCATTGGTCGAACAACAGTATGATACAAGAATGGACTAAGCTTTGAATTATGTACCATAGCTATAATTCTTCCCACTCACACAATGACATCAGCTGCGCTTACGGTTGCACATTAAAGGCCCTGTGCACGCCAGGTTTCGGTGTATGCATTTTGGACGTCTACAAGTTTTCCCTCAAGAGACGACCTATATCTCTTTTCATACACTCTAGGTAAGTTCTTTTAAAGAGTCCTTGACATGAAGCCTCGAGCTTCCTTGCGGTGCTACTCCGCTATGATATGGCCCAAAGCCGAGGCTAAACCTCATCGTGGTGTCATACCACTGTAGCATGAGGTCGCAGCCTCTTTGTAGTGCCAAACTGCCAAGCATGAAGCCTTGCACTTCCTTGCGGTGTTAGGCCGCTGTGACATGGCTGGCATAGCCGAAGATTTATATATTTTACCTCCGTGGTGTCATACCACTGTAACATGAGGACACCGGCCTCTTTATAGTGCTGCCTACACTCTTCATTTTATAACATTAGGCTACATGCCTATGTGCGATGCTACGTCATTGTGACATGGCTCGTGAAGCCGAGGCATTACCCTTACCGAGGAACCTCTTTGTGGTGTCACCCACTGTAGCATGGAGACCTTACGCTCCTTTGTAGTGCTGCGCTACCGTGCTTCCTGTTAAGCACACTAGACATTTAAAATACCTGAGAACTCATTAAGGCATCTAACCCATCCTCCCACAAGACTTGTTCTACACAAAAGAATAATTAGTAGACAACAGTGGTTCTGGGTCCGTAACCACTCAATGTCTCAATGGACAACCCACTGTTCCTGATATTTTCTCAGTCAATGGTCCTCCCTTGAACCAAAAGCTAGGTGCTTAGTAGATTTCTCTTTGAACTAATAACATAAAACTAAATGGTAGGATTGCAAAGACATAATATCAGAGATCCTCCAAGCCCATATATGTTGTGTCCTTGACTATATGCGGTATTACGCCACTGTGACATGACCCAAAGTCGAGGTTCACTCCCTCGTGTGGTGTCACACCACTGTAACATGGAGTACTACATTCCTTTATAGTTCTTGGGATCATCTGGCACTAGAGGTCTTACATGAAAGGACCTGCCAGACTCTTCTGGCTTCGATTACCAAATATTATAATTATCTACGCTAGCTGCGCTCATTCAGTGTCATGTATTGGCCCTTGAGGCCTATCATGAACGGATCCGCCAGATTTACCTGACTCCGATCATTAAAGCACTGTAATGATCCATGCAATCTGTACTCATTCGGTGTCATGTATTCTATCCACATAGTTCTCTTCAAATCGTTGAAGAGATGAACAAATGCCACTATTGCAGCTTGCTGATTTTTACAATATGTCAGTATCATCCGAATCTGTATACTAACTATATGAAGATCATCTGAGAGCTTCTAGAGCCATTCTGCTTTATATGATGCAGCTTGATAGTGCAAATAACTCTAAGAGTAAAGACTACTGCTTCGACTTCCACGATATAGCAACACCACCCCTGGAGAAGTCACGTCCTCCTATGGATCTTTCACTCTTCTTTCCTGAGAACCAACTGGCATCACCGGAGCCTTCCTTCATATCTGGATAACTGATGTAGCACAGGATATACTACTGAGTTCTCCTGAGAATTCTGACAACTCTCTTTACGACTTTCAAAGTTCAACACCTATAATACTTGTGAACTGACTCAACATCCCTACAACAAAAGCTATGTCAGGCCTGGTGGTACACTCAACTTAAATCATTCACCTGATGATGCTCGAGTACACCAACTGTCTGACGCTTTTCCTTGGATTTGGCTTCATATTCATGTCACACCCGAGGAGTATCGTCCCTGATACCAAAAATGCATGATCAATATTTTATGCTGAGATCTGGTGACTAAGCAAGCCCACCTGGCATCCAGATTATCTTATATCCTCAGGATGACATCCGTAATCCTATGTCCTGAGTTCGGACAAAAAATATATCTTTGTTAGTGACACTTCTGCGACCACAACTGGGACTAGCAAGTCGTCCACATAGATACAAACGATGACTCCTCCATTATCAGCGAACTTCGTGTACACACACTTGTCCGTCTCACTGATCTTGTGACAACTTTGACTAGATGAGTTGTCAAACTACTGCTGCCATATCATGGGAATTGCTTCAGGCCGTATCGAGATATCACCAACTCGCAGACTACCTTCAAACCTGAATGACAATAGTTCTGACTGTTGTCCGTGAATCTCTCATGTCTGTCTTCATCCAAGACTTGCTATCTTTCTATCATCTGATAAATAATCAGCTTATGAATAGCAGCTATGACAATCATCATCCTGATCTATGACACTCTCATAGAGGTGCCAAAGAACTCAATTCCCTATTGTCTAAGAAAACCCCTAGGCAAATAGCCTTGTCTCGAACTCAACTGTTCTGTCTGCTTTCATCTTCATTGACTTGAAGATCTGATAAGCATCTGATTGGTTTAGCTCCTTCAGGTAGATTGACCAACACCCAAGTGTGGTTGGAGATTATTGAGTCATACTCATTATTATAGCCTTCCTCCAGAATACAACATCTCTAGTCTTCATCGCCTCATCATAGGTAAGCGGATATGCTTCAACATGATAGGTGACGATTTTTTTTTTGAAGTTCTTCACTCTCCTCACTCACTTAGACATCGTCTCTGCGAGTTCTGGTTCGATCGTTGTCGTTGGGATGACAACTTCTTCTTAGACTACATATTCGTTGGAAGCTTCAACCTCCTGTGCACCCACACTATTTTTCAAAATATTCGTGATAACAATGTTCGTATGCCTTGCAAATTTGTCTTCGAGGAGTTATGCATCGCGAGGTTCAATGATATGATTTAATTCGATATCAAGAAATATCCGAGCATTACTCTTTTCAGCATCACCCTGAAAGATTATCTTCGTAGTCCTTGATTGCAGCTTCTAAATCTTTAATTTCGGAAGCTTCACAGATGCCAAACACCCCCACACTCAAATGACGTTCAAGTTGAGTCTGACTCTGAACCAGAGTTTCTGAGGAGTGACATCGGAAGTTGCGTATGGCACTCTATTTAGAAAGAACGTAGCCATCAGCATAGCTTCTCCCCAGATGTAGTTTGGAAGACCCATAGTCAACAATATTGAGTTCATCATCTCTGTCAACGCCCTGTTCTTTTTTTCAGCTACTATATTTGATTGAGAAGAATACGGAGCAGTTGTCTCATTGACAATTCTGTTTTCTTTGCAGAACGATGCAAATTCAATAGACATATACTCTCCGCCATAATCACTTCTGAGTCTCTTGAGTTGTTGCCCCATTTGAAGTTCAGCCTCAACCCTGAACTTCTTGAACTTCTCGAATACTTCATCTTTTAACTAAAGCAGATAGACGAACGCAAACTTCGAGTAGTCATCGATGAAAGTAATGAAGTACTTCCTTTTGGCCTTTGTGGAGAACTGCTTGAAGTCACAGATATCTGAGTGAACCAACTTCAGAAGATCTGTACTTCGGTTTACCCGTTTGAACGATTTTCTTGTGATCTTTGTCTGCGTATAGACCTTACACTTATCCACCTCCTTCCCCCACATTTGGAGATAAATCTTAGACTAGACATCTGGCAGTACCAAGTACATGTCCTAGTCTCAGATCCCACAACTCTTACAATGAGACTTCAGTCACAAGCAGAAGCTCAAACATCCATTTAAAACCGAATGCCTTGTTTCAAAGTATGTCTACTGCCAAGATATCACCATCTGACAAACATTAATGTTCACCCTAAAGTCTGCAACAGACTTCCTGAGATCAGGTCCTTGGTAATCACTGGTACGTTGCTACACGCACTCATTTGACTGTAACTTTTCGAAGTTCAGAAACATTGTCCCAATCCCCAGATCCTCTGTTTGATCCTTGCTTGCCATCAAGACCTTCACCACTGAAAGGTTCGACCTTGATCAACAGCTCTTCCTAAAGCACATATGGCTAGATGCATAAGTTTTTATCCACTGGTCAGCAACCACGCCATATGACTTAACCTGTGCAATCATAACAACCAAGTTAAGTAATCAAATAAACCAAGTTTAGTTATACCTTGCTATATTGGTTCGGATTGGTTCTACTTCCAAGTTTCAATTCAGCCATGTGTCAAGTCCTGTATAGTGCAGTGACCTTCATGTGCATAGGCCACCATGTGCCAATCCATGTGCATAAGCCACCATGCGCTAATCCATGCGCATAAGCCACCATGCGCCAATCCGTGCGCATAAGCCTTAATGCGCGTCCTGCATAAGCAGAGACCATCATGCGCATTGAGACACTATGCGTCCAGCTCTGCCATGCGCTAAGACGCCAAGACTTTCAATGCGCTGCCATGCGCCAAGTCTTGCAAAGTGCCAGGTCCTGTCATACGCAAAGGTCTGCCCCTTGTGTGCATACTCTGCAATTATTGGTCATCTTGTAATCTTCCTTCCAACTGGAATGCATGTCCTTCAGTCGCTATCTCCTCCATCCTCATAAATGGTAGGTACCAACAACTCACTTTTGACATTTGACAAAGGACTCCTTCCCTCATCCAAATATTTGAAGTGAATTCCGTCAATCTTCTCAAGTTTGTGAAAACTTGTGTCCATAAGACTTGAATGGATGTTCCCCATCTTTATTCGGATCTTGCTTTGAGATTGTTAGTCCCGAGGTTTAACCAAAGATGGAAGAACGCGTGATCGAGATCAAAGGTTCACACAAAAGTTCTCACTCTGACTATTCTCGATTTCCACAAAGAACTATATAAGGATTATGATTACAACTTACTCTCAAGATAACAAAAGAATCAAAATTAACTAAACTTCTCGTTCTTCCTTGTAATCGCAGTTGCAGACGGACATAACATAGTTACAATAAAATAAAAACTATCTTCGTTCTTCCTTGCAAAATGTAGTTGCAATCAGACAGAACAAACCACGAAGAAAAAGGAGAAGAAGACAAAATAAAAAAATTATTCTTGCTGGGGCGGTGAAGACCACCATTGCTCAAAGCAAAATTCGTCCTCTATCGACGATTTGCTCCCAGGAGCCAGCAAGTTCACAAGAGAACTTCTGGAATGCTCGTAGTCACCTCTTTGTGTGACTCGAACAAACTCCTTTGGATTCATCTTTCTCAACTTTTTGGTCTGTCTCAAAAGGAGGCTAGAGGGCTCTTTATATAGGGAAGGATGGAAGCCCATCTTCCTCTTCTTTCTGATGTGGGATTAAAAATCCAATATACAAAATTGATTTTCCACAATCGCAGCCCAATGCATAGCCCACTCAGCGTCCGCTCATGCGTGTCGCAACAATAGCGCACAAGCGCCTTGCGATGATGCTGACGTGCTAAGTGCAAAGTGCTCCAACAAAGTGCCTCTTTGTGCCCTTGAGCCCGAGTCTGAGTCCGAGTCGCTCCTATGGAAATAATTCCAAGAGCATGACAAAAAGCATAAATGCTTTCATAAGAAGTAATCATTTTTTCTCATAGAAAATACCCCCACATGGCACCCATGCGCCCCACCACACCCCATGTGCACACCTCAACTCATACAAAGTATTATATTGAGATACCCACTTGGTGGTGTAGCCAATGTGGGACTATCTTTACTTGTCCAAAGAAAAAAAAACCCAACAAAAGAGGCTATAGAAGAACGACATTTTAAAAGCTCACCGGAGAAAGTAGTAGTAATTTAGAGAAAATAAAAAATAAACAAAGATGATAAAAAAATATATGGTAGGATACTAGTAGTTATAATAATAATTATTTTTTTGGAATCTAAATTAATTAAAATAACATAGACCCTCAAATTTTTTATTTTTTATTTTGTTTATAAAGACACGCAAAATTACAGTACATTGATTATAGAGACATAATTCGAGAAAGTTTTTTTTTTATATATCAACATATTGGTAATTTGATTATTGTAAAAAAAGTCAGAACCGTTTGTTAATAAATTACTAAGGATAAGTTGGACTTATTTAAAATTTGCTACTTAAAATCTCCAAAAGATTCCGACCATATTAACCGCTCACAAGTAGGGGTGTAGCTCAGACGGGTTAGGTCCGGCTTGAGCTCAACCCGAGCCAAATCCGATGAATCATAAGCCTAGTCCGAGTCCAAGCCCAACCCGTCCTCGGGTTCAACATATGAAGCCTAAGACCGAGTCCGGCGGAATAGAAAAGGAACTAGGTTTATCAAGTTGGATTCGGGTTAGGTCAGATCCATCAGGTTAGGTAATATTTAAAATAATTTGAAATAATATTAATATTAAATACATAATCAAATATCAATTAAGTCTCAATAATTACAAAACACAAACAGAAATATGATTTATGATAATGAGTTGAAGAGATTTGGTTAAGAAATTTATGGTTTAATTTTTTTATTTAAGAGTATGAAACAATATATATATATATATATATATATATATATATATATATATATATATATATATATATATATATATATATATAACGGGATATGGCCATAACGTTCATATTCATATATGAGCTATGCACATGTGGACCAATCGGGATAGAGTGTACTAGTGCACATGGGATGTTGAAGTCTATTCCTATTAGTCCACATGTGCATGACTCATATAGGAAGATGACTACTATGACTCATATCCCGTTTACTCTCTCTCTCTCTCTCTCTCTCTCTCTATATATATATATATATATATATATATATATATATATATATATATATATTGGATTTTGGGTTTTAGGTTCTTTGGGTAACAAAAAACATAAACTCGAGTCTAATTCAATTTTTGATCAGATTCAAATATTTTAACCCGAATTCGAACCCGAATATGAGTATCTTTAATCATAATCCAGCCCATTAACGAGTTTATCCGATCGGACTTGGGTTTAACCCGTCCGAGTTGCACCTTACTCACAAGTGGTACTCTAAAAACCAGTGTTTTAAAAACAAGATCGGATTGACCGGTTGAACCGTTCAACCCGTGAACCTGTAATTTTTTCGGACTAGTTTAATACCGACTCACTATTTTTCCAAAAAAAATGACTTCTTTTGTGTAACCCGGTCAACCCGTCCGGTTAAACCACCAAACCATCTGATCTAGCTGGCTTCTTTTGTGTAACCTGATCCACTTTTTTTTGGGTTAACTTTTGACTTTTGGTTTGGACTTTACATGCAATAAAATTTCATATGTATGCTTTTTGACTAATTTTAGCATAAGTAGTATATGTGTAGTTGTGTACTATGTAATATATTTAAATAAAATTATAAGCCTATATAACTGGTTTGACGCGAAATAAACCACCAGTTCAGCCGGTTAGACCCAATCTAGTGTCATGATCGGGTCGATCTCCGGTCCAATTTTAAAACATTGCTAAAAACACTTGGTAACCAATGCCCAATAATTGTCGAGAAGAGCAGACCACCACTTTGTATCGTGTACATAAAAAATATATATATATATATATTTTTGGAAAATTCTAAAGATCCTCCAACAATTACTTAGGACAGTCCATTACTTCAGGAAAATACAGACTTTTGTAACTTTTACTTAGCACAGAAAAAATTTACTCATGACAACCCCTCCCCCCCAAATCTTCCCCAAATCCTTCATTCTAAATTTTTATTCTCTCTCTTCAAAATTTCAAACAAAAAACCTAACCCTAATCCCATCCCCCAACCGCAGGAGGAGGAGGAGGAGGAGGAGGCGGGGGAGGAGGCAAAGGCGAGTGGCCTCCGCTACTGCTGCTGCCACCGCCGTCGCCTGTCCGCCCCCGCGCGCATGCGCGCGCCTCAGCCTTCGGGCAGCACCCGCGAGCGCGTGCCTCCGCCGAGCGCCGCCCTCGCACGCGTGTGCGCCTACGGCTCGCGCCGCCCCCACTCGAGCGTGGGCCTCCGCCCCGCGCCGCCCCCCTGGCCGCCGTCCCGCGCCGCCCCTGCTCGCCACCGTCCCGTGCCGCCCTCGCTGCTGCTGCTTTTTCTTCTACGCCTCCTTCTTAGGACTGTAAACAAAATTGACAGTCCTTCAATTTTTTTACGGTCATAATTATTTAAGACTGCCACAATGTTGCTGTCAAGATTTTTGACAGTCCTTAATAATTAGGATTGTCAAAAATGTTGACTGTTAATATTTTGGCAGTTCTGTAAAAAAAAATTTGGACTGAAAAATAAAAGTTATTGATTTTTATATAAAAATTAGGGCCGTCCTTAAACAAAAAAATTAAATAACAAACTTGTAAATAAAGTAATTTTTTTTGGGCTACTCTAAGCGATGTAGGTAGTGCATATAGAATTAGTCTTTTTGTTTCTCCCATACCAGAACCCTCCAGGGAGCCTTCTCACTCACTTTCCCGCCGAGCTCCTCTAATGGCGGAGACCAACCCCTTCCCTCTCCAGGAAGAAGTCGAGGGCGACCGCGACGGCACCTCCGACTTCGTCTTTGTCCGTATCGGCGAGTCCCTCCCGCTGAAGCCCGGCGACTCCGCCTTCGACCCCGACGACCCCCCGTCCCAGCCCCTCGCCGTCTCCGGGCGGCGCCACCTCATCTTCCTCGCCCACGCCGAAGGTCCCCAACCATCCCCCCTCTTCTATTTCACTGCATCGGTCCTAAACTAGGGTTTTTCTGTTTTCTAGGGTTTTTGGTGGCCAGGACGAAGGACGTGATCGGGGCGGCGAAGGAGGTCAAGGAGAGCGGGAAGGGAGCCTGCATCGAGGGGGCGAGCGTCGCGGACGTGAGGATTGGCAGGGTTTCGATTCTCGCGGTCCCGGAGGACGAGTCGACTCTCGCCGCCGTGGTCGGGGGAGAAGTTCACTTCTTCTCCGTGCCTAAGCTGCTCGATAAGGTATAGTCTCAACTAATTCTTATGTTGCGCATGCCAATGTTCGTCGCTAGTCAAGTGACTGACGTAATGCTTGTGAAATTTTTGTTGTTCCCGCCGTTACAAAGATGGTACAAAGTACGTAAATGACGCTAACAACAACTGAAATGAAGATTACAATATGAGAAATGTAAAAGCTAACAAACTTGCAACACTGTTGCAAATACAGAAATTAGTTACAACTGCAAACAGAATACGAGGAAGAAATTGTTGAAGAAGGTGAGGAAGATCACCGTTGATCAAAGGAAGATTTTATTTTATTTCGTTGATCTGCTCCTAGGAACCAACAAGTTCTGAAATACGAACTTTTGGAACGCTCATTTGTTACTATTGCATGGACATAACTTGGACTCCTTAGCGTGCATGAACTGACAACACTTCATTGCTTTGTGTGGCTGCTGCTAACTCTTCTCATGTAGCATATGTTCACTAGTTCTCTCTTGCAAAAGAGAAGAAACTTGTGAATATACAGGAAAACCAACCCTCTTATTAGCATACTATCCATTATGAACAATAAATTTGGAGAATAACTTACCATCAAGTGGACGGTTACAGCAGTAACCACCACTAAATGACAGTTACACTTCAAGAGCAATGAACAACCATTTTTGCGCAGCAGCATCCCGTGCAGAAATGCAACATGACCGCAGTTCCGTGCGCAGAAGCCTGCGCAGCTCCGCGCACACTCGCACGCACCCGTGCTGCTCCGCACGAAAACCCATGCAGAATCCCGTGTTGAACCCGTATTGCTCCGCGCGTCGGCGAAGTGTAAAGTGGTCATCAAAGTGCCACTTTGCGCCCTTCGTCTTAGTTCAAGTCCGAGTCGCCAGTCCCGTCCCTTCGGAACTTATCTCTTAAGAGAAATTCCAGAAAAATGAGTGACAAAAAACATAAATGTGTCTTGGAGGTCTTGAACCTTGTCTTGTAGAAAAAATACCCTACCATTTTAACCACATGGGCTACCACACCCCATGTCCACAAGTCAATAAAAGATGAATCTTATATTGAAATACACACTTGAGGTTGCCACATGGACGTGAAACTATTTTCTAGAATACAAATTCAAACCCTAACATTTTTCCAGAGAATTTAGACAAATTTCAGTAGATACAAGTCATAATGAGATGGTTATTAACAAGGTTGCAGTATTGGCCCAAACCAGTACATAATCTATCCAAATCACAGGTTCAAAACTACTACCGAACCTACCAAAACATCGTGAAACTACCAAAATAGTATTTTAGGAAGATTCTAAAACCGATGTTGCGAACCTTGGTTACGAGCCGAAGTATTGTCACATCAACTACTTCCAACAGAAAAGCATCCATAATGTGTCAAGGAATATTGAAATTTACGACATTAAGGGGATGTTTGGTTGCTGTAACTAGTGTGCAAATCCATGTTTGATTGCGTGTAAATGATGTCGTCAGATTTACAAATCCATCGTGTAATGATGTAAATGACATGTATAGTTGCAACTTATGTTCGTCCATTGTTTGGATTTCTTTATGACTTGAAAATAAGAGTTTGAAAATGATGCAAATGTTGCTTTAAGTGGTGTTGCAGCCATTTTGGCCGCAACATATGTTGTAGTAGTTGGAAGAAATGATGCAATATTTCACCAATTCCACCATTCACACCAAAATAAACATTGGATTTGGTGAAAATGGTACAACAAATGTAATGTTGCATGAATTCCATTTACAACCAACCAAACACCCTAAGTGTGGGTGGATTTGTAAAAATGGAAATATCAATGACATTTTCTTTCACCTAAATTGAAATTTATTACATTAAGGGTAAAATGTGAATTTTTTTTCAATGTAAATCATTTGTTTGATTGCTTTCCCATGAAAACTGTTGCAACTTGTGTTGAGGATATCATAACCCAACAAAGCATGATTAAGATGTGTAAGGAAGTTGAAATGGTGAAGATACATGCTGTATTATGAGTTAGGATTTGATTGAATCATTTAGATCAATTTACTTTTGGTTAAGGCTTTTAAGTAAATTCTTTCGCTCGTTAATTGTTGGCCATCATAAAGAGTTATTTTCAAAATTATAGGATAGATGCATTGGATATTAGACCTACCTAGTCGAGATAATAGTATTCATGTGGTTTCTTGTAGCAAATCTACTCCTTTATCTATAAGGAGCCTGAGCTTGATCTAATGAAATGTAGAATGTTGTACAAGCACCTTATATATATATATATATATATATATATATATATATATATATATTCTTTGTACACTACCTTATATATATGCTTTTGGTGCACTGAAGCCAGAAGCACTTATGTTAAATCTATATGGACATTATCTCATCGTCATCCAAAACATGTATATGGACATCATCTCATCCTCCATCCAAGCCTTTTTTTATTAGAATAGAGTCGGCTATGGAGCATAAAAAAGCTCCATAAAAGATTTTTACAAAGTTTTCATGATCCTCTCTATGCTAGTGCCAAATTCATAGCAAAGGTAGCTATGAGAGGATTATGCCATAAAATCTAGGTTGCTAATTGGTAGGTAGGTTGACATACCTTTTGGATGTCCAAGTTGCAGGCAGGTAGACATCCCTTTTGGGTACGTAGTTTAAGCTCATGCAACCAAGGAAAACCATCAAAATTCATGTAGACTATAAATTGTCTAGACAAAGAGGTAAACAGGGTACAATTTTCTATAGAAAATTCCATTGATCTCTATGACACATTATGCCAGAAGCAAAGGAATAACAATCCCATTATATGGACATTATCTCTTGATATAGAAAAAAGCTCATCCAAGTGCAACGAGGCTTCTGTTGATACAAAGTTTGGGAGGGTCAAGATGGACCTTGCCTTATTAGATAGAGGTCTTTTTCCAGTTGATTCCACATCCTTCAAAAGATGCAAGCGACAAATATTACTGTCACACCGAGTGATATCTTTGTGTAGTTTCGGGCAAGAGTTTTAATTAGAGCTAGCATCATGTATTGATCTTGAGAAAATTCTACCGCCTATACTTTTTGTTATTGAGTTGCTTGTTGAAGATGATGTCTGAATTCAGAGCATGACAAGATCATGGACTTCCCTGTATGATCGAGGGAAATTTACATTGCAATAAGTGATTTTATGCATATCATGATCTTCATTCAACCGCGTGGTAAGCTCTTCCAAGCCATAGAATGATGGGGAACAAGACCTAAGTTATTATGAAATTAGTTACTATGCGTTGATTAGGGATTTGAGTAGTTATAATTAGTTTCTTTTAGTTTTTATTGGGTATATTTCAAATTTATTTTCACTTCATTATTTAGTAGTTTCCTACTTGTATTAGGAGTTTAGTAGTTGCAAACTCTCTTTTTATTTGACTATTTAAGTGTTTATTAGGATATAATCTATTTAGATTGGAAATTTATAGCCTATATAAGATTGATGAATGAATGAATACTTGACAGTTCCCTGGCTTGTGAAGCCTTTTACCTTCTCCTTTTCCCCATCAGAACCCTTCTTCAACTTTCTTTGTTGACATAATGGTGAGGTTCGATAATGTAATACTGATTCTTAATATGATCCCTATGAACTTGCAAGAGGACACACAATATCACATAGTATATTTCGAAGAGGTACGATGACCTCTCTCCAAATACATACTGGTTACCTTCCCAATTCTTCACAAATAATAATCGAGGCTCATAAACTATTTACAAATGAAGCATAATATTTTATACTCGTACCATATTTAATATAGCAGAGACACTGCAAAATTATGTAATCGATGACTTCATCTACTATCGTATAGTGCCTGAGCCCTTTTTAGGCTACACTTGGCTAACAATTGATTTAAAGCACACTGCTGAAATAAAGGTAATATTAGTAGCTTATTTGCACTCAGGAAACCCCTCTCCGGCTGGAGATTATTTGACTCTATCAACTTTATGACAGTCATAAGTTCATATCTTTCTTTCTTTAAATTATCTTTATATAATTTATCTTGTCAACATTTAAGGTGAAACATTTCCAATGATGTTATGTTAAACCTAAATGTCCAGAATATATTGTCAACATATTATGAGATCTTTTTTGCTGGTAGGAGCATTTGATATTCTTCGTAATGATAGTTTGCCTTCATATTGATTGAACTGTTATTTCTTTCTTACTTTCGTGAAGGAGCAAAAACCATTATTTTCATGTTCCCTCAATGAGTCCTATGCAATCAAAGACTTTAGATGGCAAAAGACTATTGGCAAATCTTTTCTTGTGCTGTCAAGTCATGGCTCACTATACTATGGATCGTTGGACTCCCATCTGAAGGATGTATCAGACAATGTTGATGCTGGTTTGTTCCTAACTTTTTCAGATAGCATTGTTCTTCATGTATTGTCAAAGTTTTTGGATCAATCTGAAATGCTTGACATAACCCTTCTCCTTTTGTACCTTTCTGATAGGGGTTCAGGGCATTATGATTTCCATGAATATTGTTGTCAAACATTGATGAACTGCTTTTTATGTATTTATTGTAATATTTATTCTTGCAACTCTGAATCACTAATTTAGTTATCCTACAGATCTATTTCCATTTCTGCATATCTATATAACAATTATTTTCTGGGACTGAACAGATCGGTTGCTCCAACCTTCCATTGTGCATGATATATGTACAATTGTTAAACACTAACAAATGATGATCATGTGTTTAAAAATTTCTCACTCGTTGAACCAAATGGTAATGCTTAATTTTGTAGAAACTACTTCGCCTTGTGTTCCATGATTCATGGGTTTAGAACATTGAATGAGATCTTTATTGTTTGGACTTTGGATGACTTAAGCATAGAGCGATGTGGATCACCTATTCGGATGGTTTATTATTATTTTGGTAATTGTGAACAATTGAGTTGGTTTTGGTCATGTGTGTTCTATATTTCATTCTTAATTTCCTACTTTCTCTTTCTTTCTTACTACTAGGTGTATTAGACAAATAATATTCATTCTTTCTTTCAGATTGTCATTCCTTCTGTCTTCGGCATAATGTCTCATAGAGATGAATGCAATTCCCTTCAGCAAACTATATTATCTTATCTCTTCGTCTATACTCTTTATAGTCTAGGAAAACTTGGATTGCGTTTCTTGGTTGTATGAGCTTAAATTGCAATCCAAAAGGTAGGTATACCTACCTGCCAACTGGCCACCTAGGTTTTATGGCATGATCCTCTTATGCTCGTAGCTATCTTCGCTAGAAATTTGATACCAACCTAGAGGGCCGATGTTAGGTTGACAGTCAGTCATACAACTTTGTCAAATCTTGTATGGAGCTTTCTTATTCTCCTTAACTGATCCCATTCTGATGAGATAAGGCTTGGATGATCATGATGATGAATATTTATTCTTGCTACCTGATACTTATTTGTGTTGATTAAATATCTAAAGGCCTAAAAACATGTTCAATTTGCTTTTATGGAAGGTAGTACGAGTCTCCCGGATGATGTATATGAATCTCATATTTTCTTTCTCACTTGTAGCTGATTGGAGCGTGGAAGGTGATTTTGTTGCTATTGCAAGAAAGAATACGATAAGGATCTCATCATCTAATTTTGATGAACAATTTAGCATGTCCCTATTGTTCCAAACATGGCTTACTGATCTTGATTCAAAAAGCTCAATAAAAGGTACTTTTTCTAGACGTCTTTTTTCTCCCTCCTTTTTTACATCAAATTTAAAGCCGAAGGTTTACTCTCTGAAGTGTTCAATTGTTTATGTATTGTGTTAGGAAAATTAATGCAGTAGTTTATTTGGTTAACCGGTTGAAAATTGGAACATGCTTATATTTTCGATGTTGATTCACTCTGGTCTTGTTTGTAATCTTGATATATCTATTGCTCTTTTCAAAGGTACATGTATGTCTCATTTCATTGCTGATTTTATTTCTTTTCATAATCTTGGTCCTCGTACTGGTAGTTTGCCTCGTCCATTTCCTCTACATCTATTCCTGACTTATCTGGACCTATTGGAAAATCTAGCTTGGGGCAGCGCATGATTTATGAGACGGATGCTCTTATATCTCGCATTACCTGGTACCAAGTGTCTCTTTCTACTCAGACTAGTGCTGTTGTTTGTTGTTGGGTGGTCAATCTTAAATATCTGCTAGATGGGATTATTGATTGCTATAAGGCTCGCCTTAAGGGGTTTACTCAGACTTATATGCTGTTAATTAATTTTCAAGATCTCTTTTGTTGCTAGTACTGGCTCATATATGTACTTATTTCTTTTGCTGGAAATAATGAATGGCCAATGTTTCAGCTTGATGTCGAAATTACTTTTCTTTATGGTGATTTCAATTAAGATGTTTATATGGAGCGGCCTTCTGGCCATTGTCTAGAGGGAGACTAGCTCATTAGTTGAAAAAGGTAACCTATTGGCACAGCAGAGTTCTTGTGCTTGGTTTAAGAAAATCAGCGAAGCGGTTAGATGAATTGATTTTCGACGTAGTTATGCAGACCATTCCATCTTTGTGAGGCATACATCTTTTGTTACTGTTGTATTGATGATATTCTCCTATCTGACATTGAGATTACATTTATTCAAGAAAACCCAATATTGTCTCAGAAACGACTTTGTACACTGACATTACAAGTATTCAAGAAAACCACATATTGTCTCAGGAAGCACTTTGTGACCAAGGACATGGGTCAACCTCGATATTTCTTGAGCATTCGGATCGCTCACAGTATAAAAGAGATTGATCTTTCATAAACAAAGTATGATATGGATTTGTTCTTCGTACAAAATCACTTGACACATTTATGGAGCCGAACCCATATTTGTGGTCTGAAGGTGAGAATACCAAAGATAATCCAAATATACACTTCTAGTTAAGTTGATTGGTTAACTATTACTAGGCCTGATATTTCCATAGCTTTGGGTACAGTTAGTTTACAAAGAACCCTAATAATGGCACTGGGGGCAGCTTTTGAGAATACTGAGGTATGTGAAAGGGTAACCTGGTAAGGGACTTTATCGGTGTCATTTATATCTTGACACTGAGGCTTATTTTGATTCTGAATATGTTGTATCAGAGACAAATATGAGTTCTACTTCTGACCCTCTATGACCCTTGCATCTATGCTGGTGGCACTTCTCTTACGTGGAGAAGCAAGAAGTAGACTGACATAGCAAGATCTAGTGTTGAGGCAAAATATAAGATTTGGCTCACAGTGTTTATTGAGATGACGTCATTGAAGACTTTAGTGGAGGATCTTGGAACACAATATACTGAACCTATTAGGCCGCCATATCCATTTGCTAGTAATCCAGTCTTCCATGAAAGGGCCAAACTTGTTGAGGTTGATTGCATTTGGAAAGACGGTGTCGAGTAAGAAGATTTACATTCTTTATACATGTTCTGAGGATCACACTGTAGTTGTGCTTATTGAACCTTTGAACTCTACTAGATTTTCTACTCTGTGTGACAAGCAGGACATGTTTGATATATATGTTCCAGTTCTAGGGGGTGTACATAAGTTGATGAATATCTTATTGGGTAATCGGGTTGAAAATCTGTTTATGTTCAATCCAACTATTTATTTCGAGAGAAATGGCGGAAATTAATTCATTATTCTTTCCTCCTAAACTATATCTACGTACTATTGGCTCTTGCTTGTAACTGTGGAATTTTATTAAACGTTTACGTAGAAGTCAATGCAGTTTTTTTGCAAACATTTTGCTCCTTTCCCAAATCATGCATTGGTGGGAGTATTGTAGCAGCACCGAAATCAATTTGGTTTTATGCTGAAAAGATCTACTATGGAAGTAATTTATTATTAAAAAGATCAATGAAGAATTACAGATGGTTTTTAAGGTGCTACTGTTAGTCTGTAAACAGTAAAGGGGCGTACAATACAATTCGAGATTATGTGTTTGTCCCTTTTATAGATGGCATACCCAAAGGGAACTATGCCAAATGATTATCCGAACCGACTAGACTCACCAACGGAACCTTTTATAACCTATACCATCCGAGCTGCTACACTCGTTCAAGAAGACTATTGACCCAACTTTTCGGGCCAACCTCTATGCCTTCTTTTTACATCACGACTTCCAGCATCCTTCTTTTCCAATGTCCTTGAAAATCCTTGAGAACAAAGATATGATCAATATACTTCACAAGGCCGTAGAGTAGACTTTGCTCTAACCAATGCTCTTTGAATTAGGGAAAACTAATGATAGAAGTCCGAGGGAGTTAATATGGTCGACTTTGGAGAAGAAACAAGTTACTAATAGCTATATTGAAAATATTAAGGATATGTGTGATGGAGTTGGTGCGAATTTGTGGAGGAGATAGTAAAGAATTTCCTATTTCTTTTGGCTTACAATATCAAGGTTTAGATGCTAAATGAAGGTGCTAGTTATGGATGAGATTACTAGGCATATCCAGAAGGAGGTCCCATGGTGCACGATGTTTGTTGATGATATTGTGTTGGTCGATGAGAATAAAGAATGGGTATATGCTATAAAAAGGTGTGAGGAGTCTTTTTGAATCTAGGAATTTTAAAATCAATAGGACAAAAATAGAGTATATAACATATAATTTTAATCAAAACACAAAGATAAATGATGAGAGAGTACACATAGATGAACAAGAGATACTTAAGAGTGATAATTTTCGATATTTATGATCAATTATTTATCATGACGGATAGATATCATAAGAAATATGTTATGTATAGAATTAAAAAGATGATGGTTAAAATGGATGAGTGCTTTTGGAGTACCTTGTGATCAGAAGATACATTTGAAGTTGAAATAAAAATTCTATAAGACGTCTCTAAGATCAACCGTGTTTTATGGATCAGAGTGTTGGACAACTAAAAATATGTCCACAAAATTAGTGTAGCAAAAATGTAAGATGGATGAATGATAATACATTGAAAGATAGGATAAGAAATGAGCGTATTCATGTAAAGTTAGAAGTGGCGACAATTAAGTACAAGACGAGAGAAAAACGTCTTAGATCGTTTAGATATGTGCAACGTAGGCCAATGGAGGCACCGGTAAGGAGCAATAAAATGACAACGGAGGAAGGGGTCCTTCGTGATGGGTGGTATCGAGGAGGAGATGAGAAGTATCAAGAGATAGGGTAATGAAATAATAGTAGTAAAAAGGGGAGAGGATTTGACGGATAGGGAGGATGGTTAGCTTGAGAGATCCTGTAGAGGATTTGCTGAAGAATGGTTACGCTGATATTTGGGTTATCCAAAAGATTTGTGCAAAGAAACCAGTACTAATATCATAATTTCATTAATTCAAATTAGTTATAATCAATCTTTAATGAGGAACATTGTTATTATGAACTTGACATGGATCCTAATGAAAAAATTCCTCGTTGTCTTACTCATGTTTTCTTGTGGAGAGTGAAGAAGAGAGAATTTCTTCATACTACTTAGCTTTGAGTTCATTTAGAGAATGGGTAAAAGCTTCTTTGTCTTCTCTTCTATAATCAGGTGCTTTATGTTCATAACTTAGATGCTATGTTTCAATTTAAGATTTATTCATTTTATCCCTTAAGTGCTTCATCTACTTTATATTGCACATCGATGGATGATGTTCCACGATGATGTTCCAACTGAGTTATTATTCCTCTGAAGCTGTAAATTTATTTCTGTCTTGGCTAGTGGATTCTATCAAGTGGGTTCGTGATGATAGTATCATTATTGGCTGCTTTCGTGTGAATGAAGATGGTAACGAGGAGGGTTACCTAGTTCAAGTCATCACAAGTGGCGAACATAAATTCTCAGAGGTTAGTTTATTTACTGTAGAATTTTCTTTCTTTTTTTCTCTTTAATCAATATTATCAATCTCAGAATTTTAGTTTCACTGTTAATAGAGACTTAATTTCATTAGTATGAAAGTTTTTCAGGTTGACATGGTGCTATGGTTGATTCGCGCGCGCACACACACACACACACACACATGTACGTATGTAATTGGACCCCTGTCCTTGGAAAAATGGAGTTTGCAAATGATCAAGTTGGAAGTATAGCTTTGTCTTAGTCAGATGACTATATTATGTGCTTATACTTTGTAAAGTTGTCGTGTCAAAGTGTTCCTCCTTCTAGGGTTCATCTTTGCTTGGGCACTGCAGATATTGGATTTTGGCATCCCTCTCCCTTGAAGAATTGTTTCAGTTATTTTATTAGTTTCCTTGGTTTGTGTTCCATTTCATGTTTGCTTCGTGGCTTTGAGAATTCCATTCTTCATCTTACTCTGAAGCTTTAATTCCAGTATGACAAGCCCTAGCTGTTAGAGGGGAGGGATCTTATCTGCATTCAAAGAAATATAAACTTAAAATATGTGTACTCTTTGGCAGTCAATAATATATTCCATTAAAGGATGTAGTTAATGTTTTCTGAACAAAAATATAAACTAAAAATATATTTACTCTTTGGCAGCAGTCTCTTGTGCAATGATTGTGTCCCGTACATGTTATGCATAACAGAGAATCAAACTAATGAAAAATATCATATTCCACTAGTCATATATGTGGACAAGAACCCTGCTCTATATATTAGCTCTGAATATTGCATCTTTCCTGCAAAAGTTTGATCTTTACTAATTTTGTTGATTAACCTCTAGATGTTTTCCCCTATACATCCGAAGCAAGTCTAAACTGTCTATAATTGTTCTAACTTATAACTCTAATCCTGTAGCATGTTTTACATGCATTATACTTGTCAAGAATCTACTAAATGTTGACTTGATTGAGTAGTATATGAATTTCTGGACCTTAAACTCATTTGACCATATCTTTTATAGCATAAAATCCTTATGTTTCCTCAACATATTGTGTACTTGCACTTAGGCAATTTGAATATTATACCTGCAGTTTCCAGTTACTTTTGAAATACTCCTTCAACCTGGTTTTACATTAGCTGCATTATGATGCAAATATTACTTTCTGCTTGTCCACTGTATGATGTTTCAATTGCTAATCTGTTCTCATCCTTATGTTATATAGATTGCCGCTATTGGTAGACATCATGTTGAATAAATTGATTCCTGGAATAAGCAGGTTGAGATGATAGTGTGGGAAGGATGCCACATAGTGGCAAGGAAAGAGGCACTAGGACCAGCTTGTCCATAATAGTGGGAGGTTGCATTATACTCTGGATATTATGATTCTTATTATGTACGAGAATTTATGACATGGTCAAATATGAGCACATAAAATCACTCTCCAAAGGTTCCACCAGTAGTCAACAAAGTGAGCCTGACAACTCCGTGAAGGATTCTGTTGCAAAATAACTAATATGTGCTTTTGTGCATTATCTGCAAGGCACGCAGATAATCGTAATTATTGACTATCAAATTTGAATGGAACACCAAAACACATGAATTTCAAATGTTGTTCTATGGAATTTCCATTCCTCTTCATTCTTTGGCTCTGTTTCACAGAGAGAAATACAATTCCCTGTAGCAAATTGTATCGTCTTAGCTCGTCTAGACTCTTTATTTAGGGAACTTGGTGGTTTCTTGATGGTTGCATGCTATGTTGCATATATACTTCTCCACAAATCCGTATCCGTACCTAACATGTATCCTACACTACACAATACTTCTTGGACAGTCACGTTGGGGATTGCTCATCCATGCTTAGGCTCCAAAGGAACTCAAAACGTTTTGAAAGTGTTCGGTATGATAATGATCACGGAGAACATAGTTGAGATATGATAAAATAATATTTCTTTGTTGTGGATTCATTGTAGAAGTTGGAACCTAAGTTACTATAAAAATTTGCATAAATATATTTTTAAGATCTAATTTATAAATATTTGTAGACACGTTTTCATGTGTTTATGTAACCATATCCATGTTGTACACATATCATAATGTTTTTAATATTTTCCTATTTCGAATCCGTGTCATGTCCACCTCTGAATCTGTGTCCGTGCGTATGCAACCAAGGTTGCATGAGCTAAGATTGCATAGCCAAAAGGTTTATATATATATATATATATATATATATATATATATATATGGGTAAACGGGATATGAGCCATAGTGCTCATATTCCTACATGAGCCATGCACATATGGACCAATAGGAATAGACTTTCACATCCAATGTGCACCCATGTGCACTAGTACACTCTATTCCTATTGGTCCACGTGCATGGCACATGTAGGAATATGAGCACTATGGCTCATATCCTGTTTACCCTATATATATATATATATATATATATATATATATATATATATATATATTTGATATCCCCAAAATGAGTATCGTTATTGTTGTGTCCATGTTGGATTTATAATGTCCTGCATCTATTTGTGAATGTCAAGTTTCCAAGTATAAAATGAACTTTGAAATAATACCATTTAAGTGGCCTAAATAATGAATCTATGTTATCTAAATTTGTATTACTTAGATATAAAAGAAGTGTAAATTACTTGGATAAGTTAGCAATTTCTGTTTAGTATTAATAAATAACAATTTTTTGTTTCAGTAATAACTGTTTTATAATTAGTATATTCAAAGAAGATCGTAATGCCACCATAGAGTCACATTCTGGTCATCCAGAGCATATAGCATTGGTTGGCAGTATTTGATCTGCATAACAAAGGAAGAATACAATGCAACTTTTTTAGCACGATTTTTAATAGAGGGCTTACTCACCTTAAACCTTAAACCTTAAACCACAATTTTGGACATTTTTTTGGAGAGATGACGAAGTATACTGAGGTACCATTTAAGGAAATAGAGGATGTATGGGTTTAACACAAACACCTCTTCCATAAATTGATATTTTGAACATAGTGATGAGAAGAGAGGATGAATAACACTTGCATTGGAACCCACAAAGGTGGTAAGAGAGCTTAGAGAGCAGGATACAACAATTTGAAGATGAAAGGACATGCATTGGAGTATTACTAATGGAGAAGCTGGGTCCAGCAGGGGTGAGCTTTTAGGTGGCCGATCTAAAGCAGTCATATATTGTGAGATGTATGTCAGAACCAGTTGTAAGTTTGGAGGAAGAAGTAGAAATGTTAAACATGTTCACCTGTAATGCTATTGTACTGTAATGTTACTTTTTTGAGATGGAACTTGATAATAGCTATAATTGATCATAGAAATAAAGTCATACGAGTATTCAAATATTACAAACCCAACACACCGTTGCTAAACAAATTTATATTACAATTTTCGGCTGCTGCAAAGATCAATCTGTTACAACATACTGTCTACTTAGCATTTTTACAAGAACCGATAACTACAGGTATTAATTAATCGTTTCTTCTAGTAAGTTGAAGAGTTTTTGATTCCTAATTGACCTTGAACGAGCTGCTGTGTGTTACAGAAAGACCTCTTGTTGCCAGGACATCATCTTATTTCTCTTCTTGGCTGGAAGAGAACTTGTACAGAATTGAGTAACTGACAGACTAGGAAGCACGGACAGGCCAAAAATCTTGGTAGTGTCGTGTCGGACGCATATCGGACATGTATTGGACACACCAGGGACGCTCCAAAATCCACTAGGGCACACCAATGGTGTCATGTCCGTGTTGCTGTATCCTTACTGTGTCGTGTCCTATACGTGTCCGTGCATCATAGATGACAGACAGGATACAAAAGAAAGTAACCAATTAACAATATTATTCTTATGTGAGCTGAAAGCAAGTAATTGAATAGTATTATTCATTGCTGGTACATGATTCAGTAATGTTGATAATTATATCATTCAAAACTAACGTGAAATAATACATCATCTTTTTTTTTTTAGATAAGGCCAGTCATTAATGAGTGTCCCTGTCGTTGGCTGCTAGCACCAAGACCCCCTCCTGTTTAATTATTGTCTAGGCTGGGATTCGAACCAACGCCCACTCCTCCACTCCCTTACTAGTGTTACAACTAGATCATGTCCTTGGCTACTAGCACCAAGACCCCCTCTCATTTAATTTGCCTGGGTTGGGATTCGAACCAACACCCACTCCACTCCTTTACTAGTGTTACCACTAGACGACTTCCTTGGTGGTACATAAAATTATATCTCACATCTTATGATTTTTTTAGTTTTTATATTTAATAGTTCTTGGTTTAATTGCCAAAACCCGAAACTCCGATACTCTAGTCTGAGACTGCCGAATAACCAAAACGGATACTTTGTCTTTGTTTTAGGAGTAATTTGACATTTTAGTTTCTTCATTTTGATATGAACCCGTCAAGACTTCTCATAGGTGTTTGTTGTTTGATGTTTTTGCCAACTCCTTACTAACATATCCAGTCAGGCATCGATTTTTACTCTTGAGGTTTTTCGGTAGTTAAATTCATACCCTGCTTCTCTTCATATTCTTGTTATATCTTGTAATCTTCTAATTGTTTACCATTTTAATGTTTGTAGTTTTCCTGCAAGCCAGTTGTTTATTCCTTCCCCGACCCATTTGATGGTATCATGGATGACATTTTGCCTGTTGGAGGTGGACCATATTTGCTCTCAAGTTATTTGGATTGCTGGTATGGTGATATTAATACTAAGTTCAACATCCTGTATTGTCATCATAGGCTAAGCGTGTCTAGTTTGTGTTATGTGGAGCCTTTTTTTCTTCCTTAAAAGTGTTGTGTGTGCCATTTTTTGGTTTTTGATAAGAATACTGCAACCTTCTGCATTCCTTTTATTTTTATTTTTTATTCTAACCTTCTGCATTCCATTTTTTGTGTGTTATGTGGAGCCTTTTTTTTTATTCTAACCTTAAAGCATGAAAATGGAAGTTGTTTCAGTAGAACTAGTTCATATTTTGGTTGTCAATAATTTTGTTGGTTTCTTCCTACTAGAGTTTTATATGTGTACCTTCCATTTTTATGCTTTAAGATTTTGTCTTATTTGATGACTGTCGGGTATTGATTTTGTAAAACATAACTGGTTATCCAAGGACTATCTTGACCTACACCAAATGAATGCTTGAATCTCTTATCTTCACTAGTTTTCATTTTCAAATGTTTTAGTGAGATTCTTGAATTAAAGATACGAAGGAAAGATTAATTTACTTGAGTGGCTAGTCTGTTGATTGTTGTGTGCCACATTATTAATCCGTAACATGGCATGGCTGTCACAACCGTCCGATGATCCGGACACGAGTACGTGGGTGCGTCCAGCTTACGTCGCAGTGTCGGCGGTAGAACGCTGTCTAGTAACTCACAAATATCCAACAACTCACGCAATATATATGAAATAAATTATAGTACCCAGATCACATTTTCTAAGGAAGATAACACCAGAAGAACAATACGAACATATATATATATATATATATATATATATATATATATAAAGTTTTATAGTTTTAAGTCAAACAACTTCAAAGAGTCTAGATCCAAAAGTATTACATAAGACACTAGACTACCGGAGACAAAATCCGGGTAAATATAATAGTGTTCTATAAGCTGTCTCAAGTAGTTGGAGCCTAGATCTCCGCTGCGAGGCCTCCCTGATCCTCCGGAAGGGCAGGATCAAGCTCGGCTACAAGGTCCTTTTGGGCTCCGTAATATGTGGTAAACTGGTCCTCAAAATCATCTCCTAAATTTTTTAACATATCCATGTCAGGATTGGAGCGAAAGTACATCAATGAAAGCAGTTCCAAATACACGGTAGAGACTATAAGACTGTAATATGCATGTAATACGTGAAAGACGGTAAATCAGAATTATGGTATGATCTATGTTGTCATGGGCGACGCCTAGGCGTCCAGGTAGGGGGACCTCGCCTCGACCCGCAGAAAAAATGTTCGTGTCAGTCAACGGACGCCTAGGCGGCAAGGTTTAAAGTATCGGCCGATACCGATACGTATCGGCTGTATCGGATCGGATCTGGCCTTGGCCGATCCGATACCGGCCAAAAAAATCGGGATCGGCCGATACTGGTACATAAAATTTCGTATCGGTCTGTATCGGCCGATACAGGACCGATACTGGCCGATATGGGACCGATACTGGCCGATACGGGCCGATATGGAAAAAAATCAGATCATCACAGGAACTTTAACAAAGTAGATGTTCTACAAAAAGCTAAAAAAAAAGTAGAAATTGATTCCAGACATATCAAATCCAACAGAGAACAATAATGAAGAACCAAAATAGTAGACAAAAAAAAACTATAAATAGAGGCAAATTCTTCTACAGACATACACATGATGACTATTGTTTTATTCAATTATAATAAAAATAAAATAAAAAATACTTAAATAATGCATAAATATGTAAATTATTTTTCTATTTTTTACTAATTTATTAATAATTATTTAAATTTTGCCGATACAGTCGATACCAAAAAATTCGATACTCCGATTCGATACCGTCGATACTGCCGATACTACCGATACGGATACTCATACAAACTGTCCGATACCGATACCGATACTGAGTTTTTGAACCTTGCTAGACGGGGCGCCTAGAGGTGACCCGGGGATTCCCCAGGCACGCCTAGGCAGATGAAAATGCTGCTACATGCTGCTGCTACTGATGTTTGTTGCTACATGCTGCTTCTACTGCTGCATGTGCTCCTGCTGCTACTGCTGCCTGTTGCTGCATGTGCTCCTGCTGCCTGCTGCATAAAAATATTTCAATGGGGAATATATCAAAAGTCTTTCAGCATTGCATGAAAATTCTGCTATATATTAAAATCTGCTTGTTGCATTGAAATCTTGTTGCTACTACTGCCTGTACAAGCATTGCATAAAAATTCTGGGCGTATGATAACCTGTAATAAACAAGTAATCACGAGAATCCATGATCATAAATAGCAAAGTATCGGAATGACAAAAAGAAAGATTGTAAACACTCTTAAGTGAATTTAAAATACTACTTTCAACATATGATCGACTAAGGTAATCTGGCACATTCGTCGATGGCTATTTACATGAAAGAGGATCTGGCATAATCATACGTAAGTTGCATGATTAGCTATTCACATGACATCAACATGAAAGACGGGCTTTGATCACACATCTACTTAGTATTTTTTTCTTCCCCGACTAATACTCATGGATCCAAGACGTGATACAATGATTCTAGAAACATGAAAATCACTACGCAAGGTAGGCACGAGATACGTGAACATGAACAACAACCTGTTCAATACGATAACCATGACCAACATGAGAATCATCATTCAAACTAAGAATCCATACAATACCAATCCGTGTATCGAGTGTGAAAGTAAGACATGGCTAGAACACGAAGTATTAAAACTATCAAGTAATGAAAACATTCAGAGAATGTACTCGCCTGCCGTCCTGAGATGGTGATACGGGATTGAGTCCGTATCGCAGTCCAAATAACTTATATATGAGTTTACAATATCAATATGGAATATGGAAATCAAAATCTAACTTTATCTATTTAGTTAGTGAGTCTCTAGGTCAATTACTACCTACTTGTGATACCTATATAATAAGTATTACAATACTAAAATATAGTTTTATATAGTTCAAAGTAGCATATATAACTTTTATATATATATATATATTTATATATCTCGTAGGTATAACACTTATTATACTTTATATAACACTTCTTATTTCCTAATTCAATACTTTGGTATTTCGATACCTTGGTATTTAATACCAACACTAAACACTACTTATCACAATACTAATTTTTGTATTTTAACTCACCTATACACTAACACTCTTGAATACTCACTTAACCACTCATACTAACATCTCACTCACATACACACTCTCTTTATCAAGATGATGAGGGTGATGGTGATGATGCTACTACTTACTGCTGCCACTAATGCCACTGCTAATGCTACTGCCGCTGCTGCTGCTATTGCAGATGCTGCTCCTGCTGTTTACTGCACTCCCCTCACCCCCTCTTTAACACACACACACACACACACACACACACACACACACACATATATATATATATATATATACTCTCACATGTACTCATATCAACACACACTCCTCTTTATTAATAATAACACACATACACAAACAAATACTTATAAATACCCATTGGTATTCATGATACCAACACACAAGTTAGGATACCAATCCCAACCTCATGATACCAACATAACAATATCAAAGTAACTATGAGTATAATTATCTATATACTATATAACACACACACACACACACACACACACACATATATATATATATATATATATATATATAACTCAAGTTCTAATGTAACATCTCAAAATACTTACTTTTCATAAACAAAAATACTAACTTTTCTATTGAGTTCTAAATTGAGTTTCTATTTATGGAAACTAGAGGAAAGAGTAACATACCTATTGGGAAGAGCTCCCAATAACAATTCTCTCAAATGGATGGTGTAGGAAGAAGAAATGAATCAAATCCTCCTAGTGTAGTCAAAGGCGCGCCTTGCTCCTAGGCGCAGAGGCAGCGCCTCAGGGCACTCCAGGCGGGACGCAATTCTTAAGGCGCACCTAAGGCGCGCCTACGTGCGCCTTTTTCGAGCGCCTTGGAATAGCTAAGGTGGGCCTATGCGCGCCTTGAAAATCTTGTGAAAAAATAACATGTTTAGACTGTTTTTTTAACTGTTGTACTATTTTTAGACTGTTTTTTGAACTGATGTATTTTTTTATTATTGTTTTCTCTCCCACTCACTCAATTCAAAGTGATTACAACCTAGACATGAGAGAATTTGAAGCACACATGTTTATCAATGTAGAAATCCGATGTGAATATATATATATATATATATATATATATATATATATATATATATATAATTTTTGTGCCTCGTGTCGCTCGGGCGCACGCCTTAAGTGCGCCTTGCGCCTCGGGCGATTTGGACCCTTTGCGCCTTGAGTGCGCCTTGCGCCTTTGACTACCTTGAATCCTCCTTGATGGTGCTCCTTGCTAGCCTCCTATGATCCTCAAGCTTGGTTCCTCCTTTGGAAGTATTTTTGGTGAAGTTTGGGTGGTGGAAAGGTTGTGGGAAGAAGATTTGGTGTTTGAAAAATGGTGGAAAACTTTGGAGAAGTTGAAGTGGAGAAGAAGAAGTGAAGTGGGATGAAAAGAATGAAGGGTTGGGGGTTTAATATGTGTTGTGTAGCTTCTCATGCAAGCCCCCCCCTCCCCCCCGATCTTTGTTTGAAGAAGTGGGAAGAAATTTACAAGTTTACCCCTATATTTTTATCATGAAGAGATGGGATTAAAAGTATCTAGATATTTGTTTTTGAAGAGGTGGAAAGCTAATCACCTTAATATTTTCTAATCCATGATTAATCCCTAACCTAAACATAACACTTCCATTAACCTAAACATAGGTTAGCCCTAAACTAAACACTAATTAGAATTAATTAACTAATCACTAATTATAAACTAATTAATCCTAATCAATAACAATTAATTAAATAATAAAAAAATATTTTGAAAAAGTGAAGGTTACAATGGCCAAAGTAACATTTGATCCACAAAGTTTTACATAGTGAATGCTTCTACCTGACTCAATTTTGATAATTTAGTCAGGTTTTGTTCTTCCACCTAGTAGTAGTACGAATGCCTTAATTTTGTAAAAAGGTTCTCCGAGCCTACAATAATTTAAGATGATCTCTGTTCTTCAGTTTATTCAAGGAGCTCAAATTCTTCTTCAATTTATCCCTATTCTGCATTTACACGTTTCTCCTTTCAATCTTAGGCTTCTAACAATGGCTATATGGATATCCATCATGGACATATTTTTTGGTCCATTACTTCTAAAACCTTGTATACTTGACCAACCAGAATATACAAATTGATGCAGGAACTATCTTGTGTAGTGTACTTTGCCTACCTATCTGCTAGCATTTTGCTTATTTTGAGTGACCTAGCACATCCTCCAAACAATATGATTTATATGCATACTATCTTGTATAGTTTCCTGACCAATATGCTGGCAGTTTGCTTATTTACGATTGACCAAGCACATCCTCCAACAATTAGGAGAATCTGGTGCTTCTTGTTCTTGTAACAAAAATCTATGAAGGGCCACTCACACCCATGTCACAATGCCATGCTGAGGCCTAATCCTCCTAGTTTGCCACATTGGCGTTGTAGATGAAATGTGGAATGTTCTTGTGAATAGATCTGCCAAACCTTAAGCTTGAGCCCAACGCAGTATGTGGTCTACCACATACTACAAATTTTTTAACTAGAGAAGAATCATGAGGACTTTCTGCAGTAACCAGTTCTCCTTGGCATCAATATTGAAGAAGTGTTAACATGTACAAGGCTACCCTCCAGCGTGTAAAAGATCAATTATGATAGAGAAAGTTTTATCTATTTTGGTTTGACTTTAATTGGTTAATTTTAAATATTACTGGAGTATTTGTGTCACTAAGATTTGATTAATTCAACATAGACAGTTCTAAGCTCTTACGCTGTGTTCATTCGAGGGAACTTAGAAGTGGCACCAATTGAGGACAATATGAGAAAAAAATGTCTTATGTAGTTTGGACATGCAACGTAGACCAATAGATACTCCAGGAAAGAGGAGGGATAAATAGTACTTAAAAGGAACTAGAGGTAGGCCTAAACGAACATGGATTGCGGTTTTAAAGAAGGTTGTGCTTTTTGTTTGTGTTACAGTGGACATGGCCCTTAACGGAGCTTAATGGAGGAAAGGGATTGAAACAGCACACCCCATTTTTTTGGGATAATGACTATATATTTGTGTATTGTATAACAATATAACTTGTGATGTGTACAATTCCGTAGTTATGCTAGCTCAGTTCAAACAGATCCCTAATCTCTCTGTTCTTAATAGACCCCTTAGACCTTTTCCTACAACCCTTCATAATGATCTCTATACTCATAGATTCTCCTGATCATGAAACTTTTAAACTTTATGAAGCATTTCTTGTTGGAAGATTCCTCACTTCTCTTCCTGAGTACATGTATTCAGTTGCTTGGGGAGCTATTCCTTTTGAATTCTTATGCATCTATGCTATTTCATTCTCCAAGTATACACCTCTTCACCTTCATACACAGTTTCCATAGCTTTCAAATGTAACCTGAATATGGATAACTAAAAACAGTTTATTTCGTCTCCACCTATTCTACACAAGCAACAAACCTGATCTACCTGCAACACCATTCTTTGTAATCTATCCTTTATCAACAGTTGTCCATGATGCCCTTGTACAAGCAACAACTCATTTTGGCAGTTACTAGAGAACCAAACAACATTCTGCCAAATAACCTTCATTGCTTTTTGTCCACTGCCAGAAATCTCTCTGCTTATCAACATGCACTTGTATCACTTTGATTTCCTTTCCAAATGGTTCTGTTACTGATAATATTCCTATTTTCCATTACCTCCACAAGAATATCATCAACCTTATTGTTATTCCCAAGTATAGCTGATATTTCCAACCCCAATCCTATCTATGATTCTACCTTCAACTGTGAGTCAAACAAGATATTGAAGATCTTACCATCAAATACAGTTCTCCTGGTACTTATAAGGCACTGATCCCTTCTTTTTGGCGTAGTTTAAAAGTCACAGAAGCATTTCCTTTAATAGGGATATCCCAATTATTTCTTCCCTTTACATATCTTACTCTCATCCATGTTACCCACAAGTACTCTGAACTTGGCATCTTCCAAAAGATTTACAGTGCACAAGCAAAGTTGATATTAGTTAGTTCCTTCAAGCCTAGGTCCCTTCGGCCTTAGCTGCACAAATGGTTAAAATTAATTGCATGGATACCTTCCTCCATATGAAGTTGCTACACATCTTCTCAATAGTGCATAGGTCCCTATTAAGTATTTGAAATGTTTGCAACCAAGGAGTATTAGCTGCAAGATACGGCTCTAACAAGTTCTATCCTGCTGGAAAAGGATAACATCTGAGTTTGCCATTCCTTCCAGTCTCTTCATGTAATATTCAATCAAGGAGTGATAATACTGAAATGAGATATAGTTCACCGAGAATGGCAGATCAAAATATCTTGCTGGGAGTGTTAATTTAATCTAGGAAGTAGGGACACTCCAAAACTCAGTGCCAAATTCGTGCTGCACGTATTGGATACAATACAAGCACTCCAAAATATACACATCAAAATGTGTAGTCTCCATGTTCGTATTGTGTCATATTTGAAATTCACTAATTAACTCTAGAAGGGGCTTGAATATGGTTGGAGCGGAAGCAAATTTCCAATTAAAAATATATTCTAACAAAGTTAATCACAAGTAATGTAATGACAAGGAAATGTAATGATAGAGAGACCGAACACAGAGGTGAGGATTTATCATGATATTCCCGATGTGGGGCAGTCTAGTCTCTGTGCAATTCTCCACTGTTGAATTTTAATTACTATCCAAGCTACAAAGCATGTCTTCTACCTTAACAACCCACCAAGTCAACATGTCCAATGCTGCCCTCTCCACAATCCGGGAAGTCCTTTATATTCCAGAGAGTTCGCCTTACAATCTGTGGGAATCTGCCTCAAGCTCGATTGACAGATTGACAACCTTATGGGATTTCAAGAGAATGGAAATGAAGGGCGAGAGATTTGTACAACACTTCTCCCATACTAGGATCTCTCACGCAAGATTGGTCATAATTTTCTTGTTATGGAAAAGTGGCATACTTAGGAGATTAGAGAGATTTGGCAGTTTTAGTCTCTTTGTGGTGGGACTAAGAATAACTAATTCTAGGTTCAAGCCTTATTAATGAAGCCCATTCCGCTATTTGTATGCATAGAGCCCCTTTGAAGAGCCTTTATGAGATGAAAAACTCCTTGACAAAAATAGCAAATTTAATGGAAAAGGGGACATAATATTAGATCAATTGATCCCACCAACATTATAAAAAGAACATTTGCTAGAGTGATATAAGGAAAAGCTGAAGTGGATTTGAAAGTGAAAAGTACTTGATTCTCTAATCATGTGTAATATGCACCTGATATTAATAAACCAAGTGCGTGTAATCAAGGAAGACAGGCAACCAGAGGGATTACATGTCTGTTACTAAAGTGGCTATAGAAGTGAATGGTGGCAACTGAGTGACTTGAGCATCACCATATTTATCCTTCAAAATAGTAATTCTACCTGAAGAAGCTCACAGAGTGGCAACTATAAAGTCATTGCCATTACACTAAAACTCTAGAATGTTGGTGAAGGTTGAGGGTTAATGTTTGTATTATTTTAACACACCCCCGAATGTCGATGGCCGATTTTATGGGACAACAATTGGATTCACACAGAGTTATTTTTTATGTCCGCTTAAAATATGTGCAAGGAGATTCGAACTTGGGTTGCTCTGATATCGTGTTAAAGCTCCACTGCACAAAAACTCTAGAGTTATGCGGAGAGTTTAGGATTATGTATTTATATTCTAAAACTTCAGAGTTGTAGGAACTTTAGCATGATATCAGAGTAACCTAGGTTCTAGTCCTTGGGCACATTAATTTCAAGCGGATTAAAAAGAAATCCACTGCTTGAATCCATCTCTGCCAAAAATTAACATTCGACCTGTTAGGACGTGCTATAATATAAAATATAAAACCCTCAATGTCCCCATAACTCTAGAGTTTGGTGCAGTGGCATTGACTTTAACAACAATATGTGTGTTAGTCGACATCTGTGTTATGTTAGTTGATCTATTGGCTTCCTATGTTGTTTCCGACAATTGTGCTTTTTATGGCCTTCTTGTTTACAGTAATTGCAATACTTCACATCAGGAACCCTCTCCAAGGTCCCCCTGGCAGAACTATAACCACGAATTTTCCTCCACCACGGCCTCCTCCAGAAGAGCAACCCACTGCAACCTTTCGATCGTAAGAATTGCCAGACTGACCATATGAAATAATAGCTAAGGTGTGACTCGGTAGAATCATCAGGATAGCGTTTTGAGGTCCGACAGATGAAAATAAATTCTTTTGCAGATGATGGAAGGTCTCTTTGATGAGTTAGTTGCCGCTCCAACAAGTACGAGAGGACGTGTCAACCAAGTACTAATGGACGTGTCACTGGATAAGCAGGAGGTAGACCACCCAAAATGTCAAAACAAGTTGCTCTCCTCTTTGCGTTTACATCCTCTTCACATAACTTGTTATAGGAAACTAAATAATCTATTGTTTCGTCAATTTGTTGGAGTCTCCACGATAGTGTGTATGAGTGCAACTCCAAAGTTTGATTTTAAATAAATCCGATTCACTTCATAAGCTCTAGAAAGAGTATTCTGTCTAAAATAAATGAACAAAAAATTACTCCTATAAATCAACAGTTTGCGAGTGAATCACCGAGTCAACGACAATAGGCTTGAAGCATCTATAAGTTGATTAAAAATCCGAGCATTATCAATCTTGAATTCTAAGGATGTTGGTTAAGTGATCCTCTTTGCCAATCCTGATATATATTGTCAGTGTAGTAGTAGTCACCTCTGTATGACCTTGTTTGAGACGATCTCAGGAAGAACAACATTTTTCACTTCGTTCTCAGCCATTGTGAACTCAATATTTTGAAAATAAGAGTAACAAAAGGAAGGTCCTTTCCTTGAGATCCTAATACATCAAATGATCCTACCTTGGGACCAAAAAAAAACAAAAAACAAAATGGAGGAATGTTTTCTTTTTGTCTTAAAGCTACAGCGATGAGGGGTTCATGGCTGACAGGATCTGGATGGAGTGTGAGACACAAGAGGGGAGTAGCAGTGGCGGTATCTAGGTGATGGGTTTGCAGTTGTTGGGGGTTTGTTGGAGGAGAGGAAGCATTGACGGGATATGGATAGTGGGATCATAGTTGACATAATCTGGGAGGATATGGACGCCGTATTCGTGGTCATCGGGTTCATTAGAGGAGAGGTGCTGCAATGAGATCACAACGAGGGAGAGGGAGGAGCGACGCCGATCATTGTCGAGGAGATTGCTCCGATTGTGGTTGGCGCATGAGCCCTATGATTCTTGTACCATGATATAATAATTTGTTTTAGGTGCTCATATATATATTGGTAAATCCTTTTAGTTGGTTAGCTCCCCACATGAATCCACACGGGCTAACCTTGGGATAATTGTTGGTGAAGTTAGCTTTTCCATGAGTTCGAACTTGGCCATCTTAGAAACCTAATGCCTCCACCTCCTCTCTCTCTCTCTCTCTCTCTATATATATATATATATATATATATATATATATATATATATATATATATCGGAGGTTCGATTCCCCTGACTACAATGTGCACTTAAACTTTGAAGGGAGAGGAATTGAGAATTTGAGGTAGCGGTTGATCGAGAGTCGGATATATATATATATATATATATATATATATATATATATATATATATCGGAGGTTCGATTCCCCTGACTACAATGTGCACTTAAACTTTGAAGGGAAAGGAATTGAGAATTTCAGGTAGCGGTTGATCGAGAGTCGGACCTAGATGAGCGGCTTATCCGGACAAGGGGTTGTGGTAACAACGCTCAACCCGAATATAACGTGCAATGGAGATCGGTCCGAGCAGCGGATCGAGGACGGATGCATCATATACAAAAATTGAGGATCGACGTAGGGACTTGAGATCCGGCTAGACAGGGAGAGGGTTATGTAATTAACCCTGGGTTAGCCCGGGGCACAGACTGTAATACAATTAACTTGCTATATAGATAAAATAAAGACAAACTAAGGTGGGAACGAATAAGCCTTATCTATATTAGTTATAACTAATAAAGCCTCATAACTAAAAAGATAAGACCCATCATGCCCTTATCAATTATGGAGTCCTCTTTCCCTCTTTCTAATCATTGGCCCTTTGGAGGCATATCTGGTAGTGTCCTTTCTTCTTCTTCTTTAAAAGAGTTCCATTTCTATGGTCATGTCCAACATGCTATTCCTAATCTCTAGGTACAGGAATTGATACTCAATTGTAATATCTTGATGCTCACGTGTCCACTCCAGCTTCCCATTTTTAAAGGGGACGAATAGCATGGGAACAACACAACCTCCTTCATCTACCAATCTGTATAGGCAGTGATTAACGCTAGAGCAGAGGAAGGGCTCAAATTCTATTGACCTTTCAATAGTTTGTCATCTGCTTGTCTTTTAACTTCAGCATGTTCCATAATGTTTACTCGACAGTGACACATACTGGAATATATGATCCAGGAACTGTATCAATGGCATGGTGTTATGCCCCTTTTGGAGTGGTGACTTTTGACCATGATGAAGCATAACTAGTTTCTCATGTTGCTGTCATTTATAAGTGACTTTATCGAGTTATCCGGATCTCATAGTTTTATTCCATTATTTGACTCTTTTTACCCAGAATATTCTACACATAGTATTGCAATCTCCTTCAGAAGTATTAAGTGTTTGATATTGCATTGTGCCACATTTGAAGGCTCTATGGAAAGAACTTAACACCATACTTCTTCTCAATTTTTGGTTAATAGAATGAATACAGCTAGCTCAGAGAAGTAAGAGACTGTCTACATCTTCGAGACTTATCAACTCTGTATCCTTGGAACATGATGGAATGTCTTTCGGCGTGATCTTGTAGGCATGTCCCATCAATTATAAAATCATTTATAACAATGAATTTTACTCCATTTCTTGATATATTATGCTGCCCCAGTTGCTCTTCTAATGATTTGTAGTTGTGTAACTTAGGGTCGGCTACATTTCCAGAATATGTAGCCCTTATTTTGTTATTTTGCTATGAGAAGTCTATGTTTACTTGTGACATGCATTTGTTTCATATCAATAGTGTGAAGTTATGATTCAACATTCTTGTTAATTAAGAACGATAGATGACTTTGTTTCTCCTTATACAGGGAAGTCACACTTGCTTCTAACCGAAAGGCTGTTGACCAACATATTTTACTATTGAAGTGGTCAGTGGATGACAACAGAAGGGTAGTGTTCCTTGAGTTTAAAAATGATAAGTATACTCCTAAAATTGATCTACAAGGTGCATATTCTTCCTTTCATTTGTTATCTTCTTCATGATAAATAGGAGTCATCACATTAAAGTTTCAAATTTAGGACAACTTGGTTTTTCACCCACATTCAAGTTTAAAAATGATAAGTATACTCCTAAAATTTTGGTTTATCTTGGCGAAAATTTAGGACAACTTGGTTTTTCCCCCACATTCAAGTTTCAACCAGTTTCCAATAATAATAGACCTAACACTGAGAAAAACTTTACTTATACATGAGGTTTTTGCCGAGGCTCTTTTATTTTGCAGTTTGAATTGGTTTGCTTCAGTTCTAATTCAATGTGACCAATGTATCAGTTTCAGCGAGTTTTTATACATTGCTAGATATTTTAAACGGCACATAATCTTCATGCTAAACCACTTTACTTCAAAAAGTCCTGTCTATAACATGTAAATTATTGTAGCTCTTTACAAAATCATGTTATGCTGTCAGTAGCGAAGCCAGCTTTCATCCTGCCACATAAGTATCCAACACACCCGGATGGTGATCTGACCACAAACTGTCCAGGTTTGGGCTTCTCCATAGAATGATTACCAATAACCGGACTCTGCTTTGCAATAAACATGTTACCAGACTATTGGGAAGGACAAATCTCTTTGGTTCAAATAGTGTAGGATCAAACTTAGACATCAGGATATCATGTACAGCTGGAGAAATGTTGAAACGTGACCCTAAAACATGGTCTTTTGTATTGCATTGATGTAAATTCTTAATCAGAATTTCAACAATATGTATTCACATCTATCACTTCTGTCCCGGCATCGACATCCCTAGAGTCAAGATGGCAAGATATGAAGCATCCCGACAGATGTCTTTTACTAAATTATTGAGTGATCACATTAATATGTTTCATCTTTTAGCTTGGCCTTGCGCATGCTGTTCGTACAAATGACCCAGGAAATGCGATCATGAACATGGTGCATTGACACAACCTGTACGCAGCATCTTAACTTGACAACTAAGGTTTAACTGCCAAATTGTAAAAGACATTGCATAAGCTGCATAATTTGTAGTATAAATACTTGTTCTGTCTCATTTTCTGTCTTGGTCACCATTAGTCGTACATGCATGTTGGAGAATCCCTAACAGTAGTGAGAATGTTCTTTTTCCAGAAAATGGTGATGACAACACAATATTGGGATTCAGTGTTGACAGATTTTCCTTGTATGAAAAAGTAACTATAAAAGTTGATTCAGATATGAAAGAACTTTCACCACGTTGTGTTCTTTTGTGTCTTACGGTTGAAGGAAAGCTTATAATGTATCACGCTGCAAGGTTAGTTCTGATATATATATATATATATATATATATATATATATAATCAATCTTTTTAGGTGCCAATAAATTTAATATTTTTTGGTGAAATTAACATTTTGTTTTTTCATCTATTTATTGTCAAGGCTTTCAGAACCTTCAGATATGCATCAACCTTCCCCTGCATCTCTTGATGACTCTTTTACACAAAATTCATTTACTGTTGAGTTACCTGAAACCACCACAAGTTCGGAGCTTGTGGACAATGCAATTTCTGATAGTAATTTGAAGGAAACCAGTAAAGTCGGATCCAGTGCAAATAAAGGTAAGAATGATATGAAACACTTGATGCTATATGCCTAAAGTTAAGTCAGTTTTGTCATCCTTTTACAGTTTATATTGAAGTCGTAGACTCTGTTAGTTTTTGATACTATTCTTTTAAACTTTAGATCAATCTGAGGTATGGAGAGGAAACATTTTCCCTGGAAATAAGAAAGAGGCTGATGGTCCACAGTTGAACCTCACTGATCAAGTCACCAATTTTGACAAATCTTTTGCAGAATCAACTTCTTTACAGTCTCCTCATTTGGTCCTAAGAAATGAGGTGAAATCTGGCACTCAAATGCTTAAAAAGTCCTCTGCCCAAATCAGTAAAGAGGGACCCAATGCCTACAAAGGTAAGAGCAATCTTAAGAGCAATCTGAAACAGTTAATGCTACATGCCTAAGAAGTTTGTAGCAAATCATCTTTCTACATTTTATGTTGAGCTCATTGACTTTGTGAGGTTGTGACACAAGCTTTTATATAACTGTAGGTCCATCTGGGATACAAGGAGATAACATTTTCTATGGAAATAAACAAGAGGCTGATGGTATACAATTAGGACTCCTTACTGGACAAGTAGCAAAATTTGACAGATCTTCTGCCGAATTATCTAATATACAGGTTTCTGGGTCACTGCTTAAAAGTGAGGGGGCACCTGGCACACAAACGCTTAGTAAGTCATTTGCTGACAAGGATTTGAGTAGTATAGCAAGTGACGAAGCTTCTGCCAGGCATGCAAGTACTGAAGTTACCAGAAAAACTGGTGAAGTGAGTAAAGTAGTTGTTGGTCCAACTAGTATTAGTGGAGCCCCATTTGGGTCACAATCTACTAGGAATCTCTTTGGTGCGGATGGTTTCAATGGAAAACGCACTGTTACTGCCTCAGGCAGTTCAGTTCTGAATATTGCTCAAGAAAGCAGCTTTTCGAGTGAACTTCAGTCTACTGGTCAACTTTCAAGAGCAAAAAACTTGAACAGAGATCAGCAATCTTTCATGTATTCTTCAAGTAAGGCCCCTCAGAATGAAGGGCATACAAGTTCATTGACTAGGTTGGGAAATGTTGTGAATGCCATCCATGGTTCTCCCATATCAGCACAGGAAGGCTCTTTCCTGGGGAAGTCACAGTATCCTGTGGCACAACCTTTGCTTGAAAATATAAGAGCTTCTAGTTCCCCTCAGATGCTGGACTCTGAACCAAAACTATCAAAACAGTTTTATAATGTAAGATTTATATCAATTTCTCTTGCAATTATAAAGTATTTATGAAGATTATATTATCATTGGATTTAATGGTACATTGTTAACTTGGATATTGGTTTGTGTACATTGTGCTGTTAGTATATTGGTGAGTGTTGGCTTCTCTCTTCATCTTGTAGCATTACCAATATCACTCTTGCACTACTTCAAGTTAGATTCAATATGGCTGCAGTTGTATTTGGAATAATAAAATTGCTTCTATACGTATCACAAAAGGGGAAGATGAAGTGGATCATCTTTCTTTTCATACTATATTGATACTAGTATATGATTTATGTTCTTTATTTGTGTGCATAGATTTAAATTTAAGCAACTGTCAGATAGGGGCACATTATATGTAAATTAGCTTATTGTATTCCGTAAAATACTTGTATGTATGCATGTATGCATGTAATTCATGTATATGTATGTCACTGCTTCTGGAAGGACAGTTTACTGTTGACCAGTCTATGGTGCATTTACTTGTGTATGCATGTGAACAATCTACTCAAGCCACTGTTTAGGGATACTGCTAATGAGGTAAATTGCCGCACAAAAAGTTGTTGATTAATTCTTATGGATATCTACCATGGTGTCTTAAGATTCTTTACTCATGAGACGACTATTCCATGAAGTATTTCTCTTGTTACGCTACATTTGACATTTTTATATTTGATTGTCTATATCGTCATCATCATCCAAGCCTTCTCCCATCAGATTATGGTAAGCTATGGAGCATAAGAAAGCTCCACAGAGGATTTGACAAAGTTTTATGACCGTGTGTTGACCTGACATCAACTCTCTATGTTGGTGCCAAATTCTTAGCCAGGGTAGCTATGAGTATGAGAGGGTTATGCCATAAAATCTAGGTGATCAGTTGGCAGGTCGATAGATCTACCTTTTCGATATGCAATTATAGGCGCATGCAACCAAGGAGAACCCTCCAAGTTCTCCTAGATTTTAGAGTCTAGACAAAGAGCTATTATGTTATAATTTGCTATAGGAATTGCATTTATCTCTATGATTAAGCCAGAGTGAAAAGGAATGACAATCCCAGATTTGATTGCCTAAATGTATAATATTAATATCGTTCATAGAGTCCCATCATCTCATTTTGTGTATGCATATTGTTTCACAGATGACTTTGACAGGTTTTCCCCATTTTTATAACAGAAATGACCAATATTATTGACAGTTTTAACTAGCTTTCGGCTGGAAAATTGTTATACTTTGTAAGTTACTTTTCGGAAGCTGGTATTATCAATTCTTCTACACCATCTATAGATAAAGATGGTTACTTGATGGTTATCAAAAGCGTGCCTGAGAATGCTTAGGCTCAATGCGATGGAGGGGAGCCTTAAACTTAGGCAAGCCTTTAACATTTCATCTTCATGACCATGCCAGTCGTTCAGACAAAAAGTCATACCTTCAAGACCTTGCTAATCATTCGGACATTCACAGCCATAACTTGACATGAAGCCGAAACTGCAATGTCTCGAAGCTGAATTTGAATTAGAAGAACTTATATATTACATTTTCTTCCACCAGTGTCAACCTAGCAAAAATATAACACATCAACTTAATTTGATAATACTAAATTCAGATTTGTTGTGTGCGAAATGGCCAAAAGACTTGTTCCATTAAAGAAAAGTATGGGAAAACTAGATTACTATAGTAGAAGAGACTGTATTTCTGTTACTGAGGGAACTGGGATGGAGGCTTGTGGTTTTGTAGTCAGCTTGTCTGCTCTGTAAACGCATCAGAATTCAGCTTTTATTTATTCTTCAGGTGCATTTGTTTAGTTTGGAAGTTATGCCAAGCGGAGTTAGAGATGGTGGGCATCCTATATTGCTCTTTTGGACAAAAACTGATGAGAGTACGCAAAGGAGATTCAATGCTTATGGCACTAACTGTGGGTTTGTACGTCAGACAGAGATGTAAGAGTCTCGAGGAAAAGGACGCAATTGAATCTCTTTAATAAAAATATATCATCATGCTTTAATGCTGACGAGGGGCATCTAATGTTCTTAGCAAATTGAGGGAAAGTTCGGGAGTACAAGGAATAATTTGAGGGAACATACTCAGACGATGTCAAATTTTTATACCGACCTGGTTTTAAAGAAGGATATGCTCTTTGTTAGTGTTACAGAGACAGAACTGAATGGAAGAAAATGATTCAAACAACCAACCCCAAGATTTGGCATAAAGACTTTATTATTGTTACATTGTTGTACTTTTCTTTGATAAAATATTTATTTACCATTTAAATACAAACACCAATTAAAATAGATAAATGCTTGAGTAATGTTTAAAGGGAATTTCAAGAATTCAAGCTACTCAAGTTCATATGGTGAGACGTAGCGAAGCATTGTGATTCGCATCAGGACAGGTTTTGGGTTTGCACGGATTTTGACTATTCACATGCTTTGGGCGTTCTGTAACTAATTTTTTTAAAATTGTACCTGATATATGGCCCTGGATGAAATATCCATCATGGCGGTCTAAATATCCATTTATCCAGCTATCCATTTATCCAGCTTTCTTTTTGTTCAGCATTGCAGTGTCTTGATTTTACCGATGACTGAAAATATTTTTTTGTTCTCTACTTCTCTGTAAGTTTATCCCTGTTTCAAGGATTGCAGATAATTTTACATATGAAATCCGGATAATTTTGACCTCATGGTTACATGGTTTCCACTTCCCAAACGAAACTGATGCTAGAATCTTGCTTCTTGCCCTTAGAAAGGGAAAACGTGGTCGTCATTTAGTCCTTTGAAGAATGAAGCCTTGTTTGCTCCTATGTAGTTTAGCAGCCTTCTTTCTGTAATCTCTTTAATTTAAATGGATAATGTTATTTACATAATGTTTTTAGGTTGTTGGACAATCAGGCAAGTATTATACTTCTGTATATTTTACCTTATTAAGCAAGTATTTGGAATATTAATGATAATAAGATCACTGGTTTCAGTTTGACTAGATATGAGCCTGGATGTTTACTTACCTTTGGAACTTCCACCTCATTCATTTGTGTAATCTTTTATCAGGTAAAAGATATGACTGAAGAACTTGATAAGCTGTTATCTTTCATTGAAAGAGAAGGAGGATCCCGAGATGTATGTACAGTCTTTCAGAAGAAATCACTTTTGGCCCTGGAGAATGGTCTTGAAAATCTGTCAGAGAGATCACGCATATGCAGGGTAGATTATCTTTTCTAGTTGTTTTGTCATGTTCCTTGTTGCTGCTGCTTGCACATTTCCCTGTGATTGTTTCTGTTTCTATTAGAGTTTCACATTACCATTCTTGACATTGTAGAAAAATACAGAGGAACAACTTGTGAAGATTCAACAGCTTCAAAATAAGGAACTGCAAGGTACGCCGAATTTCATGGAATTGTTTATAGCAAGTTAACTAGTAGTGCCATGCTGCGGGAATTTCAATATTGAATAAATGTCATTGAAAATATGTAACCTCTTGTACAATATGTTTTACAGCTAGAATGACCGTAAATTTGTAGGTAGTTGAAGCAAAACTAGAAGACAGTGTGTCAATTTCAACAACAACAACAAAGCCTTTATTCCAAAAATTTACAGGGTCGGCTGTTTGAATCCTCTTCTTCAATTCGGCTATTTAAGGGTCATGTCCTCTGTAATGCTAAGAAGATCTATATCATTCTTGAACACTTCAAACCATATTACTCTAGGTCCACCTTTAGTCCTAGCGGCTCCATTAGCTACTGAATTATGGCTCCTCTTTACAGGGACAATTCTATGGATCTGGATTGCACTTGTCCAAACCACTTAAGTCGATTTTTCGTCATTTATCCTCATTTGACACTTTCTCAAACTTCCAACAGATACACTTATTTGTTATCATATCCTTTAATGTTTTGTCATTGATGCATCTTAGCATTTTTATTTCAGCTACACTAACTTTTTGGACATGTTTCTTAATTGTCCAACACTATGATCTATAAAGCATGACCGACCTTATTAAGTTACCTTAAATAAGGGAGTCAGAGATTCAAAATGTTTCTCCATATGCAAATAAGGATAAGACAATCTATTATTTTACAGGGATAAGGTTTGTCAAGAGTCTTCTTAATATATCTTTATTTATTTAGTATAAAGATAAAGAAGATTAAATATGATGAACTTTACTTGTAACAACATTTTTTATATTTCTTTTTCCTCGCAAATTGTTCCATATTTCTATGTGTAAATATAAGGGCAATTGACGATAGATGTAACTTCTGAATTCATAATGTGTTGGGATATTAAATATGACAAAGTCATTCTAGCTGGAGAATTTGAATATGGCAAATTTACGCCCATTTTTAAATATGACAAAGTCTATAACCAACAAGCTTTATCTAAAGCAATGTCTACTTTCTTTATGGGAGAAGGAATGTGCGTATATCTGAACATTATCCCACGTTAATTATTAAAGACAAGGATGCTGCCTAATTTTACTACCGTTCTTTACCACCATCTTTGGAACACTTCATAAATTGGTAACATCATCGAGAAGGATACTATGTCTAGAAGACATATCAATCGGATATACTATGGAATTACGTCATGAGGTGATATATTATGGAATTTCGTCATACGGTGTATGGAATTAATAACGATAGTCAAGGCGAGAGTTTGGTGGCAAGACATCAGAGGCGAGGTCGCAAAAGAAGGGTAGCAATCAGAACTAAAAAGAGAAGTTCAGATCAAAATTCAAGACAATAACACATGATGAAGTATTGTTATTGCAAAGAGGAAGGATATGTGAAATATACCTACCCGAAGAAGGAGAAGAAAACAAAGGGGACGACTAGTTTATAGGTTGTCACTGTGGCAAAGGCTCGAGTTTTTTGATGAGGTCGATCTGGTCATGTCGGTTGTAGACATGAGAGATCATCGAACAAATGGGTACTGGAGTCAAGGTACTCTTACCATTTCTGTCCGAACTATAATTGGTTCACCACGTATGATAAGGTGGAGGTGGATGGCGAAATGTTTTGATGAGCAATAACATGTAATGCAAGACGATCCAGATTGTCAAAAAATGTATCAGGATGCATAATGGCATTATCGAGACACTTACCGATGTTCAAGGCGTTCCTTACTTGACGAAGAATTTTATCTCCTTGGGTGTTCTGGATTCTCGAGATTACCGATGCATTATTGAAGGTGGAGTTCTACGAGTCTCTTGAGATTCTTTAGTGGTGATGAAGTGAGTCAAAGAAAGGAGCCTCTATATCTTGTGGGACACGGCGGTTACATGATCAACACGGTATCATTCACATTCACGACAAATTTGAAACATAGTTGACCAAGTTATGGCATACGAGGCTTGGTCATATGTAATAAATTTCTAAGCAACCAAGGCTTGCTCGGGCCAAAAGGCGACGACGATTGACATCACCGAATGCAGTTTACTAAGGCGATGCATCGGACCAAGTAGGCACTTAATTACATCCACTCATATGTCTGTAGTTCTTTATATATTCCATCGAAGGTCGACACATGATACTTTATTTTATTGATAGATGACTACTCAAGGATGATATAAAATTCTATTATAACCAAGGTTCGCAGTATCGGTATCAGAATCGGTATCAAACCATTCCTATGAGTATCGACATCGGTGATATCGACATTATGAGCTATTTCAGATCGGAGTATCGATTTTTTTTTTGGTATTTGAAAGCAAATAATTATTAATAAATTATTTACATTTTAAAATATATATTTTTATATATTTAGGCATAGTTTTAAGTATTTTCAGTGTTGTTTCATAGTAATTTTGAAATTGAATGAATAATAGTCACCCTTGTCGATTGGTTTACATGCGATAGATAAGTTGCCTTTTTTTACATGTTTTTACAATCTTACTATGCTTTTACACCTTTGTTGATTCATATTTTCGTTCATTCTTTGACGAATTGAACGAAACCCCCAATGTCAGTATCGACCAGTATCGGATGTTGGTCGGTATCAAATTGGGACATGTCAAAACCGTATCGGTATCGGCCGATACTGCATACTATAATCTAACGAGTTCAATAATACAAGGATGAATGCATCGCACGTCTATACATTATAAAAAAGACCACACAATAATGACGCGGTAGAACGTATGAGCCGTACTTTTTTGGAGATGGCTCGATACATGTTCTCCAATGTTGGCTTGTCGAAAGACTTCTGGGTTGAGGTTGTCAGCATTACATGCTATTTGGTGAATCTCCCTCTACTAACAACCATTGATTGCTAAACTCCTATCGAGGTATGGTTAGGAAAACCTGATGATTACATTTCTCTTCGTATAATTGCATATTATTATGTTAGTGAAGGAAAGTTGGAAGCAAATGTAAAGAAGGGGATTGTTTTGGGTTAGAGAGCAAGTACAAAAGGCTAAAGAATTCGTGAAGTAAATTATAAAGAGGTACTTACTACTTAGTAGGAACTACTTTCGATGAGAAATTCATGCTTCGTCAGAGACGAGTGTCTTCCATATCAGGAGAAGACACTAGCAAGCAGGTTGAGTTTGACATGACTGTTATGATCGACTGATCGATTTAGGTGGAGCCATATAGCACTGATTCATAGCTGCTGCAACCACAACAGACACTATACAACATCGTCATAAACCGTCAATTCCGCCAAATTTGTCCTAAAAAATATGGTTATGAAGACCTGGTAGCATACGTACTCAATGCAGCAGAAGAGGTGGGAGTCTCCAGAGCCTTCTACATATCAGGATTTTATTTCAGGGGCAGAATCCAGTCAGTATTGCAGCTATAGGTGAAGAGATGGAGTTTCTTCATAGGGATCAGACTTGGGAGCTCATGCTACTGCCAGTAGGAAGGAAGATGGTAGGTTGAAATGATCCAAAAAATGTAATCGGGGTTATCAAGTGAAGAAGCGACACGATATAATGCTTGTTTGGTAGCTGAAAGATACAAATAGAGAGAAGACGTGGAATACAATGATATATTCTCTCCTTGTTGTAAGACGCTTAATCGATTGCTAATAACTATGGTAGAACATCTGCAATTGGAGTTCGAAAAACTTGATATGAAGATGACGTTTCTTCTTGGAGACTTGGAACAATACATTATTATGAGCCAACCAAAGGGGTTAGTAGTTCACGACAAAGAGGGTTAGTATGTAGTTGCGAAAGTTCTTATACAAATTGAAGCAATCACCAAGATTGTGGTACACGTGTTTTGATCGATTTATGATTGAGCATGACTACGCAAGGAGTCCATATGACATTTGTGTTTACTACAAGAAGATTGATGATATTTTCTCCTTTACATAGAGGACATGCTTATTGCAGTTAGGGACAAGTCAGAAATTCAGAAGTTGAAGGTGTTATCAGTAATGAGTTTGATATGACAGACCTCGGGACGACTCGGAAGATTCTTGTCACACGAGAGCTACATTGTAGAATGTTGGAGAGATTTAGTATGTCAAATGCGAAATATGTGAGTACTCCACTAGCCGCGCACTTATGTCCTTCAACAATAGACACCTCAGTGAGATGCCGAGGAGGATCACGTGCCTCTAGTTCCATATGACATTTGTGTTTACTACAAGAAGATTGATGATATTTTCTCTTTTACATAGAGGACATGCTTATTGCAGTTAGGGACAAGTCAGAAATTCAGAAGTTGAAGGTGTTATCAGTAATGAGTTTGATATGACAGATCTCGGGACGACTCGGAAGATTCTTGTCACACGAGAGCTACATTGTAGAATGTTGGAGAGATTTAGTATGTCAAATGCGAAATATGTGAGTACTCCACTAGCCGCGCACTTATGTCCTTCAACAATAGACACCTCAGTGAGATGCCGAGGAGGATCACGTGCCTCTAGTTCCATATACTAGCACATTGGGAAGCCTGATCTATGCTATAGTGTGCACTCGTCGTGATATACACAAGCATTAAGTGTAGTCAACAGATTTTCAGTCAAACGTGGGAAGTCATATTGGGAAGCGGTCAAGTGGATTGTTTGCTATCTAAAGGGAACGACAAAAGTGAGAATTGTTCATGGAGACAGAGATACTTCTTTTTGGATACTCCAACTCGGACAATGCTGGCCATCTTGATGGAAGGAGATCAATTATCAACTACTACTTTACTTTGGCGGGTTTTGTCATCAGTTGCAAGGCTATATTACATTATTCAGTTGCCTTATCCATTGTAGAAGCGGGAGTCATGGGAATGATGGAAGCACTAAAGGAAGACATGGATGAGAGGGTTGGTAAACAATCTCGAATTTCATCAGGAACAAGTTGTTTTGTACTGTTATAGTTATAGTGCGATTTACTTGACGAAGGATTAGGTGTTTTACGATCCAACAACACATGGAGACGTAAGATACCATGTCATCCGTTCATAGAAGGCGATCAAGATCTAGAAGTTCGACATCGAGGACAATCTAGTTGATATGCTTTGTCTTCCAAAGCATGTACCTTCTCTCAAGTTCAAACATTGTTTGGACTTGGTCAATGTTGATAGTTGGAACTAGCCCAAGTATGGTGTGTTTGGGCAGAAGTGTGGGGCGTTTGGAAGAAGCAGAGTCTGATACTCACATAAGGGATTCAATCTAAAGTGAAAATTGTTGGGATATCAACACTGTTGTTTTTGGATTACGAATCCTTGTTTTTTATTAGGATTAGAAATCTTACTTTCCTTATTTATATGGTATTGGGATTATAAATTATTATTTTCTTATTCTATGTAACTAGGAGGCTATAGCCCCCATTTGATCCGAAGAGAGCACTCCTCATATGTGCTATTCTACACATTAGTGTATTCTCTCTTTCCTCACTTTTCCACATTAGTGAATTCTCTCTGCTCTGTGGATGTTTGGTTTCCACATGAAATCTTGTGTTTGTGATATTTCGATATTATTTTCGTCTGCGTGCCAACTATTTGTTTTATACTTGCTCTATACGTAATAATATGGATACGAACGAACAAACTTGATCTTGTTTGAATTGGACCTACTTTGGGCATGTAGAGTCCGTTGGTCCGTTCCTTAAAAGTTAACACCAATCATTAAAGCATGTAAATTTTGGGTTCACATAAATCCTACCCAACTTTGACCAGTTTTGATGCAAAATATAGTAAAAAATGATTCCAATTATAGTATTACATTTTTTTTTTGTAAATTATAGTGAAATATCCATATCCAATATGGAATTGAACAAATTTTTCTATAAATATGTAGGGCATTGTTTTTTTATAGACAACCTAGACTCATCTTTTCCCATGGAAAAAGAAAAATTGGACAATAAAGGAATGTCTTTATACATATTGTTGGATTTTAAGGGGTAACCCATAAATCCAAAATTGCATAGTTATTATCTCATTTTTTAATTATGTGTTAAAACATAAAAAACATTTTCAATTTTCTTAAGTTGTTAAATAAAATATGAAAACTAACCAATTTTAATTTGACTAAGATCATTATAGGCAGTTTTATAGCATTGATATTTATGTAATCGATGAGATTTTCCCCTCTTGACTTGATGATTATATGGGTTATGTTTTTTTTTTTGTGGAGCTAAATTTAAGGCTTCAATTATTTCTAGAGGTGATTAGTAACCGAGGGAGTAAAATGATACGCTTGCTGAGAGTTGGGTAGGTGTAGCTTATAGAGACCTAGGTAATATTAAATGTTTATACTTTATACGCTTGCTTAGAGTAGGGTAGGTGTAGATATAGAGACCTATATAATAGTAAATGTATCAAGAGTGAAGATCAATTGGTACTAGCTAGAGAATGAGTTAGGCATAAAATTAGAATATTTGAACTTAAAGATTATTTAAAAAAAATAAAAAATGGAAAAACTGTAGGACATGATGTTCTCTATTGAGGTTGAAAATATTTGGTTGAATATTTTGATATGACTTGATAATTTATTCAACATAATCCTAAAGACTAAAAAAGACTAAATCGAGAACTAGTATTATTGTATCCAAATACATAAATAATTGAGATATATATAGTTGTAACAATTATCCGTGAAGCTATGAAAGAGAATAATTATGCAAAGATTAAGAAAGGAAGCTAGAACTTTATAGAATCAATTTGGTTTTATGTCGGAGAAATCGAATATGGAAGCAATTTATTTATTAGGAAGATTAACGAAAATATTTAGAGAAAAAAAAAGAGGGATTTCATATGTTTTTTTTACTTAAAGAAAACTTATGACTGATTTCTTATGGAGCGCGTTGGGCTTTAATGAAGAAACAAGTTAATAGTTGCTATATTGCAAGGTAGTCAAAGGCGCAAGGCGCACTCGAGACGCAAATGGTATATATCGCCCGAGGCGCAAGGTGCGCTTCCGAACGATGAGACACACACACACACACACACACACACACACACATATATATATATATATATATATATATAGGGGTACCTTTTGAATTGATGTTTTAAGATATTCTTCAAGTGCTTTTCAAGGATAATTCAAATTAACATGACTTCATTATATATATATATGAACTACTAGATGCAGTAACAGTAAAAAAAAAAGTATACTGAGAACAGTATAAAAAATATTATACAAAAAAAAAGAAATACAGATACAATAGTGAAAATTTTGTTTGCAGGAATAGCATAAAAACAATATACAAAACAATAAAAAGAATAGTATTTTCATCTACAAAACAGTATTAAAACACAGTTTAAGAAACCGTATAAAAAAAAGTAAAACAACAGTATATACAAAAAAGTAAAAATAAAAAAAGAGCATAAAAAGTATACAAAACACTATAAAAAAAATAGTAAAAAAACAGTATACAAAAAATGCGTTAAAAAATTGGTCAATCTGTAAATTTTTTTACAATATTTTCAAGGCCCGTCTTAACTACTCTGTGCCTCATGGAAATGCGCGCCTTAGGTCCGCCTTATGAAACGTGCTTCACCTGGACAGTCCTGAGGCGCTGTCCCTGCGCCTAGGAGCAGTGCGAGCCTGGGGCGCACGTTTGACTACACCGCTATATTGAGACTATTAAGGATATATACGATATATATGACTATCTCAACCATTTGAGGAGATTCTGAACCATTTTCTATTACCGTTATCTTACTTCTGGAATCAACATTAAGTCTTTATCCATTTGTGCTAGTTATGGACAAAGCCGGACCCGTAATTTAATTATTTAATTATTTTTTTGTTGGGGGGTGGGAGAAGATATTTTAACTTAAGTAAGGGGATATGATATAAAATTTATTATAAAATCAAAATAAAATGTGTATAGTGAGAATTGATTAAGACATCTAAGTTGTAATCTAATTAACTTACCACTTGGGCCACCATTTAGGTGTTTAACTTTGAATGAAAATGAAGTAACTATAGGGAAAAAAATAGGAACTATATAAATAAAACCGAAAACATGAGGAGGGGGGGCGGGGTGGTGTAGGGGTAAGGTGGGCCTAGGATGGGTGTCATGCCTTGCTCCCAAAAACAGGAGACCTGGTACATGACATTGCCAACTACTTACCACGTGGATGCCAGTCCAACATGATTCGAATAAGCTGTACTACAATATGAGTCTATACTAGCATGTACAAGTCCCGTTGTCGACCAGTGGTCTATATCTTAATCTACAAAGAGCCTAATTCAAGAGATAAACATAATAATATAAGTGTGCAATCTCATAATACATGTCTATGCTTCAGCAATGCAAAATGAAACGTGGGCTTACTAAAATACAAGTTGATAATGTAATGTAGCACACCGACCAATAAGTAGAAGTACGAGGACAAGAAAATAAATGTAGACCAAATAAGACCTACGAAAAATCAGAGCTCCGGATACTCAGAAGTCGTCGCGGTGGCATTGGGTTGGTACTCCTCTTGTGACTTCTTAAATGCTCGCTCAACACCTAGACAACATGTCCAAACGAGTGAGACAGGTCACAAGTACCCCAAAGGAGTGCTAGCAAATACCATGGTTCGCAATATCGGAATCGGTATTGGACCCTTCTTACGAGTATCAGGATTGACAATATTAGCGGTTTGGGACCGGAGTATCGAATTTTTTGGTATCCGAAAGCAAATAACTATTAAAATTTTAGAAAAAATATTTTATACATTTAGGTATAATTTTAAGTATTTCGTGATACATTTCTTAGTTGTTTTGAAATTGAATGAAATAGTAGTCACCCTTGCCGATTGGTTTACCTGCGATAGATAAGTTTTCTTCTTTTACATGTTTTTACAACTTTACTATACTTTTATACCCTTGCTAATGGTGTTTTTCGTTCAATTTCTTTTGTCAAATTGCTTTTATACCCCATTTTCGGTATTGGTCAGTATCGGATCGGAGCGGTATCGACCGATACTGTAAACTATAGCCAATACACAACCACACAGATACGTAGATATAGAATATGCTGATATGATACTAAGTATAGATACATCAATGAACAAGTACAGAGCATAAGGCAAATCCACATCATAAGGCTCTCACTTACTGAGGATTCACTAATAATGCAAGCGAGGGTAGCTGATCCCAACCCCTTCTCGCCAACTATAAGTAGAGAGGAATGCACCTTGTATTCTCGAGCTCGGTAGTAATCCTACATGGTGCCGCTTCGTACCCGATGACTTCGACTCAATATAGTACACCATGGGTATTGGATATATCATGAACTCATCATAATCGTAATCGTGGCATGACATGACATGTCCTCAATATTGATCTAATAATTATCGTACAATACTATCGCCAACAAGAGAAGCTCCTATGTGTATTCTCACCGTCTCCCTGTACCCTCACCATATACATTCTTGGCTTGACATAAGCAAAACATACTTGCACAAGTTGAGCGTAGGCTAATGTCATGTCTTGATATCAATGCATGGCATGTAATCATAATCATTGGTTCGAATGTTCTCGTAAGTCGAGCCATGTCGTAACTCGTATTAAGGTCAAGGCTATGCCAAAGATGATCAAGCAATCATATTCCAACTCTAAATCCCAAATCGCTAAGCATATGGCATGTTACTTGATCATGTCGTACTAAAAAATATGGCATGCCATAGGAAACTGATACTGGACCTAGATACATACGTGGCATGTTCATTGCATGTCATGATCTAATCCCATGGCACAAGTCCCTTATAATCACAAACCAATCGAAGACATGTCTATATTGGTTTGGTGTAGGAAAACAAGACATTACATGAGAATCATTGCAAGATATTATGAAAATTCATTTCTAATTATTCCATCATATTAAGAACATCAAATATATACTGGCTGTCAAGTTTAATGGCAATAAGAGCGTTATTTCGTTAATCACGACAAATAACGACAAAGGTTGTAAAGTCGCTAGGCTCAAATCGGGCGGACTCCGGGCATCTAGCCCCGCCTAGGCGGTCCAGAAAAAAATGTTCATTTTTTTTTACTGAAAATTGTCCATAAATTCCAAATAGCCTGGTTGTCGGACAATAGGTGGACACCTAGTGTCTAGACGTCGACTAATCCCGATTTTGGGAACAATGAGAATGACACGATGCAACTCTTGTTCAAGTAAAGTTGAAAAAATCCGGTGTATCGATGTTATTCCGATTTTGCATATCAATGATATTCCGATTTTGCATAGGCAAAATCATTTTTTATCGGGACTTGTCGTTTTAGACCCATTTCTTTCTCACTTTTCTTTATTATCAAAGCATGTATCTGAATATAGACATGGATAAATCATGTCGAAGATGTGGATCTAGTGCGCGTATGTGTATACATGGCAAATGTCATGAAAACCCTTGATTTGAGGATAACATGGATAATGTTTACTAATCAAGTCACATTATTATGTGAACATGTAAAGTTGCATCAAAATCACTAAACAAACACACTCAAGCCATTATTATGCAAGGGGATTTATTAATCCTGTGATATATCTAGGTTATTAGACATAACAAGTGGTCACTTGCCTCAAAACTCCTGTAGGCCTAAGGGTAGGCCACGGTTCTCCTAGCAATGACTTCCAAGCCTCTAAAGCTCCCTTGAACATCTCATTCAATTTCTCCTTGCTTAGCCTACGAAGAAGAAAAGAGAAAAGGAAGTTGAGAGAAGGGAGAGGAATGAAATGAACGAAGGAATTTGGTCTTATGGAGTCCTCAAAGGCTTGGATAGCCTCCAAGTGTCCCTTACCCACTCCCATCCATCAGAACAAACACAAAAAATCTCATCATGTCCCTCCCCAACAACCCCATATATAATTAGTCGGTCAACAGAGCCATGAATTTGGCTGATTTGGCAAGTATGAGACCAACCGAAATTTTATTGGGATGCAGACAATATGTTGGTTCCTGATACTTGTGCTTCTTTAGCACAAATGACTAGTGAGCTGGGGCTGGTTTGGGCTTCCTAATATGTTTCTAGGTTATGGGCTAGGCCGGGCTAGGGTAAGTGACAAATGTTTGTGGGCTGGTTTTATAAGTGATTAGCATGTCTAAGTTATTAAGCAATTCAAGAGGGTATCTTACGTGGCGATACAAGTTTTAGGATAGTCAAGTAGGCTTCACACAATCACAACGAACCTAGGGATAGTATTCTAAATATCACTATGGTACAATAATAAAAATACAGTAGTACAAATACGAAATCTGAAAAGTGGGCTTATAGTAGGTCCGCTCTTGTGTACTAATAAAATTACTAGGCATATCCAAAAGGAGGTTCTATGCAAGGTTCAAAAACCCGGTATCGGTATCGGACAGTTTGTATGAGTATCCGTATCGGCAGTATCGACGGTATCGGATCGGAGTATCGGATTTTTTGGTATCGGCTGTATCGGAAATATTTAAATAATTATTAATAAATTAGTAAAAAAAATAGAAAAATAATTTACATATTTATGCATTATTTAAGTTTATTTTATTTTATTTTTATTATAATTGAATAAAAAAATAGTCATCATGTGTATGTCTGTAGAAGAATTTGCCTCTATTTATAGTTTTTTTTTGTCTATTATTTTGGTTCTTCATTATTGTTCTCTGTTGGATTTGATATGTCTGGAATCAATTTCTACTTTTTTTTGGCTTTTTGTAGAACATCTACTTTGTTAAAGTTCCTGTGATGATCTGATTTGATATTAAATTTTTTCGTATCAGCCCATATCGGCCAGTATCGGCCCCGTATCGGCCGATACAGACCGATACGAACTTTTTCGTACCAGTTTCGGCCGATACCGATCTTTTCTGTTGGTATCGGATCGGCAGGGGACAAAACCGATCCGATACGTCCGATACGTATCGGTATCGGCCGATACTAAACCTTGGTTCTATGTTGTTTGATGTTTGTAGATGCTAAAATAAGTGTTAAGAGAGAAACTTTGGGATCTGAGGTATTTAAAATGAGTAAAGTCTATAAAATGTAACTTAAACCAAAAGCAAAGAAAAATGATGGGGGAGTGTATATAAGATGGACAAAGGATACCTAGGTGTACTAGTAATGACAGAGAGATTGGGAAGAATGTCATGCATATAATTAAAACAAGGAAAACAAGTTGGTTCAAATGGAGGAGTGAATTGTGATATGAAGATACCTTTGAAATTAAAAGAAATTTTTTTTAGATGACTATAAGATTAGCTATGCTTTATGGATCAGAGCATTGGACAACTAAAAACATATCCAAAAATAGAAATAATAATGCTAAGATGGATGAGTAGCAATACATTGAAAGATATAATAAGAAATGAGTGTCTTAGTGGAAAGTTAAGGGGTGGATGACAAGATAAGAGAAAATCATCTAAAGCTGGGTTGGACATGTGCAACGTAAGGCTTATAGATGATCTGGCAAGGAGGAGCCATAAGATAATGGTTGAAGGAGCTACGTGGACTAGAGGTAGGCTAAAATGAACATAGATTGAAGTTTTAAAAAAGGATATACTTTTGTTAGTGTGTAATTGTGTAGAGAACATGACTCTTAAAAGAACTAAATATAAGAAAATGATTTCAAACAAGTAGAAAAGGATTCAAACAACTGAGCCCACAAGTTTTTGGATAGTGGCTTTGTTGTTGTAAAAGTTGATGTAGTTGATAATGATTGAAGGATATTTAATTTAGATCATCTCACTAATTGTTAGTCAAGGAAATTCACTTTTGTAATGCAAACTCTTGAACTCCTATATAAACTCTCTATAGCTTTTATGTTAATAGGACGGCTGTTTAATGTGCTATATTTTCACTATCAGTCCCAAGTCTGGATAAAGGAGCGTTGCGTCAAGTAGCCGACAATCAACGTAAAACATTGTCGGATCTCTATAAAATGAATTCATACAAATTAATGTTGGGGCGTTCTTCAGTAGTGGCACGTTGTATCATTCACACCCCGGTGCAATAAAAAATAAGCAAAACTGGATTGCTAGACCGTCACCTGTAACTGATGCACCCAGTTCAATGTCAATTGAGCAAGGGTTGACTAGGCCATTCCTCAAAAGCAACGTGTCACACCGCTACTCTGATGTGGTAACCAATATACAAGGGACTATATGGTACATGAAGCGACGATGTAAGGAATTAGTACATGAGAGTATGATTAGTTTAGCTACTTGGAACATGGGAACATTAACAGGAAAGAGAATAGAGTTAGTGGATACAGTGATTAGGAGGAAGATTAATATAGTTTGCCTACCAAGAAACAAAGCGGGTAGGTAAGAAATCGAGAGAAATTGATACTAGTGCTTTTAGAATTTGGTAATATTGTGTGGATAAATCATTAACAAATAATGTTGTAGATGTAAAAAATAAGAGGTGATAATATTAATTTTGTATCGGGGAGGATATTATTAATGTTATTAGTACATATGCACCCCAAGTGTGATTACATGAAAATACGAATTGTCATGTTGGAAAGGAGAATTATTATGATAATGTTCATGATGGTTATCGATATGGAGTTAGGAAGGGTAGGATATTATTTATGTTATTAGTGCATATGCACCCCAAGTGTGATTACATCAAAATACGAAAAATGTATTTTGGGAACATATAGATAGTTTGGTTCAAGGAGTACATGGAGGTAAACATTTACATATTGGAGGCGACTTAAATTGTCATGTTGGAAAGGAGAATTATTATGATAATGTTCATGATGGTTATCGATATGGAGTTATGAATGAGAGGGACGATAAAATTCTTGATTTTGCAGTTTTATTTTAACTTATAATAACAAATACTTGTTTTAGAAAGAGAGATGAACATTTAATTACTTTTAAGTATGGACCTAATATTAGTCAGATATGTTACTCTCTTACTAGAAAGGTTGATAGAATAACATGTAAACATTATAAAGATATACCTGGAGAGAGCTTATGTATTAGAGAGAGAGAGAGAGAGAGAGAGCCAAATGGTGGAACTTGAAAGGAGAACTTAATACGATGATTAAAAGGAAAGAAGATGAAACATAGGTGTATGATGTTTGTTGAAGATATTGTTTGGTCGAGAAGAGAAATGTTGGATGCTAAATAAAAGTCTGGAGAGAAAATTTGGAATCTAATAATTTTAAAATTAATAGAACAAAAATAGAGTATATAAAAAAAATAGAGTATATAAAATGTGATTTCAACCAAAATATGAAGATAAATGAGGGAGGCTACATATAGATGGACAAAAGATACTTAGGAGTGTAATTTTTGGTATTTATCGTGACAAAGAGTTTGAGAATAAAGTCATATATAGAATCAGAACCATAGTTGCCTAATTCGCCAATCCCCCTACGTCCCACGAATTAGGACGAACGACCCGGAACGGGGTGCATTCGCGATCCGTTCGTCAAATTTAGCGACCCGGATTTTGATGGCTTTGGTTATGAACTTAGGATATTTGGTTTAGTTACAAGAATATTGTCTATGCTTTCCTTCACTTGAATTTTGATGGCTTTGGTTATGAACTTATGATATTTGGTATATATTTCTATATAATTGTATATGGTACAAAAGACGACCCAGATAAAAATAAACAACGACCCCAAATAACGTACCGAATAAGCCTACCCCCACCTCATTGCGTACCAGCTGAGGTACCGTACCGCGTACCCGTACTACGTACCAAAGCGACCCACGATCCTGGTAACATTGATCAGAACATGCTAGTTTAAATCGAGGAGTAATTTTGGAATACTTTGTGATCAGAATATATCTTTAGTGCAAAGTAGTCAAAGGCGCAAGGCACACTCGAGGCGCAAAGGGTCCAAATCGTCCGAGGCGCAAGGCGCACTTAAGGCGCGCTTCCGAGCAATGCAAGATGCAAAAATTATATATATATATATATATATCGGATTTCTACATTGATAAACATGTGTGCTTCAAATTCTTCTATGTCTAGGTTGCAACCACTTTGAATTGAGTGAGAGAGAGAAAACAGTAAAAAAAAAGTACAACAGTTTAAAAAATAGTCTAAAACAGTACAACAGTTCAAAAAATAGTCTAAACATGTTATTTTTTTCACAAGATTTTCAAGGCGCGCCTTAGCTATTCCAAGGCGTTCGAAAAAGGCGCGCCTTAGGTGCGCCTTAAGAATTGCGTCCCGTCTGGAGTGCCCTGAGGCGCTTCCCCTGCGCCTTAGGCGCGCCTTTGACTACACTGCTTTGGTGAAAGAAAAATTCTAGAAGACGACTATAGGACATACTTCTATAAGATCAGTCGTGTTTTATGGATTAAATTGTTCAACAATTAAGAAACATGTTCAAAATTTAGTGTTGCAGAAAGACGAATGCTAAGATGGAAGAGTTGCAATAAATTGAAAGATAGCATAAGAGATGAACGTATTCATGAGAAGTTGGAGGTGATGACAATTGAGGACAATATGAGAAAATTGTCTTAGGTGATTTGGACGTGTGTCACGTAGACCAATAGATGCTTCGGTAAAGAGGAATAAGCTAGTAGTTAAAGGAGCCTACAGGATTAGCGGTAGGCCTACATGAACATGGATTGAAGTTTTAAAACAGGATATGTTTATGGTAGTGTTATAGAGGACATGACTCTTAACAGGCTTGAATGGAAGAAAATAATTCAAACAGTAAAGTCCAAAAAAATGGGATAAAGGGTTTGTTGTTGTTATTGTAGAGGAATAAATAGAGTGGGTCATCAAAACACAGCTTATTACTTCATCATCCCCAAATTGTGACCCAAACAGGAGTTTTTCTTAAGTAGGTCCAGGAGTCATGCTTAAGAGATACTCCTCTTCTGATGGTTGATAGTATTTAAAGCCTAACTAGTCAAATGGTAAAACATATGGTCGGTAAGCTCAAAACTGAAAGGAAAGTGTTCTGATACTTATGAACCAGTCGGTCGATTCATTTGTGTCCTAAATTCAAGATGTAGTCCTTAAAATTATCATATTACGGGATGCTAAGCTAACCTGTTGACCTATTGGTCGACTATGTTGTCGATTACCTGGACAATCTTCTCTTAACAATGGTTTTAGATTAGCAGATATAGCTATATTGGGCTAGTTAATTCGTCCTATGTTTCTCTTGGCCTTCCTATACTTTGTCTAGGATTCCTACGTGCTTTGATTAAGCTTCTAAATGCGTAACTCCCTAGATTTACCACACATTCTTACAAGATAACAATTCAATACAATTAGAAGCCGGCATACATGAAATTGTACAATAAAGACCAAGAGGGTTACCTTTAGAATCATGCTCTGTTGAAATCGTCAACCTTTCCAGTGAGTTTGTTTTGCATCTTCTCTCTGATAGGTGTTGAAAGGCCCCCTTGTCCGTTTCTCCAAATTCATCCTAGTACCAATTCTATATACTAATAATGCTTTTGGCATTATAGATGATGTTTGATCTTCATCAAAACATAATTAGTGATCTTGGGCTAACAATTCAGGCTTGTAGGTTGCGGTCTGTCATTCTCAACTATCCCTGTGGCTACAGTAGACGTAATTAGTGTTCTGAGGGCCAACAGTTCAGGCTACCAAATAAATGTCAGAAGCGCCCCCCCCCCCCCCCCCCCCCCCCCCTCCCTCTCTTCTCCCTGTGGCGTCGCATGGCCATGCTAGCTGCAAGGTAGTCAAAGGCGCAAGGCGCACTTAAGGCGCGCGCCCGAGCGACACGAGGCGCAAAAATTATATATATATATATATATATATATATATATATATATATATATATATTCACATCGGATTTCTACATTGATAAACATGTGTGCTTCAAATTCTCCCATGTCTAGGTTGCAATCACTTTGAATTGAGTGAGTGAGAGAGAAAACAATAAAAAAAAGTACATCAGTTCAAAAAAATAGTCTAAAAACAGTACAACAGTTAAAACAATAGTCTAAACATGTTATTTTTTCACAAGATTTTCAAGACGCGCCTTAGCTATTCCAAGGCGCTCGAAAAAGGCGCACCTAGGCGCGCCTTAGGTGCGCCTTAAGAATTGTACCTCGCCTGGAGTGCCCTGAGGCGCTGCCCCTGCGCCTAGGAGCAAGGCGCGCCTTTGGCGAACCTGAGGCGCGCCTTTGACTACACTGACTAGCTGTGATGTTGTAATTGCATAACCCAGCATCCTCAACTTCCACGGTGAATCACACAAGCCTAGGATCTGATGGGTACGGTGGCATGACAACTCCAAAATTTACCATGGGCAATATGAGTAACGTTGAGGGTGCTACCTCGAGAATATTTGAAGTCAAGTCCAATCAGTTGGAAAGTACATATTAAAGCATTTAAACTTTGAAATTCACTTTAGTTAGAAATGATCTACATCCTTTAATTAGCGTGGAAAAATAAACCTGCATTAATTTAAATTGCTTCCCTATTCTTTCTTGTTTGAATCCCTAGAATGTATCAGGTATGCTTTCTCTTGAAAGTATTTTCAATATTCTGTACCTGGAAGTCGATCTATCTAATTAGCAGAGTCTAATGTCCTAAACGTTTTCTCCATCAGTTTCGGCTAGGCAAATCTACATGAAAGGCCTGGTTCAACAGGCTTCCAATGGAAAATATTGGGACATATGGAAGCAACAGAAACTGACTCATGAGTTTGAGGTGAAACGGCAACATATAGTAGATTTGCAACAGGTCAAGCATCTGTCACATTTAAAGTTTATCTTTTTGTTTGTCCAATAGGAAGCGAGCTCATTTCATCATTTTTGTGCAGAATTTGACAAATCACCTTATAGAACTGGAGAGACATTTCAATAATCTCGAGATAAACAGATTTGGAGAAAGTGGAAGAGTTCCTACAGGGAGGAGAGTTTCCCGAAGTCCTTTGCAGCCTTCAAGGTATGACGAATTTCAGAACGACGCTTTGATGGTTGATACTTTTATTTCTGTACTTCACCCACAACCAGAAGTGAAATGTTTCTCATGCTATTTTGCAATGGATAATGCTCAATTTGCTGCTACACTAGCATCTACTAGCTTGTGGGCTCATTAGTCTTGTAGGTGCTCCTTTTATGAATTTGTAGTTGGGGAACCTTTTACTCTGCTGACCTATTTTTGTATAGTTTCTCATAATATTCTCAAAAATGCTCAATGCTGTTAATTATACATGTATGTTTCTGACAATTGTAGTTGCAGTTGAACTTGCATGTGACAATCACAATTGTCAAATGCTGAGTACATGAATAGAATGGCAACACTTTGCATTTTGCACAACAATGCTTGAAGAAATAGTTGGAAAAAAAAAGAATCAAAATGGGCACGCCAAGTGTAGCCATTATAATTGTCCCTTCCCCTAAAGTAGTTTCTTTTAAGTGTAGTTAGAATGTACTTTGTTCTCTTTTCTCTTAAGCCTTTTTCCTAGCCTAAAATGTTGTTGTGTTTTACTATGCATCATAAGGCCCAATGGTATAGTTATAGGAAAGCATGGAATTTAACTATGCATGTTGTTCAATCCTTAAGAATGTAAGTATAGAGCGGAGGATTGGCGCAGATAGCACCCAGAAAATTTTTTGATTGAAGAGAGGGAGGGGGTGGGGGGGGGGGGGGGGGGGGGGGTAGGTAGGTGGGGTGGTATGGATATCCTAAACAAAAAAAGAAATTCATCCATATTAATATTATTCTATTTAAAACTAACAAGAAGCAAAATATATTATATAAAATTAAGTCTAAATGTATCAAAAGTCTTTAGCCACTCTTCTTTTTTTGTGGGGGGGGGGGGGGGGTGGTTGGGGTGGGTGGCATGGAGGTTGGGGTGGGTGGCATGGATATCCTAAACAAAAAAAGAAATTTGAGAGGGGGCGAAAACAAAAAAGAAGCGTGGCTAAAGACTTTTTATACATTTAGACTTAATTTTATATAATATATTTTGCTTCTTGTTAGTTTTAAATAGAATAATATTAATATTGATAAATGTTGTGAATTTATAGATATACAACTTCGACAAATGGTGATGGTTACAATTTATCAATAATGAATCATATTGATACACTATCACATTGTCACTAAATTATTGCGTTGACACTATTTTCCATTTTTCAATCATTTTCGTTCTTTTTGCCGATCCCGCAGGGCCTTTCGTCCTTGCTTGGGTCCTTGCGGGATCGACCGTCCTCGCACGGGCGTGATGCCGTGCAAGCCTAAGTTGCGCTTGCACAAGGCCAAAGCTTGAACAAGGGCAAATAAGCTATTCAAGACGGAAGCATCGGCACATATTGCAGAAAAGTAAAGAACACAAAGGCATAAGGAAACAAGCATTATTATTGATATTCAAAAGTGTTACAAGCGACGCTTGGCCGAGGTTACAATTCCCTCAAGCACTCTCTCAAAATACAATGACATTGTTCCATACATTATATCATTTTATGCAAAAGTAGCTCAAAGCACAACTCGATACGGCTCAAGACATCGACTCCAGATTTTCGGGTCCTGGGGATGAGGCACGATCCAGCACCTGCGAACATGCAAACTGTTGGTGGGTTAGCACTTTGGAGAAAGTACTTGTGAGTATAAATCAACGAACAAAAGCAACACTCCCTGAAACCAACACTAAGTAAGCATGTGGCAAAATATTACCTTACTAGTGATCTTGCTACTCTTACCTAGGTTCATTTCATGCAGCACAGGGTTAGAGTCAGTTTACTTCTTCCGAAAACATAGCTTTGGAAACAGTTTGCATATGCAATACATTTAAGCATACAATGGGGACAGTGTTCTATCTTGCAGTGCGCAGCATATATCGTGCACCATATTTACTAACTCTAGGAACACAAGTTATTTCTAGTGGACTGATTAATTCATTACTAAGTGGCAGCAGCAAACATCAAGTGAAACATGCAAGTCTAGGGGCAATACGAGATTCAAGCATAGTCGAAAATCAATGCATCACTTATCCAGTGATTCTTACCTTCGTTGAATGGTTATCCCTACAACAGACATACTAGTTAGCAACAATTTGCATAAACATATATGTTCTTTTCCCTGTTCGTCTCTGCATCAAACAGTTAGGTATGCAAGAAGGCTAACCTAGCATGCGCTCTAACTACATGTTGGTCCATGGGTAGTCCCATGATTAGCAGCTGTGACTCAAGGTTCAGCTCTGCACTAGCACGCGCGTATGTCGGCAGCTGTGACTCAAGGTTCAGCTTTTCACCAACACACACGAGTACTAGCAGTTGTGACATCATGGTTCCGCTCTTCACTAATAGACAAAACACCCCACTAGATCCCCTAGGACCGTATCCTCAGGATGCAACAAAATCTCTTCCGGACCGACCAATTTCCAGTGTCCCAGGAACCGTTCGAGAGATAACCCTTGTGTACAAGTTGTCCGATACCAATGCATGACATGAAACATCTATAATGCAAGCAAGCAATGATCAAGCAAAATATATCTTTTCTTCTTTTCAAAATGAGCGATAGGTTCAATCTTCTTTCACACAACTAATAGCGCACCCCAATAGATCACAATGACCGTACCTCAGGGTGCACTATTAGTCTCTACTTATACGAATGAATCACTTCTAGCAGTTCGATATAAGAAAACAGGCAAGCGAAACATATATTAGCAAGCACGATAACGATTTTCATAACAACTAGCATGCAATCTCTCTCTCTTTCAGTACGATAGGGAACATGCAAGAAATCTCTATGTAAGCAAACATGATAGTAGTTCTTCTCTCTTTTTTTTTACTAAAGCATGCAATTCTACTCTTACTTAGCATATGACAAATGGATTTGTTGAAGCAATTCATTTACTTATCTTATTAGCATGGCAATGATTCGTTTGATAGCGGTATCAGTGTAACTAAGCATGCAACTTTTCTTTCTTGACTTAGCATGACAAGGTTCTATCTCTTTTAGACAAGCAATATAAGTTCTTAGTTAAGCATGCAGGTTCTCGTTCTATCATTCCCAATGTGAACATTAACTACTTAGCAAACAAGCATTTCAAAAACTCAGATTCATTTTTAAGACGTGTAAGAATCAGAGAATGAAGATCTGCCCACTCACTTAGATCAATCGTCTTGTGTTTCGATCGGGAACTTTTCGAGAAGGCTTCCGCTCGAACAAGCAAAGCGATATCACTTGTACATAGTGCCAACGCGGAGTGCGGCACTATATATATATATATATATATATATATATATATATATATATATATATATATATATATATATATTGCAGCAAGGTAATTGTATTCAATAAAATAGGTTACAAGTACATCCACTAGGCATAACTGCTGTCCAATTATGACATTTATTTGGATCTATGACTCATTACGTCATATTTGAGTTTTTGTATCATGATACATAAATCCTCGTGTTCTCTTTAACACCATTCTCTTGTGCAGTTTTTTTCTCCAAATTGTCTTATGTTCCTCTCTTTCCAAATATGCCACATTGTAGTGCAGTCAACACCAGTCTAGCTATTGTGTAGCCCAAATTTTGTCTTTAAATCTCCTCAGGATTTCCCCTCTCTCCTTGCAGACTGTATCTCCTCTTTGTCTTAGCCTCAATTTTAATCTGCAAACTCCTCAAATATAAGCCGAGTAGGAACATCTGAAAAATAGTGGTTCCGCATCTTCCTTTTGGTCGCATAGGAGGCACTTAATGTCAATATTCATTCCATGAGCTTGTAGTCTCTAGCAATCTATCTTGGGCAGCTTTATACGAACAGAAACTTGTCTTTTTAGAGTCACCCTTCTAGGTATTAACTTATGCCAATCTACCTCTAGATAAGGGGTTCTGATTGCTTCATAGGCAATTCTGAAGGTGAGCTCCCATTTGGACTGTTGGCCCAAATCCAAGTCTTCCTTTCTATCTGAGTTGATGGGGATGCTTCTGATGATATTTTTTGCAACTGTAAGTGGCCTGTAGCAGTTCTGGTCTCCACTAACTATTGGTAATGATATACTCCACTTTCTCATTACCTCTAAAGAAGTAAAAGCTATTCTATCCCAGCCTATCAATGAATCTGCCTCCTGGTATCCAAGGGTCAAACTAAATACTAGTCTTGTTGCCATTAGCAGTACCTTTGGAAATGTTTGTTACTACCATATTTCTAACTTGAACATAGCCTTCAAAGAAGAGGAAGCATTATTATCCACAGCTATTTCCAAATACTTTTGTCCTTTATGTATCTGTTTCTCATCCATACTGCCCGCAGAGTATTTGTAGAAAGAAGTTGCCACAGTGGTTGCACTTAATGTGTTGTTTTGAGGTCTGCTAGTCTTCTAGGCCCAACTCCTCCTTCGTTTTTCCTTCTACAGAGATTATCCCAGCTAATTGAGTGAATGTTGCCTCCACCAAATGAATTTAGCACACAAATTTTCAACTTTAGTCTGCAGTGCCCTTGGGATTTGAATTGCTTGCATCGAAAATGAACACATTGCTGAAATTACAGTTTAGACAGGTAAAATTTTACCTCTAAAAGAAAGTTTCAGAGCTTACCATCCTTCCATCCATCTGCTGCAGGCCTCTTTAAGAAGTTGACAATCTTCATAGGTTGATTTTTTAATGGAAAGTGGAATGCCCTAGAATCTGACAGATATACCCCTTCAAGTCCAGAATGACCGTGACATCACTCTTATTTCTGCAGTGCCTCTTTAAAAAGACTGTTAAAAGAAGTCACTGGCTTCCACTTCCTCCAGTTTTACTCTGAATGTGCTGCACACTCGATTTCTCTGCATTAAACCAATTATTGAACATTTATTCATAACTAGTATTTGATTCATATGAAACCAAAATGCCCATAATAAAAATGCGTTTAGTTTTACCTTTCATATGTGATTTTATCCTTATTTAAAAAAACACTAAAATGAGTGCCCGAGATGTGTCCAACACGAGACAGGTTACTAAGATAAGAGTGTTCATGCTACATAGCCAACAGTAGCAGCATCATGATAAAAAAAATAACTGCTGCTATTGCCACCCTAACTTTGGCCCTCTTGTTAGCAATTACTATACTGCTAATACTACCAAAAAATTTGATTCTATTAAGAGCTGTTTTCTATTATTAGAAATTATCATATGATTATAAATTTATTATCAAGGGCATCTCCAGTTAATAATTTCCATATGATTATATTATTATAGATGTATATGTTTTTTGATTGCCTAAATTTTGTTAATTAATCATGGCAGATCACTTATTTATTTATTGCTCTCTTGTTCAGCTAAACATTTTCCATTCCAGTTGTTTTTTGGACACTTGCCCCCCTGTAAGCATGGTTGGTTATATAATCACCGTATAAAGTTTCTGACATTTTGTTGGTATTCCATGATTATATTTTACTTGAGACTTAACTCTTCGAGCATTCTTCTTTTAGTATATGGCCGACATGTCCTTAGTCTCACTATTGATATGAAGGGATAAGCTAAATATTGAACACAGACACTTCCACATGATTCTTTTCCATTAGAACTGCTTCCTCTTCTTTTGTCTTTTTTTGCTGCTATATATTTCTTATTTTTGACCTACTCAACTATTTTCAATTCTTTAGATCCTAGAGCTTCTTTCCACATTTCCATTTCCGTAATTAACTTTTCTCAAGTCATTAGTTAAATTAGTATCATTTCCAAATATTATGCCGAGGAATATCACCTTTTGTATGCATATTAAGTTAATCTATAACTAATACAATAGTTCATACCTTACCCTTCATTTAAGCATACAACTTCACGATGACGATATAGGCCATTACAAAATTTCTTAATCACACTTTATACCTACTACATCATTTTTTTCTTAAATTTCCCACAATATCCATACTAACTCCAGTTTATCTTTTCACTGGAATTTGCCTTGAATGTTTATGAGATGTAGCACAACTTCCAGTTGGAATAAGGCATAGCAAAACAAATTTGTCAGTGGCAAAAGTCAATTCATATTGTTAAAATAAATTTTACATGTCAAATAGTTGTGGACGAATTCTTTTCTGTAATATAGAGCAGTCTATGTTGGAAGTGTTCTTCAGTAGCTCCTTCTGAAAGTTGATATTTTTTTATGTTTTGTTGCTATTCCAATAATTTGGCATGTTTTTTCTGAGAATTACAATAGGATTGTGATCTTAAAGTTTTGGCTATTCCAATTTTTACAATCAGCGTCCATCGAGTCTTAAGGTCTCATTCTTTTTCATCTCTGTAATATTTACCTGCAGGCAAATTCAATCTTTCCACAGTGTGTACAACACACTCAACTCACAATTAGCAGTAGCTGAGCATCTTTCTGAATGTCTTGCAACACAGATGTCTGTGCTAAACATAAACTCACCCCCTGTAAAGAGACAGAGCATTGCTAAAGAGTTATTTGATTCGATAGGTCTTTCTCATGAAGCCAGTGATTTCCACTCACCTGATTCTAAAATGTTCGGTCCTACTCCAGATTCCATCGAGAGAACTTCAGCCTCCAGTAATGCTATTGAGAAATACCAGACGGAATATAAATCAAGTGCTTTGAAGTCGTTTGAGCCAGAAACTGCAAGGAGGAGGAGAGACTCATTAGGCAGGGTAATATTTTGTCAAACTAACAGTTTATAACTCTTAATACCTTATATCCTTGTTTATACATTGTTGTTTCCATGTGGGTGAAGGCATGATAATCAAAATGGTCCTTCTGAGTCACATTTAGATTATGATTATAGCCTACTTGAATACCTAAATTACAGCCACAGTAACTAGGTTAATATGACTGTTCACTGCATGCGTGCATCAGTGTATATCTTCTTCACTATTTCATTATAGTGATTGTTATTCATGTAAATGTATGTGCACCAGCACTACAACATCTGAACACTTGTGCTCGCGTGCATATGTATGTGTGCATTGAAGTATGAATGTGCCGAAGTTAGCGTTTGTTTTAATTCTACAAAGAGGTCTTTTCTAGCCGATAGAGGTGGGAAACTAACAGAATGACCTCAAAGGGCACTCATACAATGAATGTTTAGAAATAAGGAAACCTTGATAACAGGAGTGGTATTTGCCTGGTACTATTAAATATAAAACCTATTGTACCTATTATTAGTTGGATACAGGTCCATGTACTAACACTAACATGGTAGATTCTACGATGAGTGCTGTGGTGGGCATTAGACTCTTGGGGAAACGGTTATAAGTTCGCTATATGACTATAGTACAATTAGGAACTATACCAATTATCACGCCTCCAATCCTGCATTGTAGGGTTAGGGTCATGACAACGACACCGTATGCACAAGATAAGTCTTCTACACACACGAAGCATGGTGTATAATTATAAACATGAATAATTTAGTACCATCAATTGCTGACGAGGTCTGTGCATGAATAATAATCAATTTGTATTAACATAAATGACTCAAATCTTCAAACTATTCTCAGAACTAAAAGGAATGAAGTTTCCAGGTTCCAGTGCCACGAGCCTCCCGCTTACACAGGAATGATGTTTCCAGTCAAAAGTTATCGAACCAAATTGAGCAGCTTTTGACAGATACAATAATTCCTCAACACTGCCATCTACCGGCACTCGATCTACTCATAACGTAGAGAAAAACATTGGGATGAGCTACATACACTCGGTGAGTACGACAAAGCCGCAATAGAGGACCTGGAAGATTTATTAGTTCCATAGCAGAACTATATAATCTATCCGGTCCTACTTTGTCAAAATTGGAACCACTTCACAACATAATCTTGTATAAAAATAAATCTAACGTTGTTTCATGCTAAGGTTACCAAAATCATACACCCATAACATGAAAATGTGCAACACAAAATTAAGAGGTTGAATGGGAGCTAAGTTGCACTATTTGCAAGGTAGTTTAAAGGCGTAAGTCGCACTTGAGGCGTAAAGGGTACATATTGTCCGAGGCGCAATGCTCACTTATTAAGATGCGTGCCAGAGCGAAACGAGACGAAAAAATAATAATAAATACATAAATAAATAAATAAATTAGTAATGTAAGAAATAAAACCAAATAATATATTAAAACCAAGAAAAGTATGTTAAAACATAACCAAATGAACTGACAACTAAGAAGAAATTGTATTCTTCCTACGACACTCTTAGCAGATTTTAGGTTTTCAAGTTCAATTGTAGTTGTGGAATAGAATAATGGATAGTTCTTTATTAATGAAAAGACTACATATATATAGGAGAGGCTAACCCCTCTTTATTATTCTATCTGATGTGGGACTAAAATCCATTACTAATATAACACTTAACACCCTCCCTCAAGCTGGAGCATATATGTCAATCATGCCCAGCTTGTTACATAAAATTGCACTCGAGGACCCAAAAGAATTTTCGTGAAGATATCGGCTATTTGATCACCGGTCCTCACGTGATGAAACTTTATCATCCCCTTCTTATACTCATCACGGACGAAGTGGACATCAATTTCAATGTGCTTCGTCCTCTCATGAAATACATGATTGGTAGCGATATGGATATTAGATTGGTTATCACATCACATATCTGCTGCTTTAGATTCCGCTTCTTCTCTCAGCTCTTGTGGAAGATGTTGTAGATATATCACTTCTGTCGTGCCATGAGCAATGGCTCGATATTCTGCTTCGGAACTTGATCGTGCGACCACACTCTGCTTCTTGCTCTTCTACGATACCAAGTTTCCGCCAATAAATATCGAGTAACCAGATGTAGATCGTCTATCTGTCAGGCTTGCATCCCAGTCAACTTCGGTAAAGCACTCAACATTTGTATGTCCCTGGTTCTCCATACAAATTTCTTTTCCAGGATTCTGGACTAGATAGCAGAATTCTGAGAACTGTCATCCAATATGGAACTCGTGGAGAAGACAAATCTACTCACGACACTGACTGCAAAGGAAATATCTGGACGAGTCGTAACCGCCAAATAGTTGAGTTTTTCAACCACTCGACGATATTGATCTGGATTAGTCATCAGTACCCCTTGTTGGGAGTAACTTTTCTCCTGGGTCCATTGGCGACATTGCTCCCTTGGCTTGCATCATTTCGGCATCATTTAGTATGTCTAGCACATACTAAATTTGAGATAAGACAATGTGCTTCTTTTTTCGTATGACTTCAACATCCAAGAAGTAGTTTAACGATCCCATATCCTTGGTCTGAAATTGTTCTCCCATAAACTTATTCAATCCTGCAATGTCCTGACTGTCGTCTCCTGTGATCACAATGTCATCAACATAAACACCAAGTAGTATCCATCCCGCCGTTGTCTGTCGGTAAAATACAGAATGTTCCTTCTTCGATTGACACATGCCAAACTGAGTGACATCTCTAAACCGACCAAACCATGCACGTGCTGATTGTTTGAGACCATAGAGGGCCTTCCGTAGATGACACACTTTATCCTCCCTCGCAACGAATTCGGGGGGTTGCACCACATATACTTCTTTGCCAAGATCCCCGTAGAGGAAGGCATTCTTGATATCCAGCTGAAGTAGTGGCCAGTCATAGGGAACAACTGAGGCCAAGAGTACGCGTACACAGGTCATTCTGGCAATTGGGAAGAATGTCTCAAAGTAATCCTCACCATAAGTCTAAGAATATCCTTTAGCCACCAGATGAGCCTTCAGTCGATCAAGGGTGCCATCCGATTTCACTTTGATCGTGAACATCCATTTGCAACCGACATGCTGTTTACCGGGCGACAAATCTACTAAGTCTCAAGTATGGTTCTCCCGAACAGCTTTCATCTCCTCGTCCATAGCAGTACACCAACCGGAATGTTTGAGACCCTCCGCGGCAGAAGTGGGAATCTGAATCCCATCAATAGTAGTTATCAAAGACTCAGTGTAGCTCCCAAACCCTTTATAGTTGTCAATATACAAGGGACGATCACGACAGGCACGACGAGGTCGAGCTGGAGGAACATGCGGAGGCGACTCAGTGGAGCTAGAGGAGGATGATGTCTCTGTGACTGTAGGCGAAGGCACCATCGGCGACACTCGTTCAGGAGACGACGGTGCTGACTGTACCGGTGTCTTCGGACCGTCGGACCGGGATACTGTCTCGGTAGGGGAGTGCACCCTTACGGTAGGCTGTTGTGTTTGAACAAGAAACAACAAGAAATCGTCTTCTGGGTAAACTTGCGCGGAGCCGGATCAGTAGTTTGTGGAAGTGGAGGAAACTCGGTTTCAACAAAGATAACATCCCGAGGGAAAAAATACCTCTTCAAGACTGGAAAAAAATACCGATACCCTTTCTGATTTTTAGGATACCCAAGAAAAATACATTGGATAGTCTTTGGATCCAATTTAGAAAGAGTTGGTCGGGTATGCCGAACATAACACAAGCAACCAAAGATTTAAGAGAGGGAGAGGAAATGACTCTCGTTTGGGATATAATCGAGAGAAGGGAGTATTGCCATTGAGAACAGACGACGACATGTGATTAATTAGATAGCAAGCCGTAAGAACGACATCCGACCAAAATCTTTTTTGGAGTACGTGCTTGGAACATAAGAGCACGCGTTATTTCTAGGAGATGACGATTCTTGATTTCGGCAACACCATTCTGTTGTCGTGTGTAAGGACATGAAATTTGGTGGATGTCATTCCGAGACAGATGTGAAACAAATTCACGAGACATATACTCACGACCATTGTCACTACGAACACATTTGATTGGAACACCAAATTGTGTTTTGATTTTCGCAGAAAAATTGTACCAAATGTTAAATAATTCGGAGCGATTTTTCATTAGATAAACAAAAGTAACACGTGAGTAGTCATCAAAAAAGGTAACAAAGTACTTGAATCCCATTATAGATTTAACTGGACAAGGTTCCCATATATCGGAATGCACCAACTCGAAGGGAGCGGAAGCAATGTTATTCTGACTGACCGGATAGGACATTCGGTGATGCTTAGCCAAACTACATGACTCACAATGAAAATAACATGAAACATCTAAAAATGAGTACATTTTTTGGAGTGCTTGGACGGATGGATATCCTAACCGACAGTGTAACTCAAAGGGATCAAGTTTCACACCAGCATAGGCAACAGAGAAAGTTTTGTCAAGCAGATACAAGCCTCCAGCCACATGCCTCATACCGATAGTCTTTCCAGTCTTTAGGTCCTGAAAAACACATCAGGAAAGAATGTTACTGAGCAATACATATCGCGAGTAATCCGACTAATTGAGAGTTAGCTGAATGAGTTTCCAGATGTATGTAATACAAAATGTAGTGACAGTCCCAAAGAAAGACGAGCGAATCATTTTCTACGGACTGTCAGTAAACCACCATTGGCACATACAATATTAGACATACGACCAACCAGTACATAATTTCGTATCATACTTGCGTCGCCTGTCAAGTGAGCACACGCACCAGAATCAAGGACCCACTGTTTCGACTGTACCGCACATGCCGCTGAGTACCTTGCGGTGGACCCAGAAGTAGATGCTTCACCTCGACGTTGAGCTTGAAACTCAACAAAGTCTGCATATGGTTCATCAGTCAGTTGTACGGATCGACCGTCAAAATCAGGAGTATCTGAGGTAACATTGGCGGCATGAGCTTTAGTACTCTGCCACTGGAAATGATCATGTAGACCAAAGTTGAAGCAGGTGCGCGGTCATCCTCCATCACGACTGCCAATGCCTCGTTCACCATCACGGCCACCAGTTCGGCCACCACGTCGTCCACCACGACCACCACGAAATCTAGTACGAGCGGCACCAAGAGCAGATCGATCAGCAGGAGCATCACTTTGAGAGGTCTCGATGACCTTTGCTGCCCGTAGGACACGAAAATGAGCTTCCATCAGAGATGAAACCTCAGCTCCAGAAATGATCTGAGAGCGAGCTGAGTCTGCATTAGGATGGAGAGAGAGGCAAGATATGCCATGACATGAAGCTGCTCACGTTGAGCCCTTGTTTCACTGATATTCGTTGTCAGAGGTAATACACGGTCAACTTCATCGACCATAGCCTTAAAAGTTCGGAAGTGATCCTTATGAGACATGTCGTCCTGTTATGCCCGGTAGACGCCGACGACCGAGTCGTAGATACGAGACAAGCCGCGTTTTTCATCAAACGTCGTCGCTAGGACCTCCCATAACTCCTTTACCGTGTCCGTATTCTAAACCATGTTCTCCACCGATGGTTCCATTGAGTTCATCAACTGGGTGCACAGTCGACTATCATCCGTCTCCCACTGTTCAAACGTGGAATCAGTCGTCTCCGGAGGGTTGTCAGTCAGATGCTTGGACAATCGTATGCCCCGAAGTGTTTTCTCAACCTTCTTCCGTCATGTTGAGTAACCGTATGGTCCGTCCAACTACCGATCGACGAGTCGAATCGAAGAGATCGTCGTGCCAGTGCCCGTTGGTCCGGCCAAGGCGTTTCCGACACCGGTAGTAGTATCACTGTTAGATGCCTCAGAGTTTGTCATAATGCACTTGATTTGACTGTCGCTGGATCTTCCCAATCCCAATAATCACATCAACTTTACCAGTGCGCTATCAATGTGGGCCGAACCGGCACACGCATGGAAAGTAAAGATCGTATGGAGATCACACAAGCCAAGACACATAAGTAATCCAGGTCACTCACTGTGTAGATCCTGATGTGGATATTGGGGTAGAAAGAAAACAAAGATCCACGTAAACAAGTAACTTGTCTACTCTTTATTAACTCCTAAAGTCGTAATCTAGGAACATATGTTGTGCAAACAAATCATTGTCTACCCTCTGGTTTCGATATACGTTTTGTTTTTGTTTTTTTAAGGGTTATGGTTTAGAAAGGAAGGAGGGGTGGCAGCTGCATTTTAGGGTTAGGGTTTTGGGCTGAAGGCAGAGGGGGGTGGGTCGCCTGGAACGGGGGGGGGGCGCCTTCTGGAGCAGGAGAGGGGGGCCTGGAAGGGGGGGTGCTGTAGCAAGGTTAGGGTTAGGTTTTTTGTTTTTTTTTGTTTTTTGAGAGGGGGTGGGGGATAGTTTATGGCTCTGATACCATGTGGAATAGATAATGGATAGTTCTTTATTAATGAAAAGACTACATATATATAGGAGAGGCTAATCCCTATTATTTTATCCGATGTGGGACTAAAGCCCATTACTAATATAACAGTTAACCGTAGCCAAATTTGGCAACCGTGGAAAAGGGTTCTCCCTCCACTTGTATGAGGTAAAGGCTATCACTTTGCCTCAAAGTTTTTTGAAAAAAGAAGAATCACATAAACGCTTTCTTGGTTGCGTCTTGCTGAAAGGCGCGCCTTTGGTGTGCCCGGAAAAAGGTACCTAGTGAGGTGCGAGTAGCTGTTGTTGCACCTTGCTACGAGGTGGCCTTCAACTACCATGACTAGTTGTATCATAAGTCGTCCAAAGGTCAACAGGGTGTCAGGTATTTCTGATGGCCACAATAACAGTAAAAGATAAATGCCCAAAGCTAGTCAAATTGACCGAAATGGTTAAAATGATTTGATCTTTCATGCTCTGTCAACTAACGGCGCTGGGTTCATCATATGGTTGTTAAAAGTGCTCTTAGGCATAGAGCGCATAAAGCGACTCTCTTCATCTGAATCGCATCATAGTGGCAAAAGTGTCGCCTAGGTGTGCGCCTTGGTTGAGGCCCCATAGGTGGCTGCCTAGAAAGAATAATTTTTGTAGGGTCTTTCGTTTTTGAAATTGACCTAAACGTAATCCTAAACTAACCCAGATGCATTCTTCTAGAACTCTACCATAACCCAACTCCAACCCAACTCAGATTCGACCTATTTACTAACTAAATGGCCATAACTCTATGTGATCTCTCTCGGTATGTACTGAGAACAGTCTCATATCTCTTTTTTGCGAATCTCGTCGATGACTATTCCTTGATGCCGGATCTTGGACGTTAACTCCTAGTCACGAGTGTTTGTAACAATCGTCTCCCCAAGCACTTGCCAACTCCAACAGTTATCTCCTCTATGCAGCAACGTCTCCTCTCTCTCCTCATTAGCAATCTCCTCATTAGCAACCAATATCTCCTCTTATCAGCCAATATCTCCTCCTCGATGTCTCCTTGCAGCACCTTTTTTTATTTCAACCACCTCATCCTTGATACTAGATTGTTGTGTTTCTGTTTATTTGTGACTAAATAGGTGTAATGCTTATGACATATATAAATATATACTATAGGATGTATGCACTTTTTGTGTAGGCGTGCGTCTCGTCTCGCACCTAGGCTTGAAGGACCTTGGAGCATGGTTCAACATAGTAGAATAGTTGAAAATTTGAAGGAACTCATCCTCCCCTTGATATGAGGTCGAAGTTTATTCTAACACCCTTGAGCTCCGCCTCTTCATGAATGACCAAGTAATAGTGGACCATCTTTGGGTTCGAGTCGGTTTCCAAATTTGAGTCAAGTTAGGTTTGGTATTTCTTTCTTAGTCCTAGTTAGGTTAGGTTTTTTTATTTTCCTCTCTCTCTCTCTCTCTCTCTCTCTATATATATATATATATATATATATATATATATATATAATCGAGATCAGGTGACACGTACAATTTCACTTCTAAAAAAAATACGCAATCTCAACCGCACGATATTTGAAATGAATGGTTCAGATTTAAAGGCATACCAAATTTATATGCATGTATGTCAAATTTGACATGCATGCTAATTAATAGTAGGTTGTATTAATTAGTAGGATATTTAATTTGACATGCATGCTAATTAATACAGATTATTCTATCAAATCTGAACCATTTATTTCAAATGACGTTGGCTGAGATAACATATTTTTTTAGATGTCAAATTGTATGTCACCTGATCTCGATCCATATATATATATATATATATATATATATATATATATATATATACTTTTATAATGGGGCTTCAAAACGGCTCAAAAGTGAGCCGTATAAGCCGTTTGTAAATCATCCACCATTTATTTAAAAAAATCATACTATGTAAAAAAAATTGGTTCAAAAAAATTAATTTTGTTATAAATAACATCACGAGGAATCGAACTTGACCAACCAAGAAGAATGCCTCTCACCTTAACCACATGAGCTAGAAGAGGTGTTTGCTAAAGTTATATAATATTATGTAATTAAATAATTAGTTAAAATTTATTTATTTTAAAAAAATTAATTACGTGAGGATATACGTACGTACAGCTTAGTTGGCTAGCATTTTCAAGACTTTTTTATAAAGAGTAGATATATATCCATAACAAATTATAATTAAAATATATTTAATTATAATTAAACTTTTTAATAATAATATCATAAAATTTTATTTTACGTGCAATGCACGTGCATTTACTAGTATATATATGTGTGTGTGTGATATTGCTTACGTTTTTCACTGTGAACTTCACATAAGAATCTCGTCATCCTAGTTTTCCCCTTCGATTGTTTCAAAACACGAGGATAATTTGCGAACTGGCACACTCAAACCTTGATTTCATCTTTGATTCATAGGTATTTGATTATAGGTATTCTATGATCTAGATAAATAGTTTTTTAAGGTATTAATATTCTTTGCTTATAAATTGATTCCTTAAGTTGTTCGTGATATCAAGTTAAGACCCTTGCCAATCTGCCCCTATAAGACTGGTCCTGAGTCACCAAGCAAGGTGCATACTTGTCCAAGTCAGAGCTCTCATAATTAGTGCTTCTGATGTTCATGCTTGCTTGATAGCTAGAAAATATCTATCCTGCCTTTGACCGTCTTCAGAATGTACTTGATTAAGAAAAAAATTCTCATCATTGTTTGAAAGTCATACTCTCATCATTGTTTGAAAGCAACGTCCTCTGTTACCAGCACTAGATCCTTCCCTAAATAAATACCACATAGGTTGCTCTTTCTTTATCATGGCAATCCATATATTGAAAATTTATCCATTTATCTTACCCAGTTCTCAGCTTCTTATCGGATCAGCACTCCCTTCAAAAGGAGAGAAACTCTTGAGCTCTGCTACATGACTACCCTTCTCGGATTCAACCATCACCAATCTGCGGAAATCGCACAACCTAGTGGATGTTGTCATTCGAGAATGTCTTGCTCCCTTGAGCAATTCCCACTAATGCTTTAAGAACCCAGTCGATTTTAGCAATCTGCCCACTCCTGCCTCACTGTTCCAGACCATATTTAGTCCTAGCTACCAGACTAATCTTGGCAATGGTCAAGTCAAGATAATCCTACTGAGCATGAGAAGCCATTTTAGGTGGCATTTTGACTATAATTTTGAAGTTATCACAAGTTAGAATTAGATACATCCTAAAAAGAATATAAAAAAGAATCTTATCCAGATCTCCATATAAGAAGACTAGTACTGAAGAACCTAATCCCAATGTCTTATACCACAACTTGATGCCCCTAATATTCACCCTAGGTTAAGGTTGTGACAGCAGAAACAAATACGCAACACATTCCATACACGTGAAACCTGTTCTGCACGTTATAGAAATTTCAGCAAGATAATTTAGTTATACAAACTGCTTAACGTGGATAATAATCTATAACAAACAGTTCCCACATAAAAGAAAATATTTTAGTCTCACTACTAAAAGAAATAAAGTCTAAGATAAATAGGGAAGAGATCTCACTCCGGCACAAGCAGCTTTCGACAACTTTGACAATTCAGCAACTACAAGCACTAGATTTACTCACAATCTGTTGGAAAATATTGGTATGGTTTAGATATGATCAATGTACACCAACCTACCAACTGACCAGCTAGATTTTATGGCATGACCCTCTCATGACAATTCAACAACTACAAGCACTAGATTTACTCAGCCTGTTGGAAAATATTGGTTACCACCTAGATTTTATGGCATGATCCTCTCATGCTTGTAGCCATTGTTCTAAAATCCGTTAGGCGGATTCGGTGTGGCGGAGGGCCACCTAGCTCCTAGGCGGCCAAGCAGTTTTTTTTTTTTTTTAAATTTGAAATTTGAAATCCAAATATGTTCTAACTTCTAAATCCATAATACAATTCATATTTTTTTTTTGAAATTTGAATTTTTTTTTTTTAATATGAAATTTGAATGTTCTAAAATCCAAATCCGATCTTAAAACCCTAACAATATATCCACAATACAACTAAGAATAAAAAAATCAAAAAAATTCAAAAAATTCAATAACTGAACAGCCGCACAGGCCCGAATACTCCCTCCTAGATGCCGAACAGGCTCGAACACGGTCGAACATGCACCTAGGACCGCCGAACAAGGGGTTTTCGGTGCGGTGCGGCCTCCTAGGCCGATTTTTAGAACACTGGTTGTCTTGGATAGGAATTTGACACCAATATAAAGGGTTGACATCGGGTCTATAGTCGGTCATAAAGTTTTGTCAAATCTTGTATGGAGCTTTTTTTTGCTCCATTTCCACCCCATTATGATGGGAGAAGGCTTGGATGATCATCATGATGAATCATTAATTAAATGGAAGCAATATGAATGATAACTAACTTGCTCCTCTTTCTTTGACGAACAAGTTGGATTTACAAAAGCACCCAATGAGCTTGGATTTCCAAATAGGTTAACTTGTAGATATGATGAATGAAATAATGTGATCAATGTTTGTTATCTGTGTTTATTACTTTATTTAAGTTATCCTTTCACCTTTCCGATGTGAATCATACAAGTGCAATAGTTGACGTCAAAGTAAGATATGATGCTAATTGCTATACGCAGACCTATGTAGCCATATGTCTCTGAGTTGCCAATGACCTGCTGCTTGATTTATCTAGATGGTCGTTGATGGCACTCATACTAATGGGCTTTTTTTCATGCTTTTTGTTCTAAAATAAACAAACGTAGAATACATCGATAATTAGAGGATTAAAGCAACAAAACATAAGTTTATTTTGATTGCTTAGAAAATGTAGGCATCCATCAGAATCAGGTAATACATGTCAAATCAGAAATTGTTTCTAGACTAAGGGCTGGTGTCCCTATCTCTTCGCATAAATAATACCTACTCGGCTGCTCCTGCTTGCCTCATGACCTTCTCTGTTAATAGAAAATATCCACATAAATGTATCCATCTTCATTAATGTATTAAGCTGCTATCTAGCTGAACTTGCCTATGTTTCCTAGTTTTCAAAGTACAATCCAATATACTTCAAAATTTGACAAGATTTATATGGTTTATTTTGTTTGTGATTACTGTGTTTTATAGTTTTTGTTTTGGAGTTCTTTTATAGTTCTCTTCAGATGTTCAGATGGCCTCTTGATGTAAAATAATGTACAAAATTGAAGCTTGATAACATTGAGACTTTTTTGCAGAGCTGGGCTACTTTTGAGCCGCCAAAGACTACAGTTAAAAGGATTGCACAGGAAGGACGCTTCAGGGTAGGTGCAGATGTGCCTTTCAGGAAGGCTAAAGAAGCATTTGATTCTCAGTTAGAGGCATATGTTATCCAGCAGAAAACTACTGCAACACCTGTATCCTATTCTTCAGCTCTCTCTCTCAAAGAAGGTAGCTAACTAAAGGCTAATTTGCAAACATCTAGTTACCTTTTAAATAAGTCAACTACTTTTGCAGTAATATGTTTTTGTATTTGTGGTTTTGTATTTACTTTCCATAGGTATCCAGGAGAATCAAGTGTCCAAATCTATGTCGAATTCAGTATTCAAATGGGCGAAAGATGTTCCTGATTTACCTCAAACTCCAAGTTCAAATATTCGTCCAATCAAAACCATCCAGAACGTTTCTTCTCAGATGTCATTGTCGATGGCCCCGTCATCATCAACTTTTGGCGGTCCTCGAAATAATTCAAAGGTGCTTTTTGGTTCACCTGATATATCAGGCATTGGATCAACTAGCATGGGAGTCCAGTCATCTTCTGTTGCAAACAATGTTACATCTTTCACTCCAACACCTGCAATGTTTGCCAGCTCCATGTCTGCTATGATGACCAGGCCAACAGCAGAGGCAAAGGATCAAGCAAGCAAGAATTTGAACTTGAAGATGGGAGAAAGTGTTCTTGTCACATCATCGCCCAGAAGCTTGAAACAGTTGGCAGAGAAGCCAAAAAGCTCCTTTGCTACAACAAATGAAAGTAATATTACATCTTTCAGTTCCATCCCTTCTTTATCTGCCGGCATGAATGGGAATACAGCCCAGTCCACCAAAAGCACAATCCAAAGCAAGTCAACAAAATCATCTACTACACCGGCTCATACCAAAGCCGCTGTATCAACTCCCAACATATCTGTTCCATTGTCTAATTCTGCAACTTCAGCAGGTGCATCCTCTCCACAGCCCTTATCAGCCGTCTCTAACTCTACCATAGCATTTGGGAGTTCGTCACTCAGACCTCAAGCTGCAGGTGTAGTAGACAACCTCACAGCGGCAATTTCAGCCTCAACTTCTGATTCTAATCAGTCTCTACTTTCTTCTAGTCTTAAACTTTGTCAGCCCCAGAAGCCACCGACTTCAATGAGTGCACCATCTTTAACGTCAACTTCATCGCTCTCCATAACTTCTGGAAGATCATCACCTGGTACTAAACCTGAAGGAGAAACTAATCAAGTGGCTTCCGTATCACGTATAACCTCTACTGTTTCTAGTTATTCTCTTTCTACTTCCACTTTTCAATCTTCTCAGTCCCCAATATTTTCGTTTTCAACTTACTCAACTTCGAGCTCAGCAGCACAGTCTCCAAGTTTACTCTCAAATAAGGTCAACTCTATAAGTGAACAAACTCCGCCAGTGGCTCCTGCAAGTGAAAGTACTAAATCTGAACCAGCTAAATCACAGTCACCTGTGACTGGAAAGGACTCCAGCTTACCCCCAACCAACATTGGCAGCATGTCCCTTGCGACATCTAGTTTTCAGTCTGAGATGCCATATTCTGGTACACCTATCTTGAGCTTCCCAAACACTGTAAAAGATCAAGGTTTGGATGCCATTTCGTCTCAAGAAGATGAAATGGAAGAAGAGGCTCCAGATGTAACCACGAATGTCAGCTTGGGATCTTTTGGTGGGTTTGGGCTTGGCTCAACTCCTCCTTCAAATGCCCCAAAATCTAACCCATTTGGTGGTTCATTTCTTACATCTGCCTCGAGCACTGCAAGTTCTGTGCTTACTTCACCAGTTTCTCCAGGGCAGCTCTTCCGCCCTGCAACTTTTAGCCTCCCATCTGCTCAACCAGTCCAGACATCCCAACCAGTGAATTCAGGTGCATTTTCTAGTGGTTCGGGAGGAGGATTCAGTGGTTTTGGGCAAGCAGCACAACTTGGAGTTGGACAACAGGTCCTTGGTTCAGTCCTTGGTGGTTTTGGACAGTCCCGACAGTTAGGTGCCAGTATGCCAGGGGTGAGTGCTACTCCTGGTGGTTCCAGTGGTGGTGGATTTTCACCTGCTGCTAATAGTGGCGGCTTTGGAAGTGCTGGTGGTTTTACATCTGTTGGTTCTAGTGGCGGTGGGTTTGCTGCACAAGGTGGGTTTGCTGGTGCTGCTGCTGGAGGGGGATTTGCTGCTGCTGCAGCTGGAGGGGGATTTGCTGCTGCTGCAACGGGAGGTGGTTTTGCTGCAGCATCTTCTGGAGGAGGTGGATTTGGGGGAGCTGGTACAAGTGGTGGGTTTACATCAGGTGCGGTTTAGTCTAGACTTGAGTGTCATTCTTTCTAAAGAACATGGAACCGTCAATTAATATTTTAAACTGTATAAATGACCAAAACTAAGAAGCTTATCCTGTTAGTTCATTAAGATCCGTATCCGACATTCAATCTTTTCCTTCAACTCCAGAGATATAAGTGATTTGACATCCTTACTACTGAGACATCCAATTTAGCTGTTTCTTTTCATCTTATGTCCTTTAGAAATCAATATTCTCTTGTTTAAGTTATCTGCCTTTTATTAATCGATGATGCAAGTTTACTAAAGAATGATGTGTGTTTATTGCTTCCTTCTGGCATATAACTTTAGATTTGAGGTGGTTCTCTTGCCAGTTTCATTAGGACTAGACTCAAAAATGTCCTGCATGTGTAAAACACTACTCACTTTTTTCTTGCATTGAGGTCAGGGCTCAAACCCAGACCTCCCCAATAATTCACTTTAGTCCTTATTCTTTGACATTTTTCTTTGTAGATAGACGGAACCGACTATGGGTTTCTCAAATGATATTTTGAGGAAACACTAGGAAACTCATCCTTGTAGTATGTTTAGATTTGCCATGTCATATCCTGCGTTTCTTATTTCTTGCTAACCATCACATGGTCTCCTAGGTTTACTCTGTTGATTGCATGTCTTACTTTCATGCTGCACAAGGGAAACATAGGAATTCTGTATGCTTCAATTTGATATCTTAACTGCTTAAAGTGTTGGATTTATTTATCTACATTTTTTCTGTTTTTCATTTTCACATAATCTTCTTCCAGTCATCTGTTGGATTTCTTTATTTGTTTCCTTTAGGCATTATATGTAACATGTAACATTTTAAGGTAGTTCATTTCCACAGCTAAATCTTTTATAGGGTTTGGAATCTACTGTCCACATGCATAAAGTGACGCTACTACAGTTTCGTGTTGATCAACACAGTTAACTATATTGAGTGTTCTGTTTATTTTCCAATTTGTTCGTTACTGTATGCTACAGAGCTTTCTTGTCCCTAATCTGTTGCTGCTTCCATGTTTGCATAAAGGTGGTTTTGGAGCTTTCGGCAGCGGAACACAAGGAGGTGGTTTCTCTTCATTTTCTTCTGGAGCAGGAAAACCTCCCTCACAGCTTTTTACACAGATGAGGAAATAGTTTTCAGTTACATCTCTGGATACTTCACCTGAAGAACCTTGTGAGTTTGACTGAGATGTACATACTATAATTATTGATAGAAAACTCCGGCCAGTAGACTATTTTGTAGTTGATTATACTTGCAAACTTATATATATATATATATATGTTTGTGATTTTCTCTTTTTTCCCTAGTAACTCACTGTCATGTTTTGTGTAAAATTTGAACAGAGCGGTTGTGATGTGATGTTAATGAGAGAAGTGTAGTACTGCAGCAAAAAAAAATTTGTTGTGGGTGCTTTCTAATTGATGTTCTCAAGTAAAAGTCCACAATACCAATCTCTGTTGGAAATGGTACATGGTGTTGCCAGATTATTTATCAACTTGTGTGTAATGAAAACTAGTTGCTCATCCCAAACTGTCAACTCTTACTTTTGAAGCTCAAATGCCCTTTTGACTCCTTTTCACTCCCTATGAAGAAAATTGGTAATTTCTTTTGAAAGGAGTTTCAATATCTGGTGGGAGAAACATCTAAATATTGTAGATCAAGAAGGCAGTGAAAGAGGAGTAACATTCGTCTTGAACAATATTTATTGTGGCAAGAGCAAATCGTTGTGTTAATTATGTCATGAACAAACATCCATAATATTTTCACTCACCCAGATTCTTCTCGACTTTTAACACCAAGCGTGATGTTAACGAGACTCTTGCCGAAGTTCTACAGAAGCTGCGAGGCTGTCCTTCAGATCTTGTGCAGTTGATTGCTTTAAGTTTTAATGCCATTATAAAATATGAAGTTTGAGCTTTTGGTATATCGCCTGGTAAGGGGGAAAAATCTTGGGTGTTCAACAGGAAATCTGCTACCAGTTTTTGAAATTATTACTACTAAATTACCTAGATACTTGGTATGGAAAGTTTGGATGTTTCTTTTGGGTTTTCTGTTAGATTCATCTATAAGAAACGTGTCTCCAGCCAATCTTTACAGTACCTTTGGAATGTAGGTGGCTTTTGGGTTTTTATGATGTTTTTTCTTAAATATACAACTGTTGTCAGTTCTACAATTTGTCTGGTATCTGTGAATATATTAGTGAAACCCAGAGCAGGAATCAAAACAATGTTAACGTGATATGGTTCAACTACTGGAAGAATTTGGACAACCATGCAATCTTGTGTGCAATACTTGATTGCAAACATTCTTCTCATGTGTTGAGCCATGTATATGAACTGATGTATGCATATTAACGAAAACAGGATCTTTCTTATTCAGTAATGGAGGATTAACATGTCTTCATAAGTGTAGCCTATGTACCGAGGATAAGTAAGAGAATAAAGATCGATAAATATGTACAAGAATCTAATGGGTAACCAACATAAAAACATGAGCACCTTCTGTAAATTTCATCAACCTTATGTCAGAAGGCTCTAGAATCACTCGCCTTGAAATGAGTATCATCGATGAACTATCAAACAAGGAAGAAATAGGAAACATCTTTCCTGCACAGGCATTCAAGCAAAATTTGGCTCAACCACATTCTAGTGGAACAACTACATATTTATCCTCCACCTCAACAACTTTCTCTCTATTTAACCTTAAACCAACATCAATCAACTGAGAAATAACTTCAAGAGGGAACATGATTGGCTGTTACAAAACTCTCTGCAGAAAGTATCAGAGAAAAAGAAACAGTGATCATTACATGACATGTAGATCAAAAAGTAACATTGTTTTCTTTATTAAGAAGGTAAAATTCAAGAATCCTTCACTCAGTCTCAAGGGTCTGGCTTAAACTCGTATCCCATATTCAGCAATCTTCACTATCTGCTTGTCCAGCTCACGCCTCTGTTGTTTCAGATCAGATGCCATGGAAGCCACCTGGAGAGGAGAAAAATACCAACCTCCGATTTTTTTTTTTTTTTTAAATGTGTACAACTCCGATCTAAAAAAAATGGGTGCAAGTAAAATACCAACCTCTGCTCGAAGTTTTAGGGCGTTTCTGCCAGGAAGTGCCCGTAGATCATCCATAAAATCTAGACATATATTATACGTAAGACTCGAAAGTTGGGAAGTATGAAATTAACCAACAAAAAGCCCAAAGCAAACAGCCCACAGCGATGGAAAAAACAACAACAAAACAGAATCATCTTTCTTACAGAAGCAAATCATTCCAACCTTGCAAAACAGGAGCTACTAAGCAACTAATTATTTATCCATACAAGAGATCTTAATGGTGAAAGATTAGGAAACGAGGCCACAGAAAACTTGTTATCTGAGGTTTCATATTGTAAGCGGATAATAACCCTAGAAATAATAAATACCTGCTGCTTCAGATTCAATCTTATAAATGTATTTGGAAAGCCTTTGGATTTCATGACCTGCATCTCTGCAAAAATATTTCACAAAGTCAGCACTGCATCTCTTTTGTTCAAAGTAAACAAAATCACTCCACCTGATCCCTAGTATGCAGCAAGCCTAATTATTGAATGTACTACGAATAAATTTTGTACAATTAAAGCATTAAAAATGAGAGGAATAAGCTTTATACATAGTAGTGCCTTGACTGCCTTCGGTAATAGGCATTAGGTAGTTGAATAGATTAAACTTCTCGATATAATGCCAAGGTACAAGTAGGTCAGGTTGGTTCTGTTCACCTTGACATGAGTTAGACCAAACATGAACTGGCATGTGATCTGGATACAGATCAAATCCAATCTTAGTAGAGGAGGAAGACATTTTAGGTCCTCGGATTTGTTAAAGTTGTCATGGTATCACATAATAGACGCATGTTTGGAAACTAACTTTTATCTGTCTGATCCAGTCCATTTGATTGGACCATAAAGCCATATTATCTGATCCAATTAGATCCAACCGGAACCAACTCTTATGGAGCGACCTCTAGAAAATGGCAGTTCTAGTAGTAAATATGGTCCATGCCAACCATGGTTAATAACCATCCTGGGTATGGATTCGTTCTAAATATAGTTATGTGACTTGAGCACTATTTATATATTTCAGGAACAAAGGTGGTGAAAGCAATGTGGATAGCTCAAGAAACAATGACCTTATTTTCGTGCGACCACGTTGTAGTTCCTCTTCTCCAAAGCTTGCTCTCAATATGATATTTTTGTTCTCCTTCTTAAGTTTATCAAGAGATTGATTGAGCTCTTTTAAACCCCCCTCAAGTTTGACAATTCGTGCCTAGTAGAAAAGAGTTAAATGTTATTGGAAACTTCTAAAAAAAACTATTGTACATGTGATAGAACACGTATAAGAATGGAATTTTGTGCACAAATGTGCAAGGAAACAACACCAAGAAACATGAATTTTCCAGGGAAGTACATTATGAAGAGTTTATAAGAAAGTGCAGGATGAGTATAGATAAACCACGTTAGCTACTCCGAAGTTCTCTGAAGCTTCTTTTTAACTAGGATCTCATACTCCAAGAAAAAAGGAGTTTTCAAGTTGAAATAAAATTTAATCCTATATAAAAGAAGTAAGCTCAACATGAGATTTTAAGATAATTGTTGCACTATTTTCTCCAAACTATCAGAAAGTATAACTTTTAGATTGGATGCAAAATAACATACAGAACCAACATATTCTATACCAAAACAACATATTTACATCAACTGAAAAGGAAATCAGAAAATGGGCCCGTATGAATGAGCTAAAGAATAAACAGAATAACAAAAATAGGGCTATAAGTGGGCCGTTTGGTTTGCTATTGCCATAAGGACTCTCGCCTTTTGATTTGACGGCTTGGCTTGGCTTGGCTTGGCTTGGCTTGGCTTGGCTTGGCTTGGCTATCGCTTTAACAGCCTTGAAAAGAGTTTATAGTCAGTTGTGGAATTGGTTTTGGCGCCAACATGTCATCAGCGGTGAAAAATACAGATTCTAGCTCATCACTAGTGACTCAATCCTTCATCCATGCAACAGTGCAAAATTGAGGTTTTATTTTTCCTCACCAAGGCTTTCACAGCATCAGCCTAATGGTTTGAAAAGGAGAGGACATTGCACTTGTACTATGTACCTTATAGGTGAAAACACGCAAATAAAATAATATCGAAATGACTACAAGTAATTCGACGTTGGTTAATGACCAGAGTAAATAGTTTTGCTAAAGTATTTGCTACATAGGGGTAAAATAATGTTCATTTTTATTTACAGCTATATGGAAGTGGACAAGTTTGTAGGAATCCAAAGTGCCAGACTGCTTGTTTTAGACACACGAGCATGGGAAATGTTAGTAGGTAGAAGTGTCCTAATATCTTAGCAATCATCTCTATGCTAAGCTTTCTTCCAAAACTAGGTGTATGCTCCTTTCTTTCAAAAATGGATCTAGATGGAATTGTATCTCCAGTTAGAAAATACATGATGTTGTTATTGTGTTGCCTGAACTCCTTCAATGTCACTCCCCATTCCAAATATTAGTATTTTTACGAATATTTTATTATGTATCGTCTATCTATGTATTCCTTGTATCCAATATCGATACAGTATCTTGTACGTTGTACTGATTATATTTGTATCCGATACTAGACCCTTGTATTTTGTTATTGATTTCCTAATAGTGTCTCGATAACCGTACAGACAGATCGTCCATAGGAAAATCGACATGTCTAAAATTGATTAAATGACTTGTGTAACTTGATTTTTGATTTTTGATTTTTGTTTTCGGCAAGATAATTATTTAGGAGACTGCCCTAAACCCCTAGATAGACTCTTAGCATTGTCATGGATCCGTACTAGGCCATGTACATAGACTAGCGTATCATGTAAATACCCAAAATATGATTTTTCATATATGAGCAATATACCTATGGTACGCCGATATACCATTTCGGGGGTGCTTAGCCAATCAACAGTACTGACATGGCTATTCACTTGCCCATAGGACAAGTGTATTCCTTGTGTAAGGCCCTCATTGGACATGTGTCATGGATTGATGAGGTATCACCTATCCAATGGTCCAGTGTAGTCAAAGGCGCGCCTCAGGCGCGCCTAAGGTGCGCCTTGCTCCTAGGCGCAGGGGCAGCACCTCAGGGCACTCCAGGCGAGGCGCAATTCTTAAGGCGCACCTAAGGCGCGCCTAGGTGCGCCTTTTTCGAGCGCCTTGGAATAGCTAAGGCGCGCCTTGAAAATCTTGTGAAAAAATAACATGTTTAGACTATTTTTTGAACTGTTGTACTGTTTTTAGACTGTTTTTTGAACTGATGTACTTTTTTTTTATTGTTTTCTCTCTCACTCACTCAATTTAAAGTGATTGCAACCTAGACATGGGAGAATTTGAAGCACACATGTTTATCAATGTAGAAATCCGATGTGAATATATATATATATATATAATTTTTGCGCCTCGTGTCGCTCGGGCGCGCGCCTTAAGTGCGCCTTGCGCCTCGGGCAATTTGGACCCTTTGCGCCTTGAGTGCGCCTTGCGCCTTTGACTACCTTGCAATGGTCACCCTAGATCTTCTCCCTCTCCTTTTTCTATTTAATCTCTCTCTCTCTCTCTCTCTCTCTCTCTCTCTCTCTCTCTCGCTTCTCCACCGTAGACTTCTCCTTCACTCTCTCCTTCCTTGAGCCAACCTTAGGAGCTGATTTGAGCTAGGAGTTGGCCATTGAGGTTGTAGTTGTGGTCTCTGGACCCACCTAAGAGGAGGACTAGAAGACTTGTCTAGAAGTTTGCTTGGATTCAAGGCAAGTACATTTTGTACTTGTGAATAAATGATAATTTTGATGTATTTTCTTCAAATGAACTATTGTTACCTAGTCCTACATATTTCATTCAGTTTTCCCTTAATTTTTGGTGATTTTTATATTATATATTTTCTGATGGAGTTTTTGCTTTAGTTTGAGCTAGGTTTTGAGTTGGGATAAATCTAGGAGATTAAAGATAAAACCATGGGTTTTGATATGATACTTGGGTCTTGATCTCAAACATAGGTCATAAAATGATGTAGGAACCTTGTCCTAGCTCCCCTAAATCCTAAGAACTGAATTAGTAGTGTTTGGTTGTGATTTGGACATAAAAGCCTCGAAAGTGAGCCTATTGTATGCACTCTATCAATGCAGACAGTATACTGGCAGTATACCGCCGATGTACAATCAATATATCGTCGATATAATGTGGTGAGAGCCTATTTTTCCAGCAAGTCCAATGACTGTTCTATGAGATAGAACATTGTACCGCTGGTATACCATTGACTCTGTTGGATCTTAGGATAGCTCCTGCTTTTGTATGTCGTTTCGTCGCAAGGGCACTTAGCTTTCTCCGGAACATTTTCTAGTATTTACCCACTGATCCTTAGCCCTAGTACCCGAAAGTTTGATTAGCCTTCGAGGACTTTGTGTCACGTCCCGACTCCGTAAAGTCGATAATCGTCCCCCGGACGTGATGCCGTGCGTGCCTAGGTTGCGCAACGCACAAGACAAGAAGATAAAACATAATAGTTTTCATAGAAAACACCGAGTCGCAGCGAAAGATTTATAGAGTCATATGAAACATTCAGAGTATGTGAATCGAAGCTCTTTTTATTGATAATTGCAGCGGTTACAAAGGCTCTGAATAGCCCTATTGAAAATGTCATGTTGTCTTACAACACTATTTGATCTCTCTTGCTCACAAAGGATTCTACCGTTTCATACATCATGTCTCGTATATCCAAGCTAAGCCATCACACCTGAGTACCTGAAAATAATGCCCACAAATGTGGGTCAGTACACAGCTGTGCTGGTGAGCGGGATAACCCACCCGCCTAAACTGACACTAAATAATCATGTGAAGCATACAAATTATATAGTGATCTTTCTAGTTAGAACATAGATGGATTTCAGTTCATGTTGAGGCACGCCTCGAAAGCAATAAATCAAGCTCGCATGTAAACTTTGAAGTTATGAAAGCATATTCGCATATATAGTCTTGAATTCACTTAAACAGACAAGCATGTTATACTCGGATCTCTTTTGGTAACTAAGCATATTACTCTCGATCTCGTTTGGTAACTAAGCATATTATATTCCATCGCCTCGATCGCTAAGCATGTTATTCTCGGTCGCAACGATAACTAAGCATGCCATATTTGTATAGCGTGCGCAACGCATGAAACACGTTGATTCGCCTCGCTCAATAGCGACTCAGAATATATAGCCGAGGTGCACACTCTTGCTCGAGGCAAGGCAACATCCATCCTCCTGGCTCAAACGTTCGATAGCCCACCGTCTCTTAACTATATGCAGGTCACTGACGACACGAGCGTCATATTTGGGCTATTCTTTACATTAAACGGTGCTCCCTATCAGTCCGGAGTGTGAATCCCGCTGAAGGTCCCGCAATGCCATGACATTAGGCGCGTACTCTCAGTTCGAGTCGACCTGAGGTCCCCAAATGTTCCGCGCCGAAGCACATTTCTTGAGTATGCGAGATCATTCCAACTCTAGGTAGCAAGTCCGCTGGAAGTCTCAGTATGCCCCGCGTCGAAGTACGTTTCTTCATATGCAACAATCATTTCAGCGCCCAGGTAGCAAGTCCGCCCAAAAGTCTCCTTATACCGTGCTAGGAGAGCACTCTCAAATTCCTCCTAGGCCGATACGATTTCGGCCATGCCCGGGTACTCCGGGCCCGGCTCATCGTTTGAGGAATACCAAGCCCGTGCACGGGCAGCCCATAACCATTGATATTCATGCAACATTTCGAATGTAAGTACGGCGAGGTACGAGTCTTCTCGTCCCACTCAATACTAGCATCGCTTTACTTTGTAAGTACGACGAGGTACGTGTCTACTCGCCCGACTATCGAAATATAAATATGGCGAGTACGTGTTGACTCGCCCCACTATACCATACTCGTAGCACCGCTATTCTTTCGATCGATGTTCCGATTGGACGACCCGTAGGTCCCAACAACTAAGTCACCGTGCTGCTTCTCGACAGAGTGTTCCATGGTGCCCTATCCCTGATCGATAGTTCCGTGGCACCATTCCCCTTTCCGATTGCTTGAGATATTGTATCCCTTCTTGACAGTTATGTGGTCCTGAACCACAACTGTCGGCTTTACTTAAGAAGCTTTCTTGTGATTCTCGTTTGATACTCGTGCGCTTGATGCACGCCTCGATATAATTTGTTTCAATGTTCTATCTTAGTGTTCAACTTATGTTTCTCCTTGCCACACTCGCTGAATCTATGATATCGCTAGCACGCAACTGATGTATTTTATTAAGCATGAAAGAGTAGAGGAGAAGGGTCAGGGCCCGCTCACCTTTACTTATTTGCCTATCGTTCTGCCGAACCGTCACAGCCTATCGCTCCACCTGAGTCGATACAGCCTATCCCCAAATTCTGTGGTCTGATGCGAAGCACGATTTACTTAACTGGTATAACCATGCGAGCAGGCCGTGCTTCTTAATCATCCAACCCGAGCGAATTCAAGGAAGACTGCACAATCGCTAAGTATCGATATTTCTGCACCGTTCTGAACTAGCCCACTGATTTCGTTGCACGATGCTTGACTCCGTGCATTTGTCCTCATCTAGGCGATAAATCGACCTCAGAAAGTCCCGCGTAAAAGCCTGTAAATAAAACCAAAACACGCATCAATACTTGCTCCCAATTTCAACTTATGTTATACAACCAACCCAATACCTCGTTCCAATCTGACTCAGCCTAATGCACCATGCAGAGCGGGACATTACACTTTGCCCCCAAACCCCTACGAGAGACACTAAAAGAGTGTTAGAGATTAATTGATTGTTAGAACCCGCGGATTAACAAATGGATTCATGTGTGCTCTAGTAGGCCATAGAAACCTATGTCGGGGTAGCGTATTATCTAGTAGTCGTATCCCATACTTTTATATACAAGGTACACTATGAATCAAGGAGTTATTGGAGATGTTGATACATGATTGTCCAATGTTCCTAATATGTCTACATTGTATCTGTATTGATCTACCAGGTTACCCTTGAGGTACTGGTCATGTTTATTGCATCACGGTGCTAACATGTTGCATTATTTGTCATTGTTATTATATATTGTTACATCTGTGGATATTCATGTAGTAGGTCAGAGGTCGTAGTGTGGATTAGGCATAGAAATTGTTTGTGGTTTGTTGCATCTACGTTCACGATGAATCTAGGTTGACGTCCTTAGGTGCCAATATGGATTCATACATATACTCCGGTATGACATCTAAGACGGATGACCGTGTGTCCACGACACGGGTTCCATATGATATGGCAGAGTTAATTAACTAGTTTAATGACATAAATCATTCGGAGGAAAATGAACTTGATTTCGTACATTTATTATTGGCCAACCACCAGATACTACGGTATATCAATATCATCGACCTTGTAGAGTACAATAGTTATTATTAATGTTACCAATCCAATGTCTCTCCTATAGGAGCGATGAGACTATTACTCATATTGTTACCAACCAGTTGACCGCCTGTGAGGGGTATCGTGGATTGTTACTGAGATATGCATAGATATGTATGGTCTGGCCAACCCTGCTCAAGTAGAGCACGATTGATAAATCTTTATATTGCATTTTAATTAGGATAATTCAGATATTAACATAGCAAGTCGTAGGAATTGATTGGTCGTGTATTGAAAATCATCGATCTGTATTATATTGCATGTCAGTAGACTTGGGGATCTACGTTTTCTCGACGTAGTAGTTCACTCATTGTCCTTGTCAGTGCATGGGTGGTTTACTGCTTTGGGATAGATTATGGATCTAGACTACGACATATTCCTATGTACTTTTTATTTATTAGATTTTCCTGCATTATTTCACTCGAGCATTCTTGTGGTACTTGATATTAGGGGTTGACCCCTCTGGTTTTGTTGGCCGGATTTAGTTGTAGAGCCTGAGGATCTACCGTCACTTCCACACGATGGTACATATCAAGAGCATGGCCGCCGAAGATCTTGAGTGGGTTTCTTTCCCACGACTCTATTATTATTTTGATTCTTTTTAGGCGTTTAGCCGTCGAACACTTGTTTAGCCCATATAATCTTGAAGCGTGTTCCCCAATCATTATGATAGCATAATTGAATATATTAGACTTCAGCTGATGATATAATCATGTATGACTTGATACTGTGCTAGCTTTCCATTTTTTATTGCTAGCTTCATGATCATTTTGGTAAAACATTCAACCAATCAATACAGCCTCGCAGAGCAACGAGTCTTCATAGGGCGATTGTCACTGCTTATGGACCTGAACCTGGGTGATCTATCCACGACCAGGATGAAGCTTGGGTGAAACTAGAGCTTGAAGAATTCTCAATAGTCCAGCATATTCCGACGTTAGGCAGTTCCGCTTTCTTAGTCCGAGAAGTGCATTGTTGGAACTGGGTTGGAACGTCAAATGACCGTCTCCATCTACCAAAACTATCGAAAATGTTTCAAAAAAAGGTGGGCATACGACGTACAAAAAGCTCGCACCCTTCTTTATCTCTAAAGACTGTCTATTTCTTCTTTTTTTCCTCTTTCTTTCCATTGAAATAACATATTCAAATAAAAATAATATAATTCAACTTCAGACCCTTTTATCGGAGATGCCTTACTGTTTCATCTTATATGTTTTATATCATTGCTTCTTGTTTGGTTGATTGAGACAGTATTATCTGTGAGACCATAGAAGGACTTGTATTGTAGTATATACCACATTATCTATATACAATCGTGACCGTAATGTGGAATATTGGTGTATATCACATTGCGTAGCTGGCATAGTCATACCTCCGTTCTCCGTATTCTTGTACTGGGACGTGACATTCACTAAAAGAGTTTGGAGTGCCAAAACTTCTAGAGAGTCGGAATTTTCTTTCCAACTGAAACTTGGCCATTGTTATTACTCCAAGAATAAAGAATCATGGTAACGCCTGGCATGTTGACATTTTGGCTTTTTTAGAATGGCTTGAAGTGAGAAATGAAATTAAAAACTCCAACAAAATTTAGAAAGAATTACTCACTTCATCTTTTTATTATATTATGTGAAATGTACATTTCTTAAACAACAAGATATTGACTTTTAACTTTTAAGTAAAGGCTCAGAATATGGCCGATATCGATACGTATTGGCTGTATCATATCATTTGGTCCATCCAAACCAATATTGGCGCCCCATTGATACAAGCCGATAGTGCCATTGGTGCTCTCTTTACTGGTTAATTCAGTAAAGGAAAATTAAAAGGAAAAAAAATTTAGAGTTATTTGTATTTTACCCCCCCCCCCCCCCCCCCTAATTGCTAATCATATCTCCACTACCCCTCCCCCCAAATTTTTTTTTTAAATTAGTGTTATCCCCCCCACCCCAAAAAAATAAAAATAAAATAAAGGATAAATAAGTGTCAACATAATGATTCAATCTTGTCAAAGCCTGACATGTTATGTTGTGTCAATAATATTCACCATCAACACATCTTAACTATTACCCACTAGTCAGAGTTGTACATTTATAAATTCACAATTTCGTCCCTCCTAAAATTATTCAATTCAAAACTATCTATTAAGTATATACTGTCTAAAATCAAGTAAATAATATAAGTATCTACTGCAGAGAAAGAAGTCAACAATGTTGAATACTATTATATTCAAAATTAAAGGAAAGAAGAAATAATACTAAAAGTATGCCTAAATTTATCATATAATTCCTAGTTTTTAATAAGTTTTTATTGGTATTTGGCTTTCCTGAACCAAGAACTGCGGAATTCTGATCCAAAACCAAGTATCTTGGATGTCTTATATCTGTTGAATTGAAGCCTATTCAGAGTGTTCCCAATCAGGTTTGGTTTGACAATGGATCGAATTGTGACTGATTTACTTGCTAACTAGGTTGCAGGGCCATGGGATAATGAACCGTAATATGTCTGTATCCGTTTTGTGTCTATATTCATGCAATATAGGTGGCTTCTTATTCTTCCTATTTGAAAATGTCCATATCTCGTATCCCTATCGTGTCATTATTCATATTCGTTGTATCCTACAACATAGCTTGCTAATAAGGGTTTGAGGACCCGAGTTGTTTTCAGATAATTACTTTAGTTATATTTCTCCTCCTTTGGTAGGTGTTAGAATTGCATTTAGATGTTATCAATTAGTGAATTGAACAAGTTTCTGCGAAAAGCTATTACAAGTAGCATGTTGCCGAAGACATATAGTAGTTGTTATATTGCAGAGCAATTGCCACTTCCAACGGAGTTTAAATTGCTATCACAATCATCAATCACAGTAACCTCACCAACAGATAATAATGCAGGTTTATCATCAAGAACAACATCTTTATCCCAATTTAGTAGTTGGCTATTCGAATCTTTTTCTTCCATGATCTCTGTTAAGGGTCAAGTCATCTGAATCCAGTACTATCAACAATTGAAACAAAAGAACTAAGAATGTATGAAGAAATGGATGTAAAGTTGAGTCAGATAAGGTACTAGATATAACTTTCTCGGAGACATCTGATATAAGAGTACCAAGTCAACCTTTATTCATAAAACATCAAGATGCGGATTGAACATCCAACGAACCTTTGAACCAGAACACATTTTACTTAAAGCGTTTTTAGGAGAAAGATTACCTCCTCATCTTGGAAGCGACCAAAAGTGTTCCGGAAAAGAAATCTCCTAGGGCCTGCAGGTACGAATAAGTTTGCTTGCCTCTATTATCAAAGACGAACACCGAAAACAGTTTAAATGGAAAGTGGCAATAGTATAAAATATGCAAAAGGGGGGAGATGGACAATCGGTTTCCATTAAAGTTAACCACTCAGTTTAACCTGGAATAGCACATATCTAACAAACTGTAATGTGCTGGTTACTGCAGCCACCAGGTGATGAAGTTAGTTACCTCGCCAAATTGAGGTCCAATAGCCAGATAACGGGAGTGGGATCACATGGCAATAAAAAATAACCACACAATATGGCAGTTCATGATAGTTCATTGGATAACAAGCTTAAAATATATTTTGCTATAACTTTGAGTAAAAAATGGGTCCAATTGATAATTTGTGTGAGCTAAATACCTCGCATGAGGAGGAGTGCAGCAGCAACAGCGGTGCTACCAACCTCAACTGGGTGCTCTCGTGCAATCATAAGATTATCTATGCAGAAGATAGTTACAAGAACATCTCATGATTAAAGAGCTACTATAAAGATAACGAGAATGACTATGTTATAAACTTATCTCACCTTTGACTTGCTGTACGAAGGCATCTTCATAAACTTTATAGTGCGATGTAATACACGGTATGAATTCCTGACATACAGAAACTTGTTAGAAAATAAACAGAATGTCTCTGGATCATAAACTCCACTATAGTTCAAAAGGATATCTGTAACAACACAGTCCTTTCCTTCAGATCGTCTTGGGTGTTTATTTCTTCTCCCCTTCAGAGGAGCCTCCTCCAGTGTCCCCTCCTTGGGAACTAACTCTAGACGTGGTCATTTGTTGTTAATACTGGACAAAGCATTTCCACGTATGCACCACCACAGCTATCAACTCCTCCAATCTGTATGTTTTCTATGAGTGAGATCTAACTTCCAACCACCTTCAACCCCACCTCTGACATTCGGCCACAAATCCCTCTAGAGATACAAGGTCCATTTTGAAGTAAACTCCTGGATCTGCCTCATCAATAAGCATGCTTTCTGCACCTAGCTTAAGAAAAACTACTCAACATCCTTCGATCTTGGATTGTGGTACTTCGTATCACATGACTACTTATTCCTACAAGCTTTTACTATCCAAACTCTCTACCCACCAAGAGTTTGAGGGTCTGTTATCAGCCACATTCAGCCTCCATATATATAGTGAAGTACTGCCTATAGCCACTCTTAGCAGACCTAGGTTTTGTATGTATTAACCCATGTTTTCCTAAATAAGGACTTAGATACCTAATCACTTCAAAACAAACTTGGACGCAATGTAATCCTAAACCTTTCTAGTTCCAGTTACGTCGGCGCGCGAGAGTCCCTAATCAAGAACACAAGTCCCCCTACTAAAAATTGTTCGTTTTCTCGAAAATATTGGGCTTGTACGGATAAATATCCTTCATTTCTTTGAAAGATTGGGTTTCTATGGAAGTATCAAACATCGCACATACAAATAAACGAACAAAGTTACAGTAATCGTGAAAAAGTTCTAAAAAAGGGATTGGAATGTGAACCTGGAATTGCTGGAGAGGCCAGAAAGGGATTTTTGATCCGGATCCGGCGGCGGAGGAGGGGTCCGGTGACGGAGGAGGAAGAAGAAGATTGGGTTCGGAAGCAGACTCTGTCGCCATTTCTTTTTTGGGTTCTGCTGCTGAGCGCAAACGTTTGTTCGATAATCGTAATAAAAGTCAGTAAGGTTGCCGTACGAACATGAAAAAATATATATTCTAAAGCCATTTCAACAATACTTAGGACAGGTCATTATTTTGTAACAGTCCAAATTTTTTTAATTTTTACTTAGAACAATTCTAAAATTTACTCAGAACAACCTAATCTTCCAAATCTTTCCAAAATCCTTCATTCTAAATTTCTACTCTCTCTCTTCAAATTTTCAAATCCCAAAATCCTAACCATAATCCTAATCCCGACCCCAACCGTCGGAGGAGGAGAAGGAGAAGGAGGAGGCGACGACGGGAAGCGTGGGAGGAGACGGAGGCGAGCGGCCTGCGTTGTTGCTGCCGCCGCAGCCATCGCCGGCCCGCCCCCGCGCGGGTGCGCGCGCCTCCGCCGGACACAGCCTCCCGCTAGCGCGTGCCTCCGCTGCACGCAGGCCTCCGCACGCATTCGTCTCCGCCGTGCGCTTACGCCTCTTGCCGCCCCCGTGTGAGCGTCTCCACCCCACGTCGCCTCCGTTGCTGCTGTTGCTGTTTCTTCTTCTACGCCTCATTCTTAGGATTGTAAATAAAATTGACAGTAGGACTGTAAATAAAATTGACATCAATTTTTTTACAGTTATAATTATTTAGGACTGTCACAATGTTGACAGTCCTTCCAATTGGAAGGACTCTCAACATTTTTGACAGTCCTTAATAATTAGGACTGACAACATCGTGAGTCCAGGAAAAAAAAATTTGGCTGAAAAATAAAAGTCATTTGCTTTTATATAAGAATTTGGGCTGTCCTCAAGCAAAAAATTTGTATGGCAAATTTGTAAATAAACTGAAAAAAAATTGGACTGCCCTAAGCAATTTATGTAGTGTCTATAAAATTTAAAAGTTTAATTGCAACTTTATAACTTCAACTATCCCAATTTTTACTTCATATCAACTTTAATATGCATCAATTTGATACCCTAAAAAAGAAAATTGTATTCATACTAATTCACCTCCCTCCCCCCAACCCCTCCCCCCCTCCACTCCCGTTGTCCAACTCCGATGCACCACCACCGACTCCTCTCTCCCTCCGCGCACGTTGCCGCTACTGATGTCGTTGTTGCTGCTGCAGCCGTCGCCGCTGTCGTTGTTGCTGCACACGGAGAGAGAAGGGTGGGTACGTGGTGCAGCGGGAGGGGGGAGGAGGGCGAGGAGGGGGCAGTCGAAGTGGGGCTGGGCCGGGGGGGGGGGGAGGCAGGCGGAGGGGGTTGGGTGTGGAATGAGGGATAATTTTGCCATTTTTTTTCGATATCAACTTGAAAATATTCAATAATTGATGGTATCAAATTGTCAAATAAAAAAGTTTAGGATATCAAGTTTTAAAATTGGGATAATTGAGGTTATTGAATTACAATTCAGACCCAAAATAGAAATAAGTAGGTGTACAGTCTTTATTGGTTCTTCAGGGACAACTTGGACCAAAAAAAATATAAATATAATATAAAATAGTAAGAAGAAGAAGAAGAAGAAAATTGTTCATCAACAGTACTATATAATTAGAGTTAATACGGACATCTAGTTAATTATGAAACTATATTTTGGTCTCTCTCTATATATATATATTTATTTATTTATTTAGAATTATTAAGACGTATTTTTTAGTCTCCATAAGTAATTTTAATAAAAATTATAATAATTATATGAACTATTTTTAATCTTCATAATAATAATATATAATATATATTTGTATATATATAGTAATAATGGTAATAAAAAAGAAGGAAATAAAATGGATACTTTACCTATTTACCTAACCAGCCAATCCAACATTTTATTGGAAAGGTTATTGATAAAAAAATAAACTATCGAAACTTGCTGAAAATAATATTATAACATTGAAATTTTTTAAGTCGTAACTATCAATAATATTACAACATTGAAAATATTCAACATAAACAACCACACATTCACAAATATTCAAAAAGTCTACGGTCAACATTACAAAATCACAACTTCAAAAGAAACATCCATACACATTCAAAATTGATACTGATACATCATCCTCATCATCATCAAAAGAATAACGGGTAACCGGTCTCTTGGAACGAGTTACAGTCTTCTTCGTTCCACGACTTCTAAGCGTTTCTGGTTCTGCGATTGATATTGCTTTTTCAATAACGTGGGCTCCCTGGCGTGCCCCTGTGCTCAGACGCAATAAGCCGCTTTCTTTTGGATCTAACATCGATTTCCTTCTCCTTCAGGTTGCGGCTATAAAAACTATTAAGAAACAATAATAAAAACAGAAAATTTACTGTAGCGAAATAAATTTATATTAAATTCATGCAAACGAAATAAGTTTGCAAAATTTTGAAAAAAAAGACAGAGTCCGCTAACAGTGTTGGCGGAAAACAGAACTGCTGTACACGTGGCAGGAAAAAAAAATAAAAAAATTTAAACTGTTGTATACGTAGGCAAAAAAAAATTAAAGTGGGGCCCACAGGTCAATTTCTGCCAACACTGTTGACTGAAATTGGACCCCCCCCCCCCCCCAATTTCAGCCAACTGTGTTGGCGGAAGTTGGGTGTGTGTGGGGCTCACTTGATTGGCTCAGTTCGGTTTGTTTGGGATGAGTTTGTTTGGTTGATTTGTTTTAATTAGTTATGTTTTTTTTGTTTTATTTTTTTTGTTTTGTAATTAGATTTAAGAAAATTATTTTAACGAAATAAAATAAAAATAAATTAATTGGAAAGAAATATTTAGAAATATTATTTGCGAAAATTTATTTCCAAAGCATACAAATTTGTATAAATTCCATCTAAAGCATAAAAGTTTAAAAAATTACGAACAAAATATCAATTGGACGTTTATATTTATAAATATTATATTTTTATCGTTATTTTTTTCGTCGTTAACACGTTAAAAAAATAATAATAATAAAAATCTGCCGTAAGAATATTACGTCTACCGTCGAGCAGACTTCGAGCGGCCATAACTACTTGTTTTGAAATAGTTTTTTGTTAAATAATAAGTCGATTTGTATGTTTTCGATGAGAGTAACACAAATAGTGTAGAAAAAAAAATTATCCGAAGCAAGACGCACATGTTACAGGCAAAAATATAAAATTTAAAACTTTAAAGTATCATAACTTTTGACTGAGAGATCGAAACAAGCTCCAGTTTGTGCCAAAATGACCGTATCGAAAACTACTATCGGATAAACCGTTTCACCGTTTTACGGACTTTGAAAATTTTCAGAATCGCAAAAAAATGATGTTTCGACCTCCAAATTTTACTTTCGGTCTTTTTTTTTTGAATATTTAAAATATACTGTAGCGAAATTAATTTATATTGGGTGTTGGGGCCCACGGATTTAAAACGATGTTTCGACCTCCAAAAAAAAATTAGAAAAATTTAAATAAATAAATATTATATTTAAATTGGCTTGTGGGACCCACTTTAAATATAAATTGACTTGTGGTTCCGCCAACACTGTTTCCCAAAAAAATTAGATTTTTTTTTAAATATAATATTTATAAATATAAACGTCCAATTAATATTTTGTTCGTAATTTTTTAAACTTTTATGCTTTAGATGTAATTTATACAAATTTTTATGCTTTGGAAATAAATTTCCGAAAAAAATATTTCTAAATTTTTCTTTCCATTTAATTTATTTTAATTTTATTTGGTTAAATTAAATTATCTTAAATCAAATTACAAAAAAAAAACAAAAAAAAAAAAACATAACTAATTAAAACAAACCAACCAAACAAACCCATCCCAAACAAACCGAACCAATCAAGTGGGCCCCACACACACCAAATTTCCGCCAACACAGTTGGATGAAATTTGGGGGGGGGGGGGGGGGGAGGAGGCAATTTCAGCCAACAGTGTTGGCGAAAATTGGCCTGTGGACCCCACTTAAATTTTTTTTTTTTTGTCTGCATGTACAACATTTAAAATTTTTTTTTTCCTGCCACGTGTACAGCAGTTCTGTTTTCCGCCAACACTGTTGGCGGACTCTGTCTTTTTTTCAAAATTTTGCAAGCTTATTTCGTTTGTATGAATTTAATATAAATTTATTCGCTACAGTAAATTTTCTGTAATAAAAACACACCGTTAAAAAACAGTAATAAAAAACGAAACAATAATAAAAAAATATAGAACTGTAATAATTTTTACAGTAGAAATTTTCTATTCACATGAGAACTGAACTAATTTTGTTTAGCAGTTGTGATCATATGTGTGTACTGAAATTGAAATAGATTGGAAGAATAGGTGGGCAATTTGATTCTGTTCCCTTCTATATTCCTTGTGTTGTTTGCGTCTAGAATTCAAGATTTTAGAGAATTAAGTAGCAAAATCAAGCATAGGGAAGGGAAACTAGAGAATTCTTATACAGTCCAACCAACTCATACACTAGCAGAAAAATGAAAACCAAATTGTTTGTGATCAACTTGTTTAGTATCAACTTTTGCAGCTTCCTTGGAATATACATATCAAACATTTCAATCTCTTCTCGGGATTGCAATTAGCCCAGCCTGCTATAGGTTTATGTATAGATAAAGCAGATATTTGTCAAAGTAGCAATATAGCAGAAACTGCAAACTCAAAACATCAATAATTCAATATAGAGCCAATAGAAACCATCCATATGCTGTTTAATTGAAGAAAGATATGAAAAACAAAATAACTTAATTAGAAAGCGTGACAATAGTAGTTTTTGAGTAATAACAAGCCCACAAAAATCTCAGTTACATCAAAATTCCCAACATTTCAAAGCGTTTTCCCTCGCATCCTATAGGAAAGTGTATGGGTAACTAAAGAGGCAAAACTGAGCTTCATGCCTTAAGCTTCAGGAAGCAATAAAACACACATCAAATAAGGGAGCATAGAGAGTGGCAAACAAAACTGCTCCCTCCATAATAGTCTAGGCATAAAAGTTTGAAAGCGCCATTGGGGAACACGCAGAACATCAAAGCGTTAGTTACCCCCATAAGAGTTCCTCGTATCACTGATCACTTGATAGTCAGTAACTTAATTACTGATGCAGCCCCTACTCTGTGCAATGCCACAACAGAATCCCCAGGCTTGCAGAGTCCTTTAACCTTTGCATGCTCAATAGAGAACTCCAGTGCTTCCTCAGTAGCCTCGGAATGAGAGGCCTTTGCTGATCCCGCACTCAATGCCGGAATCAACCCTCTAAAGATGAGGCTTTGCCTTGCAGGAGATTCATCACTGCAGCACCAATCGAAGTTCTCAGTCGTGAGCTCAGGAACCACGACTGATAGGATGGGCATAGACGGCCTGTACTTGGCCACTAGTCTTGCAGTGCTTCCTCCTCTAGTCAAAACCAAGATGAGTGAAGCCCTGGCAGAGTTAGCAGTTCGTACAGCTGAGGAAGCAAGGCTCTCGAGTGGGCTCATAGGTACTGGTGCTTGAGCCATTATCCCTTTGAACACTGCTCCATAGTCCAAGTATGATTCAGCTTCAATGCAAATTTTGGCCATTGTTTGAACTGCAAGCTCAGGGTAAGCGCCAGCAGCTGTCTCTCCGCTGAGCATCACACAGTCGGTTCCATCAAGGACTGCATTTGCTACATCAGTGGCTTCGGCTCTCGTCGGGCGAGGGGACTTGATCATGGATTCAAGCATCTGGGTTGCAGTCACAACTGGCTTTCCTTGTATGTTACACTTGAAAATCATCGCCTTTTGGGCATAAAAGATCTTCTCGATTGGTATTTCCATACCCAAGTCTCCTCTTGCCACCATGAAAGCATCAGAATTCACTAGTATATCATCAAAATTTGCAACCCCTTCTTGGTTCTCAACCTGCAAGTAGTTATAATGTAGTAAAAAAATAAGATATTGTGTCTGAACTCGGAAAGTGAATACTTGATTATTTCTAAGAAGAAAGATTCAATTCAACACAAGTTGAAACTCAAGATTTTTCATCCTTCACTATTTGGACAGAAAGAGAAGATGTGAACTTTTATCTCCTTATAGGTAACAATTCTCCAAATTCTCAGTGTCTTACAAAACTAACTAGGACATCAAAAAATTGTTTTTGTTTTGCAATCACGATAGAAAAGAAAGATTAATAAGAAAATGAGATAAACAAACCTTGGACATGAGCATAATTGTCTTTGCATGTTCTCCAAGGACTTTCCTGACCTCCACAAGATCAGAACCTTTGCGTACAAAAGATAGAGCTATCATGTCAATCTTGTTAGGAACACCCCACTGCAAAATATCCACCTTGTCCTTCTCAGTAAGGGTAGGGAGATCAACAACAACACCTGGAAGATTAACATTCTTCCTCTCACCAAGAAGAGCAGAGTTCTCACAGCGGCAGCGAACCAATCCCAACTTTTTATCACAGGAAAGTACTGTGAGAGTGATTGTTCCATCTGCACACAAAATAGTGCTCTGTGGCTTCACATCCTCCGCTAGCTTTTTATAGCTCATAGATATCATGCTCTCGTCGCCCTGTATGCCGTAATCCGTAGATATGGTTATCTCTTGACCCTTTTGCAAACGGACGGGCTTTCCATCTTTCAAAAATCCAGTTCTAATCTCTGGACCCTGTAATAGAGAAAAATGTCGATAAAACAATTCAGTCGTCGTAAAAGCAGTAGCACAAAAGTTTCAACCTAAAAACAGTAGGTAACTGGATACAGTTATGAACAAACCTATGGAAACTGTAATGAATTCCAATTTTAACAGTAGTGGCAAAACAAGTTAAAGCTAAGCCAGCCAGCTGTTTATACTTTATAGCATACAGAATTCCAGAATGATTTTTACTTGCAATGGCAGTGGCAAAAACATTACAAGCTAACAACAGTAGTCAAGTGTTACAGTCACAAATCATCAACATAAGGAATTCTGTAATGATTTAAGTTAGTTTTAAACTTATAATATGACTCAGATGAATGCTTCTACATTAAATGATTAAACTTGTCAAGACATTTCCCCCTTTGTCAAACCGTTTCATGATCTGAAGGAACCTTAAAAAGCTGCACTCTAGTTGCATTAGCTGTAGCATGACCAAAGAGTTACGCTAAGGTTTTTCCATATCTGCATAATCTACAAGGTAGGTAAAGCTTGCTCCCTAGTGACGACCTAAAGTTGGATATAATCAAAAAGCCTTCTTGTTCACAAAATGACTTAGGTTTTATGGCTTAGCCAAAACCTTTGCCATAGTTTCCTTGGCCAGAAACAGGATAATGTTTGTAAGAAGTTGATAAACTGATTATATGGAAGGTTTGTAAAGGACAGAGAAGCAAGATGTACACAACTGAACCAAGTGATGCACGAGTCTAAATTCCCTGTAGCCAAAAACCGTTTGGCACAGTGTGGCTGCCGCCTTCCCATTTGACCATAAGAGTGTGCCCTACAGGATTTGCGACCGTAAAAAGTTCAGCCCCCTGAAGGGCACGCACCCTATGGACCAATGGGAGGCTGCTACAGAGTGGTCACAGGAAATGTGGGCTAGTGATACTGTCTCAAAGGCTGATGAAGAAGCAATTGTTGGGCCACAACCAGTCAGACGTGTATAATGTGGGATGTGTATCTCATGTGCCAGCATGGCACTATATATAAGCGACCGTAAAAAGTTCAGCCCCCTGAAGGGCAAGCACCCTATGGACCAATGGGAGGCTGCTACAGAGTGATCACAGGAAATGTGGGCTAAGTGATACTGTCTCAAAGGCTGATGAAGAAGCAATTATTGGGCCACAACCTGTCAGATGTGTATCATGTGGGGTGTGTATCTCACAGTTCAGTGCATCTACTTAAAAGATAATCCAAATCGCACTAGAAAAAATGACCCAATTCAAGTTAATATAATATCATACGTGTCTTGTAACTTTTGGCTCCAAATTCAACTATCGAGATCCATGTTTATATACAGCAATAATCTTCGCAAATCCTTCATCGATGCAAGTATTATGTTGGTATCTTAATTCTAAATTTCTCCACCATTCAACAATCATAAGGTAGCCACAATTTTTTTAAATTCTTAAAAATTCAGACTTGACGTATATGATTCTTGTTTTGTTGATTTAAGAAATTACCAATGCTTCAACTTGAGTACAAACTTCCATCACAATCAGCATATGTACAAATGAGGCACAATTAGGAACAAGATGATACATCCAAGACAAGATGATACATCCAAGTTAATTCATATAAAAAAACAAGAGATCGTAAATGCTCGTACCTCAAAATAATAGAAGACCATATAAACGGATGGTAACGAAAAGGAGGAACAAGAAGATGAGAAAGTTTTCAATAAATTCTGATTACCTAATATGAACTACAATGATATTTCCATTAAGCTTTGTCGCTTCATAATGCACAAATGAATGTGATTCCTTTTAACAAATATTACCATATAAACTTTCTTATTGAACTTATTCCCAGTCTTCGTCGATGTTTGCATTGTCGGTTCCAACCCTTCCTATGAGGTACTGGTTTCGGCAGCTTCGAAAAGGTCAACCGAACCGAAGCACAGAAACCTTTTTAGCAAGATCTTAACCCGGAAGAGTCAACTATAGCAAGAAAAGCTTATCCTTCCTTGGTGGGTGTGGGTGAGTTTTGTGTGTGTGTTTGGGGGTGGGTTGGGGGGGGGGGGGGGGGGGGGGGGTAATAACCTTTATTTCAAGTAGTTTACGCAGATCAATAGATGCTCCTATAAGGAGGAGATATAATATAGTAGTTAATGGAGACGCTAGGGGCAGAGGTAGGCCTAGGCTAACATGGTTTGGAGTGTTAAAGAAGGATATATACCTTGTTAGCATTATTGAGGAGCCGAATGGAAGAGAAGAGGATTCAAACAGCCGACCCAGAAATTTCAAATTTAGGTTAAAGACCTTGTTGTTGTTGTAGTTTCCGCAGTAGTGGGCGGTCTCGATTTTTGCTGGATAGTTAAAACCAGTCTGGTGTTCATGGACCGAAAAGGAATGTGCACCTGTGCACCTGTGCACCAACTGGCCTGCGAGTTTACATGGCAATGCCCTCTCGCTCATAGTTGGCTTGTCAAGGAAGAGAAATACTTTCCACATTCACACACGCCTTAACCGTTTTAATGATTGCCCTGTCGCGGCGAACTGGCACATAGGGAGGTGCAATGCACATGGACAAGGGGCTTCTTCCTTTTGGCTTGCCCGTATGCTGGTGATCCAGGCCAAGGTCAATTATGGAAACGATTAAGACACCGAGCAAATACGAAAGTGTGTCTAGACAGAAACTTAACCAACTCATAAGTCAATTTCAGTTCAACAAGTGGCCACGGCAACTAAATTTTCAATGATCTCCCTTCTCATGCAGCCGCACTCCAGGTCAACAGTTGGTCAAGAAACAACCAACAAAATATCGCATTTTTGTACTCATAATGATCCATAACCCGCCAATGATGTTTGAATTGGCTACTGAATTTAACAGAAAGGACAAAAGATGCTAACTTAGCGTGAAACCAATATATGGCAGCAAGAAGATGGAAAAAAAAAATAGGGTCGGCAGCAAAGAACAAATATTGTCATACCATAATAACATGAATCACCAAACAAAGATCCAACTTTTTATAACTACCAGCAAGACTACAGATCAAAAGCTGCCAAATTTGATGAAAGGGAGCAGAACATGCATTACAACTGCTACAATCAATAAAAAAAGAAGGAAGATAGTAAATTATGAAGCTTTGTACAATAGAGTAATATAGACAGTAAGGCGTAGATCTAATAGTTTATTGAAACTATGGCATAACTAAGATCATACAACAAGCAAGCAAGCACATCATAGTACCCATTGCCAATTTTTTGGGGGAAGCAGAACGATGAAACAAAAATAATTCGAAGCAGAACATCCCCCAAAATATCTCAAAAAATCAAAGATCGAAGAAGAACCCAACCGACCCAGATGCATAAAAAAGAAACCAAAATACAATTAAAGATCGAATCTTTAACGAAAGTAAAACATCAACACGGGCATGAAAGATCGGACCTTCGTGTCGAGCATGACGGCGCAGAGGATGCCGGTGTTCTCCATGGCCTGGCGGAGGTTGTGGAGCGTCTCCTGGTGGTACTCGTGGGAGCCGTGGGAGAAGTTGAACCTCGCCACGTTCATGCCGGCCCTCAGCAGCCGCTCTGTCATCTCCACCGACCGCGACGACGGCCCCAGCGTGCACACGATCTTCGTCTTCGGCCTCACGGTCCTGCTGGTCGTCGTATTCGCCGCCGCCGCCGCCGCCATTGATGAATAAAGACTAAAGACGAGAGCTTTCTCTTTCTTCTAGGAAAAAAAAAAAAGACAAGGCGGGGGCTTTGATCGAGAAGGAGAGAATAGAAACCGAAAAGTATGTCGCGTCCATATTTATATTTGGGGGAAAAGGAAGGACAGGTGGTAGCCTCCACCTGCGGTGCACTTTTAGGAAATTGGGAGATTTTTAGGGTTTCCCCAAAGATATTATTCCTATTCCCACCGCCTCCTTTATCACAGTTTTATTTATGATTTTTTATAATTGCGCTACAAAAATTGATCGTTACTGGTATATTTCTTTTAAAATATTTACAAGTTTGTCATATTTATGGACTGCTCAATCCCACACTACATGACTATCAAAATTTCTCTTTCTTTTAGGTTATTGTCCTAATTTTGACATTCACTGTCAAAATTTTGATAGTCCAAGCTAAAAGAATTGGACTAACACCGATCAACTTTTGTAGTGTCTTTATAAAAAGTCTTATTTATTTATGATAAAAATTAGATAAGATTATTTTGATTGGATGAATTAAGGTACCAACCAATTTATGCATAGTATAGATCATTCTAGATTAATTGTGTTTATTTGATTTCACGTAAGAATAGCAACGTTGAGTTCTTTGATGTTATTTTGTTTGTGAATTAGACATTAAGATTTTATATGATATTTTTTATGTTAATTTATTATTATTCGCTAATAAATATGGTATCAAATTAACGACCCAAAAATGTTGATCATGTGTTGAGATGTGATGGCTCATCGGTGTTATATTCTTGCAGCTTAGTCATACTAACTAAATATCAATAAAAAAATATGGATGTATAAATCATAATATATTAGTGATTAGGTTATTATCTTCCTCCTATGTAGTCACACAAATGGCAATTGGTACTAACACGGAGCTTTATCATGTTGTCTTAATTATGTGTAAGACTTTAGATCTTCTTTCAATTTAGGGTATATTTGTAGAATTCGACGCTAATCTACTTTTTCTTTTGCTAAAATGTTTTCCAGATGGTGTAATTGTACTTATATTACTAAAATGGCATAGATGCAGCTCATCGACTCAGGCTTTTTTTTTGTCAAACTTATACATATTTCTCATCTATCTTAACCCTAAGTTTTTCTCTAGTCTCACCATAACTAAAGCATTGAATCATTTATTTCCTCGTCTAATTTTTCTATGAGATCCTGATCCTTTTCCAAAATGCCTAATTCTTCCTTAGTGTTTAGAAATTTTGAGAGAGAAGCGCTTACTCTTCAATCCAAAACTTATTTGTGTAACTTGAAAATTTATTTATCATCTAGAACTCCGTGTATACAAGTAACAACATTTTGGTTATTTTGAATTTAAATATTATGAATTACAATTTATGGTTTGCTGTCCAATGAAAATACAATGAAGTCCTTTTAAATTTTTTTTTTTTTTTTTTTTTCAAAGACCCCTTACGGTCTTGTTTGAGCAATATAAGATTCATCTATAAAACAAAATGACAAAGAATAATTGATAGGAGCATTTCCGATGAACATGAAGTGTCACTAATTTTTCTGACAAGAATATATGCCATCTGAAGAAATATCGCAACAACTCAATAATTTTAATAATATAAATGACAAAGAATTTAAAAAATTAATTGATCAATGGTACTGTTGAAGACTCTGAGAGTTATATGGAGTATCTGAGACACAATTTTTATTTTGTTTACAATGAATGGCCCTTTCTTATAGGGGTGCAACTAGGGTTGAGTAAATCCGAGTCCGATCGGGTAAATCCGTTAATAGGTTGGGTTAGGGTTGAAGATATTTAGATTTAGGCTCGGATTTTGATTAAAATAATTGAACCCGATCAAGAATCGGATTGAGCTCAGGTTCTTGTGTTGGCTTACCCAAAGAACCCGAAATCCAATATATATATATATATTCTTTGTTTAATTTATTTATTTTGAAACAGGTAATTGTGTTACAGACTCCTGACCCGAAGGCCTACAAATTGAACCTGAAGGTCACACTCCCAACCCGAAGGTCTGCACTTGCATCGCACCGCACCCACACTTGAATCGCACCCGCACTCGGCCTGCATTCCGGCTGCCCTCATATTAATTTCCTCACAGAAAATAAAATGGACTTCTCCCGTTGCTCAAACTTGCAACCTCTTGGGATGATATGCCTCACTTTAACTCTTGAGCTAGAGGTCCTTGACATAGCGAGGGGTGGGTCTCGATCCCGCAACCAACCGGACGGGAGTTCCATGTCTTAGCCACTAGGCTAAGACACACACACACACACACACACACACACATATATATATATATATATATATATATATATATTTCTTAAATAAAAAGTTTAAACCATAAAATTTTTCAACTAAACTCTCCAACTTTGTATCATAAATCTCATTTTAGTTTGTATTTTGTAATAATTAAAGCTTGATTGCTATTTGATTATCTGTTTAACATTACTCTTAATTAAAATTATTTTAAATATCATATTAGAGTCCGATAAACCAGATGGACTCGGTCCAACCTGAGCCCGACCCGATCCTCCGGACTTGGTCTTGGACTACATATGTTGAACCTGAGGTCAGATTAGACTATACTTATGATTCTTCGAATTGGATTCGGGTTGAGCTCAAACTTGACTCAACCCGTCCGAGTTGCACCCCTACTTTCTTATGGTTAATACAAAATGTCATAATAGAAGACAAGAAGAACTTAAAGTCGTTCAACTAAGACTAGATAAATATATATATTTTTTGAGAAGGAACTTCGTTGTATGACAAAAATAAATTTTAATTATAAAAAAAAAGGTTAAAGAGAGGTTACTTTCGTCACTCCCGCCATTGTTGTCACCAAACAAACTTAAACTCTCAATGAAGTTGATCAATTAAGAATATTTGGAATCTTATTTCTAACTTTGCACATGAGAACAAGAAATTGTAGTTTAGTCTGTATGAGTATTGAATTCCATGAATAGAGAATCATTAATGAGGCTATTTTGTGACAATTACCTATCAACATGAATGGTTGCACTTGCACCCACACAACTCAAGATGATGGAAAGATCTCAATTCCTCCAAGTATGCAAATCAAATGTATGGTACTGAAATTACATGTCCATGATTCTCAGTTCATTTCATTGATCTGGACTACCGCATGAAAATTGAATTCACAAGATGCTTACATTAACATTTTACTAGCTACTTTAAAAAAAAAACATTTTACTAGCCTATTGTCTTATTTTATCAACTTATCCAAAACTATCTAAGAATCTCAAGTTACGATGTCATTATCCAATTCTTCTCCCATGATTAATTTTATTGTATCAATTATGAAGTATAAAAAAGTTAAAGCATATAGGGAAAACAAAGTTAGCAAGAGAGTATGGTGCACAAAGGTGGAACAAAAAGTTCGAACTCGATTAGACTCTGATGGATTAGGGTGAGCTAGGTGTTTTTTTTTTTTTAGATGTCCGACGTAACATTCGGAACTTTTTGTGCAAGCTGCATTGCATATCGTTAAGGCCCACTGTCCTCCAACTCCCACCGTTTATTAATGGAAGAAATAATACACTCATATGGCTCTATCCATTGATCTTCTGCCATCCAGTCAGGATCTTAACCTCTTTCCGGTAACCACAAGGGTCACTCGAGTTCGGTGGTAAGCTAGGATGTGGATTGACTCATATGAGGAAAAAAAATATGAAAAAAACAAAAAATAATTTAGGGTGGGCGCTGGTTCCACCCTTGGTGGTGCATATGCAGAGTTATGCCACTATATGTACGCCCGGAAATATCCTTGTGTAATTAAAATTTTTGAAGTATAACTTGTAAAAAAGAAAGACCTAATTATGCTGGAAAAATATAATAGTTAAACATAGACGAGGGATGGCATATATTCTCAGTTGTTTGTTATATTCAATAAATAGAAAAATAATAAGACTCAATTACAACTTGATACTCTCAACTATTCAAAATGTTCAAATTGACAACCTCAACTTTGATAGGTACTAACTTAATACTCTATCTCAACTAATATTTTCAACTTGATGCACAAAAAATTGTTTATTCCTAAACTACCATTGTCACACTCGATTTCAGATTTGGTATTTCTTGAATTTATAGAATTAAATTTTTTCTGATAATGTGTTTCTGTTATTGAGAGAGGCTACCCGAGACCAGTAGAATATCCATTGGCATTACCATAGACCCGGTTTAGGACCCGCATGTAGAATGGACGCTTGGTTCGGTTCATTTGATTGAACCCATAACTAAATCATCTTCTCCTCCTCTTAGTATATATATATGAGTATTTTCTCTCTCCTCACTCATTTTTCTCATTTCACTATTCTTGCTTCCTTCTTCCTCCTCTCCTTCAAGCTCCCTCTAGCCAACCCTAACTCTAGGGAGAAGTTGTTGTGACTTGGACCGTGAGAGGTAGTGTAGTGCCCCGCTCCGCGTATGCACTATGTACAAGTGATATCGCTTTGCTTGCTCGAACGAAAGTCTTCTCGGAGAGTTCCCGACCGAACCACAGGACGATTGATCAATGTGAGTGGGCAGAACTGCATTCTCTGATTCTTGCACGACTTAATGAATCTTAGTTTTTGAATGCTTGTTTGCTTAAGAAGATAAGTTCATAATGTCACGCCCCGATCCCGTGGAATCGTTAGTCGTCCCCCGGGCGTGACCGCCGTGCGGGCCTAGGTTGCGCACCGCACAAGGCTAAGTATTTTGTTTGCATAGCGAGCACATATTCAGAGTACGCAGATAATTAAAACACATATTGAAACATAAAAAAGTTCTCTTTTATTGATAATATGAACATCTATTACAAACTCTTTGAACTGAGTCATAAGGATTGCCTCTATGGGCTTACAAAAGTGTTGACACAAAATGAGATAGCAGTCCTGTACATTACATCCTTACTAAACTCAAAATATAAGACCTTGTGTCGGAACGACTGCTTTGCCACGAAGTTGCATGTTCACTTGGTGGCTAGCTGCTTCAAAATGCTTCTTCAAAATGCTTCTTCAAAAGGTTGGCACGGTCGAGGCGTGCCTACAGCTTGGACTGGATTGGGGGTTTGTCTCCTGCTCCTCGCTCGGCTCTCCTTAGCGCGGGGAACCTGTTTCAACGAGGGTCAGTACATCAAAACGTACTGGTGAAGGCAAGCTAACCCAACTATACCAATCAACACGTTATTTTAATGAAGCATGCATATTTGTGGGTTTCTATCTTGCCTTAGTTCATTTTACAGCAAGACATAGATATAGAATCATTGAAATAACTCGCCACCGTTCGGTGACATTTACCTGCCCGTCTGAACCACCTGCATAATACTTACCTTGCCTTCCCTGCCAAGAAGACACAAGTTAGTAGCAACAGGTTTAAATATACAAGGGGGATCACTGGCACGTTGCCATAATGGACGGGCTAGTCTCAGTACGGAGTGCTGTGCGACGCATAGATCAGGACGTCCCAAGGCATTCCGTCCTATAGCAGGCGACTATCATGAGTTTCGTCCGGATCGGATAGGTGCCGGTGCCCCAGCGACCGTCCGCAGGAACTAAGACCTTGTGCACAAGTTGTCCGTGATCAACGCAGTACACTAAGTTAGCATCGAGGCAAATCAGGGCATATCAGGAGCATGGCGGTAACAAGGCAAGATTTACTTTTGCATAGTCTTCCTGTTGAGTTATTGCATTGAAAATGAGTTCTATACATAGCACAGTTTTAAGAAGAAATATACATTCTAACTTATATTTATGCATATGATGAGCATTCCAAACGAGCAAGCATATAAGTAAGTAACCGTTCCCAAGTTTCATTTGACAAGCAATATTTTCCAAGTCTATTCCCTTATTATCTTGATATCTTTTTAGTTATTTACTTGGTATCGTTTGATCGGGGCAAGCACGAACACAAGATTTAGAATGTGAAGACTAGCAAGAAGGGCTAGCTAATCGGGTTGGTAGCCACTCACTTTGGTAGTTGGAAGGAAAATGAAAGAAGTGCTTTAGGAGTCCGCTCGAGCGACGCCTACTGCCGGATCACCTGTATTGACATGAACAGCTGATCAGTACTTCTTCCTCTCTTTCCGTTATCGGAATTAAAGTGCAGTCCTAAGAACGAAAGCAATGAAATCCATCGAAACCGTTCAAGAAAACCCAAACAAATTCGAAAACCAACTCAAGGCACGAAAGCAACAAGCGACAGCAAAAACTAGGCAACAAAGAATGCAGCGGAGAGGTCCCTCCTGACTCTGCCGCTAAGTCGATCCCGGGGGCACGGTCCACTGAATATGGGAATCGATTCCGAAGAGACAAATCCATAACGAGGATGAGTTCTTGATTCAATCTATCCCGATCGAACGATACCGTCTTGTATTTCTTAGCCGCGCTCCCCGAATAGGGGGAACGGGGCATCACATCCTACCCAACTAATTGGAAGTTTCATCCCGAAACTTAAGGAATAGAACCTACCACTAGGAAATAATGAGGGGAACCGTTCCCTCATATCAGATTCGAGCTCCCAAGTAGATTCTTCGACAGAGTGATTCCGCCAAAGCACGCGCACTAGAGGAACCGAACGGGTCCGAAGCAGCTTTTCTTTTCTATCCAAAATTTGTACCGGTTGTTCTACATACGTCAAGTCGGGCTGAAGGTTCAGTTGTCCCAGTTCTACCACGTGGCTTGGATCGTACACATATTTTCTAAGTTGGGAAACATGGAATATATCATGTACGTCGGATAGGGATGGTGGTAGGGCAATCTGATAAGCAACTGAGGCAACCCGCTTTAGTATTTCGAACGGGCCGACAAATCGTGGACTTAGCTTTCCCTTTGCTCCGAACCTGCTGACCCCTCGCATGGGCGAGACCTTGAGGAATACCCGGTCGCCTACTTGAAACTCTAGCGGTCTCCGATGAACATCCGCATAGCTCTTCTGACGACTTTGAGCTATCTTTAATCTGTCCCGAATCAGCCGAACTTTCTGGACGGTCTGCTCCACGAGCTTAGGGCCAAGTACTTGCCGCTCCCCAACTTCATCCCAACAGATCGGAGATCGATACTTCCGCCCGTATAGCGCCTCATACGGCGCCATTTGAATGCTTGATTGATAACTATTGTTGTAAGCAAATTCGGCTAGAGGTAGATGAAGGTCCCAACTAGTCTTCGTGTCCAAGGCGTAGAGTCGCAGCTGAATTTCAACTTTGAGGATCTGGTTGACGCGCTCTGTTTGCCCATCGGTCTGTGGATGGTAGGCGGAGCTGAATTTCAACTTCGTCCCCATTGCTGACTGCAGGCTTCCCCAGAAACGTGATATGAATCGACCATCTCGATCGGAGACTATGGTTACGGGCACGCCGTAGAGCCGAACGATTTCGTTGAGGTATATCTGAGCCAGGCGGTCGGCACTCCAAGTAGATTTGATAGGCAGAAAGTGAGCTGACTTGGTGAGTCGATCGACGATAACCCAGACTGCATCATGTCCTCGTTGCGTCCTCGGCAAGCCAACAATAAAATCCATCGTTATATCATCCCATTTCCACTCCGGAATAGCAAGGTTCTGAAGCTCTTCGCCTGGTTTCTGGTGTTCGACCTTTACTCGTTGACAAGCCATGCAATGCGACACAAACTGTGCCACATCCCGTTTCAAGCCGTGCCACCAAAACGTCGTGCGAAGATCCCGATACATCTTAGTGCTACCCGGATGAGAAGTATAACTAGCATAGTGAGCTTCCGTGAGTATCTTTTGTCTGAGGGCTGCGTCGTTCGGAACGCATAGTCTTCCCTTTACTCGAAGCATCCCATCCGTGCTTACCGCAAAGTCGGACGCCTTTCCTGCCAAGATGAGGGCATGAATCTTCTACAGGAACGGGTCGTCCTTCTGAGCGGACTTCACTTTATGTAACAAGTCGGGTTCGAGGCGCAGTTGAGCTACTTGCGCCCACTTCTTATATCTTATTTTCAGTGTAATACCCAGTGATTCAAGATCTCGGCGCAGCCTATCATCAATAACCAAACTCCCAATAAACACTCGACTCAACGCGTCAGATACTACGTTTCCCTTTCCAGGCGTGTATCTGATCGTGAGATCGAAGTCGCTGAGGAGTTTAAGCCATCGCCGCTGCCGAAGATTCAAATCCTTTTGAGTGTACAAGTATTTCAAGCTTTTATGATCCGTATAGATTTCACACGGTATACCATAAAGGTAGTGGCGCCACAGCTTCAACGCAAACACTACCGCCGCCAGTTCTAAGTCATGCGTCGGATAATTCTTCTCGTGAGGCTTTAACTGCCTCGACGCATAGGCTATGACTTTATCGCGCTGCATCAGGACACATCCTAGACCCTTTCCTGAGGCATCACTATATATTTTAAAGTCATCCGGTCCGTTCGGCAGAGTGAGAATTGGGGCAGAGACGAGGCGCTGCTTTAACTCCGTAAACGAAGCTTCACAGTCCTCTTTCCAAGTAAACTTCGCACCCTTTCGTGTCAACTGAGTCAAGGGCGAAGCAATTCTAGCGAAATTTTGTATAAATCTCCGGTAGTACCCTGCCAGACCAAGGAAACTTCGGATGTCGCTGGCTGACTCCGGTCGTTTCCACTGCGTGATTGCTTCTATCTTCTTCGGATCAACTGAGATGCCTTCCGAGGAGATGATATGCCCCAAAAATGAGATACTGTTCAACCAGAATTCACATTTACTCAGTTTGGCGTACAACTTGTTGTCTCGAAGGGTCTGCAGCACCATCCGCAGGTGTCCTGCGTGCTCATCCCTAGTCTTCGAGTACACCAAGATGTCATCGATAAAAACTACCACGAATTTATCGATGAAAGGCCTAAATACACGATTCATAACATCCATGAATGCAGCAGGGGCATTCATCAGTCCAAACGGCATCATGGAAAACTCGTAATGGCCGTAGCGGGTTCTGAAAGCAGTCTTGGGCACGTCTTCTGGCTTAATCTTCAGCTGGTGGTAACCCGAGCGAAGATCAATCTTAGAAAATACCGTTACCCCTTGTAACTGATCAAACAAGTCATCTATCCGTGGCAGAGGATATTTGTTCCTGATTATGACTTTGTTTAATTCCCTATAGTCTATGCAGAGGCGTAGAGTTTCGTCCTTTTTCTTCACAAAGAGCACAGGAGCGCCCCAAGGAGACACGCTCGGACGGATGAACCCGCGATCAAGTAATTCCTGGAGTTGGCGCTTTAATTCATTCAGCTCTGCAGGTGCCATTCTGTACGGAGGTTTGAAAATCGGCTGTGTATTTGGAAATGTGTCGATAGTGAATTCAATCTCTCGGTCTGACGGCATACCGGGTAGTTCGCTCGGGAACACATCGGGGAACTCTACCTCAACGGAAGTAGACTCAACGTTTGCGTAGTCCTGCCGTGTGTCCCGAACCGATGCTAGGAATCCCTCGCAGCCTGTGTAGAGCATTCGCCGAGCAGATTTTGCTGAAATCACCATGCAGGTCCTAGTCGCATCGTTCGCTGGACTACTGGTGTAACAGAACACGGCTTCTCCGGGCAAACGAAAACGACTCGCTTCTCTGCACACTCAATAGTTGCCGCGCATGCGCCTAGCCAGTCCATTCCCAAAATGATATCGTAGTCCCGTACATCAAGAACTAAAACATCAAGTGACAGCTTCCTCTCCCCAATACAGATATAACCGCCTAGGCATGCTGAACAGACAGGTATTTTTGTACCGGATGGGGTGCTAACGCTTAAATCTAAATGCAACGGAGTCATTTTCACATTGTTCTCCGTGGCAAAGTTTGTAGAAATAAAGCTATGGGTTACACCTGAATCAAATAGAACGCGAGCAGGTATATTATTGAAAAGTAAGGTACCTGACACGATGGTATCCGAAGCTAGAGCTTCTTCCCGTGTCATGGTGTAGACCCGGCCCTAAGCTTGATTACGCCCTTGCTGAGGCGCCGCTCGATTTGCCTGAGGAGCCGGAGTCTGATCTGGTTGTTGCGGTGGACGAAGCGGACAGCTGCTAATCTGATGGCCAGGATCGCCGCAACGGAGGCAAGTCCCAAGCTTGCGGCGACAATCTTTTTCGATATGCCCTGGCTTCCTGCAAAAGTTGCAGGTCTTGTTGGTGTCTCCACGCTGTTTACCGCCGTTATTTGGACGCTTTGCAGCGTTGTTTCCTCTATCATTGCCTTGGCGTTTGTGATTGGAAGTTTGCACAGCGCCGGCAGCAACGTGAGGATACTGCGGTTCCAGGGAGAGGGCATGGTTTAAGACTTCCCTCATCGTCTGATACTGCGGAACGGCTACGTGCCCGTTGATGCCAGGACGTAGCCCTCATTCGAATCGTCTGGCACAACTTGCTGCATCCGGTAGATAAGCGGTAGCAAATTTGGCCAGTTTGTTGAATTTTGCCGAATATTGCTTTACCGTCATGCTGCCCTGCCGGAGCTGAACGAAATCATTTTCCCGTTGACGGCGTAGAGGTGGGGGTATAAACTCCTCCTCAAATGCGGCACAAAAAGTCGTCCACGTGATCGTCTACTCTCCATGGCCAGGTTGAAGAGATCGTCGATGCACGTCCCACCAGTCGTGCGCATTGAGGCGGAACAATAATTGGGCACAGGTGACGCGCTTGTCTTCCGGCACTTCTAGGAGAGAAAAATGATCTTCAAGCTCGGCGAGCCAATCTAGGGCCACGATCGGGTCCTCAGTCCCGTTAAATGGCGTGTTGCAGACCTTCTTGAAGTTGCCAAAGGCGAAGGCAGTCACTTCCCTCGTCCTTGGCGCTAGCGGTGTCTCGACTTCAAGCGCTGGCTGCTCCACTGGTGTAGCTGTCGTTGCGGCAGAATGGTTGGAGGCCAGGGTCTGAACAAGCTGCTGCAGGGTATCTACCTGCTTTTGCTGGACTGAGAGCCGGGCCTCTAGATTGCTCTCAAACTTGGCTTGGCGGGCATCATCCCTCTGTCATTGCTCCGTGAACATTTGCATCACCTGCTGAAGTGAATCTGATCGAGACATGCCCCATTGGCTCCGAGAGCTTCCTGAAGTTCCGGAACTGCTCTCCTGAGTCCTTGTCTCGCCTGGCGCTAGCGCTGATGGTTGCGCTTGCGTCGTTCCTTGTAAGGAAGGTAAATTACATCAGGATCATAAGGTATTATGGACTTATTGCACGAACGTATCTCATTTTGGCCTTAACGAGTTCAGGAGTTCGCACAGGGATTTATCGTTAAAGGAACCTTTCCAGTTCAAGAGTCAAAGGAACTTGAATCTATGCTCTGATACCAACATGTCATGCCCCGATCCCGTGGAATCGTTAGTCGTCCCCCGGGCGTGACCGCCGTGCGGGCCTAGGTTGCGCACCGCACAAGGCTAAGTATTTTGTTTGCATAGCGAGCACATATTCAGAGTACGCAGATAATTGAAACACATATTGAAACATGGAAAAGTTCTCTTTTATTGATAATATGAACATCTATTACAAACTCCTTGAACTGAGTCATAAGGATTGCCTCTATGGGCTTACAAAAGTGTTGACACAAAATAAGATAGCAGTCCTGTACATTACATCCTTACTAAACTCAAAATATAAGACCTTGTGTCGGAACGACTGCTTTGCCACAAAGTTGCATGTTCACTTGGTGGCTAGCTGCTTCAAAATGCTTCTTCAAAATGCTTCTTCAAAAGGTTGGCACGGTCGAGGCGTGCCTACAGCTTGGACTGGATTAGGGGTTTGTCTCCTGCTCCTCGCTCGGCTCTCCTTAGCGCGGGGAACCTGTTTCAACGAGGGTCAGTACATCGAAACGTACTGGTGAAGGCAAGCTAACCCAACTATACCAATCAACACGTTGTTTTAATGAAGCATGCATATTTGTGGGTTTCTATCTTGCCTTAGTTCATTTTACAGCAAGACATAGATATAGAATCATTAAAATAACTCGCCACCGTTCGGTGACATTTACCTGCCCGTCTGAACCACCTGCATAATACTTACCTTGCCTTCCCTGCCAAGAAGACACAAGTTAGTAGCAACAGGTTTAAATATACAAGGGGGATCACTGACACGTTGCCATAATGGACGGGCTAGTCTCAGTACGGAGTGCCGTGCGACGCATAGATCAGGACGTCCCAAGGCATTCCGTCCTATAGCAGGCGACTATCATGAGTTTCGTCCGGATCGGATCGGTGCCGGTGCCCCAGCGACCGTCCGCAGGAACTAAGACCTTGTGCACAAGTTGTCCGTGATCAACGCAGTACACTAAGTTAGCATCGAGGCAAATCAGGGCATATCAGGAGCATGGCGGTAACAAGGCAAGATTTACTTTTGCATAGTCTTCCTGTTGAGTTATTGCATTGAAAATGAGTTCTATACATAGCACAGTTTTAAGAAGAAATATACATTCTAACTTATATTTATGCATATGATGAGCATTCCAAACGAGCAAGCATATAAGTAAGTAACCGTTCCCAAGTTTCATTTGACAAGCAATATTTTCCAAGTCTATTCCCTTATTATCTTGATATCTTTTTAGTTATTTACTTGGTATCGTTTGATCGGGGCAAGCACGAACACAAGATTTAGAATGTGAAGACTAGCAAGAAGGGCTAGCTAATCGGGTTGGTAGCCACTCACTTTGGTAGTTGGAAGGAAAAGGAAAGAAGTGCTTTAGGAGTCCGCTCGAGCGACGCCTACTGCCGGATCACCTGTATTGACATGAACAGCTGATCAGTACTTCTTTCTCTCTTTCCGTTATCGGAATTAAAGTGCAGTCCTAAGAACGAAAGCAATGAAATCCATCGAAACCGTTCAAGAAAATCCAAGCAAATCCGAAAACCAACTCAAGGCACGAAAGCAACAAGCGACAGCGAAAACTAGGCAACAAAGAATGCAGCGGAGAGGTCCCTCCTGACTCTGCCGCTAAGTCGATCCCGGGGGCACGGTCCACTGAATATGGGAATCAATTCCGAAGAGACAAATCCATAACGAGGATGAGTTCTTGATTCAATCTATCCCGATCGAACGATACCGTCTTGTATTTCTTAGCCGCGCTCCCCGAATAGGGGGAACGGGGCATCACACATAAGAAGAATGACAGAACCTGCCTCAGCATGCTTAATAAGAGAACTCATATAGCTTATCAATGAAACGAATCTGCTTGCTTGCCTAACTAGAGAACTGGGAATGCTTGTCTGAAATGAGATAGAACCATTGCTATGCATAAGAAGATATAAGAAATATTGCATGCCGACACAGCTATCAAACGAACCATTGCTATGCTAAAAAGATAAGTAAATGAATAGCTTGAATAAGCCTCTTTGCTAAGAAAGAGATAGATATTGCATGCTAGATATGAAACCAAATTCGTGCTTGTCATTATATGTTTTGCTTGTCTGTTCTGCTATATCGATCTGTCATAAGTCTTTGATTCGTATAAGCATAGACTAATAGTGCGCCCTGAGGATACCGCCCGCTAGGGGTCTAGTGGGGTGTGTTATTAGATATGTGAGAGATGTGCTTTGTTTGACAATATGTATTTTGCTAGACTATATATGTTTTGCTTGATCATTGTTTTGCTTGCATAATGTGTTCATGTCATCACATTAGTCTCGGATAACTTGTGCATAAGGTCTTGTCTCTCGAACGGTTCCTGGGGCACTTGGAATCGCTCGGTCCGAGAGAGATTTTTGTTTCATCCTGAGGGTACGGCTCGCAAGGGGGTCTAGTGGGACGATGTGTCTATTAGTGTTGTGCGAAACCCATGATGTCACAGCTGCTAGTACTCGAGTGTGTTGGTGAAGAGCTGAACCATGAGTCACAGCTTCCAACACCCATGCGTGCTAGTGAAGAGCTGAACCTTGGGCAACCGCTGCTAATCATGGGGCTGCCCAGGGACCATCATATAGTTAGGGCGTATGCTAGACTAGCCTTCTTGCATACCTAACACCTGATGCCTAGATTGATTTATAAGTTATGAATATACAAATTGTGGCTAACTTGTGTGTCTGCTGCAGGGATAACCGTTCGGCAAGGGGTAAGGAACATAAATAGTTTATATGTAGCATGTTTGTTCATGAATATGTGCACCTTAGAGTTTATTTGATAGTGCTTCATGCATTCGCATCGGTCTGATAATGACTATTAGTGCAGAGCTGAACCTTGGTCATAGCTGCTAATAGCATCAGAATATGAGTCATTGGTTAGCTGGATTACCGCTACCGATCCTGAGTTTCTCGGGGACCGAAATCATATAGATATTTTTGCTTGTATGCTTGAAAGTATGATTGTCCACTAAATGTTTGCTTTAATTTGAGATGATTTAGTCCACTATAGAACTTTGCCCCAAATAGTTAGATTATGATGCACAATACATGCTGCGCACTGCACCATAGGACACTGCCCCGATCGTATGCTTATTGTTTGAATATGCAAAACTGTTTCCAAGTTATATTTTCAAAATATGTAATCTGACTATAGTCCTGAGCTGCATGAAATAAACTTAGGTAAAAGTAGCAAGATCACTAGTAATGTAATATTTTGCCACATGCTTACTTAGTGTGGGTTTCAGGGGTGTAGCTTCTGTTCAGTTGTTTATACTCACCGGTACTTATAAAAGTGTTGACCCACCAAAAGTTTGCTTGTTCTTAGGTGCTTGATCGCCCGAGGAAGCGATAGCCGTGCCTCATCCTAAGGAGCCGGAGATCTGGAGTCGATGCCTTGAGCCGTATCGAGTTTGAGCTGCTTTTATATAGAGGGACATAATGTATGGAACGATGTCATTGTAATCGAGAGAAAGAGTGCTTGAGCGATTGTAACCTCGGCCATGTGCCGCTTGTAATACTTTCAATTATCAATAAAAGAGCTTATTTTTATATGCCATTGTATTCTTTACTTTTCTGCAAATTATGTGTGCCACTGCTTCGGTATTGAATAGCTTATTTGCCCTTGTTCAAAGCTTTGGCCTTGTGCAAGCGCACGTTAGGTTTGCACGGCATCACGCCCGTGCGAGGACGATCGGTTCCATAGGGACCAAAGCGAGGACGAACGGCCCTGCGTGACTGGGGCGTGACATAGAGGCTATGAGCCACCCAAGGCAAGTACATCATGCTCAATGGTGAAGCCTTGATTTTTGAATTTTTATATATATGTTGTTTTAAAAATGTATTTGATGAAAAATGTTCTCATTGAGTTGTTGATCATATTTTGTTCTTGGAGTTTTTGATTTTGATGAGTATATTTGAGTAGATCTGAATTTGAAGTTTAGAGTTTTTATGGGTTCCATGTGTTTTTCGTGGTTTTGATCTACTAAAATATGGTATTTTAGAAGAAAAAAAAAACTATTTTTGTGGTTGATGGAGCACTTCATTTCGAGCATTTTGGCTTTTGATTCACTTAATTCAGAGTTAAAATAAAATTTTTACGGAAAAAATAATTTTCGAATTTTTTTGGAGTTTCCGCCATGGCTGAACCTGCTGTTTGGAGAAGACGAAGTTCTCATGCGGCCAACATCATATGCGGCCGAGAGTCCTATGTGGCCTGGACTCTTTGCCGCATAGCCAACCAGCATGTGTCCATCTTGTTGGATGCATGACTGTATATTACACAAAATATTCTGGAACTCCTTGTGTATTCACTCGCTGAACGAATAAGAAATTCACTATGTCCAAAGAAACACCCATGTGACCGAGAGAGCATGCGGTAAGCGGACTTATGCAGCAGTTCCTCTATGCGCCTATTTTCTTGTGGACGCATAACTCTGCTTTGCCCTTGCACATATTTTTATGATTCTTGTCTTAGTCTTCCTCACATTTTTTATGGCATGTCACATCAATCATCTTTAGTCAATTCTCTCTGACACGCATTATGACCCATCACTCAGCAATTGGGTATATGCGACCAGTGAGTCCATGCACCCAGAAATTCTTGTGCGCATTTTTGTTCCTTTTAAATATGTCCATTTATTAACTTCTTTTAGTGATTATTGTTGTGTGGTTTCTTATGTTGATACAAGTTTATGTTACCAGATAAGTTTTGCTTGTAGTTCACGAGACAAGTTTATACACAAGTTCACAATCCTCACGACATCGTGGAAATATTTGTGTATGAAAATTCATTGCATTTGGCATCGGGCAATCGAGTGCGAGTATTGTCCAATGTCTTGCGTGTCGCGAATACGATAACTCGTAAAAAGCCCGTACTCGTAACTCTTCATTCTAGGGAAGTTCTCAAGTGTCCACAACTCGAGAACTTGAAATAATTTAGTAATAATTAAACAAGATAAGATTTACCTAGATCATTGGTAGGGAAGAATATTGCGCTACTGGCTATCCCGATCTCTAAGGGTCCCATGCAGCATAGAACAACCATGCTAGGCTAGGGCTCCATAACTGACCAAGTTTATGCGTGTTGCGACACTTACAAGACAAGTTTATATACAAGTTTATGTTTATAAAGCAAGTTTAAGTTTATGCTTACAAGTTTAAATTTTTGTTATGACAAAGTAACAAGTTATGTTGTAGCGATGTTAATGTGCATTTAAGTTTACTCGACAAGCATACCCTTGGTCATCCGGATTGACTGCAGTGTCGGTGGTAGCAATATTCTTCAAGCATGCATTTGTTAGTAACTAGGTTTGTGATAACCCTAGTTAGTTAATTTTAGCAAGTCGTAGGCATGGTTGGCGCAATGAATGTTTGTCTATTCGTTAAGCTTGCCCTTTTAATTCATTCTTTCGGCGCGTGGTTAAGGTGCTAAGTTATGGTCGGATAAAGGTCTGCAACCCAGGTCCTTGTTTGGTTAAGGGTTGTGGTCCTGATCCAAAGTAGTTCCTATGCCCTCTTGCCGTTTGACGCCTTACTTTCTTTTATAGCACTTGTTATCAGTTCTTTTAGTTATATTCTTGAGACAAGTACATTGGTACCGTACAAGTCTCAATCCACATTTATTTTTATGCTTCTTTTCTGCTATATGTTGTGATGTGTTTGGTCTATCACCTTGAGATCTTTTGTGGTACTTGTTGCTTGGGGTTCTGACCCCACTTGTTTTGTATGGCCAGATTACCCCGAGGAGAACCAGGGTCTACCGTACTTCCAGCAAGATGGCTCGCACTTGTAGGACTGCGGTCGAAGCTCGCGAGTGGGTTTCCTTCCTCCGCCCCTCATAGTGTTATTTCACTTTGTGGTATTTTAGCAAGAGGCAGTGTTAGCCCCTTATTTTGAGATAACTTCTCTAACTTCGGTTAACATTATGTATATATTAGATCATGGTTGGTATATTTGATCATGTATAATTATACTCTGCTAGTGCAGCATTTTGTATTCACTAGCTTCATGATCATATGTGGTATATAATTTGGGACGCATTTTTACTTTCATATATGATATGCTCTTGTACTTAATGTTGATGGATTGGGATACTAGGAATTGTCGGCCTTTAGGATTGACGTCATAGCATGCTAGAGTCCACCCATATGTCTTCTAGACAACCTTAGTACATTGCGGCTTAATTCGGTATTCTGCAATATGTGGTTGGCTATGTCAGTCATCGTATTTATCCAGTATTCTGGAAGCGAGACGTAACAATCCTCCCCCCCCCCAACTAATAACTTCTCCTCTTTTTTCTTTTCTTTTTTTAATATTTTTATTCATAATTGATGACACTGAAGTGAAGACATTGTCAAATACATTATCTAGAACTAGATGACCAACTTCACAATATCTTTAATTTTTGCCAAATAAACTTTCACAATTTACTTGACAATTGCATTAGTGAAGATTTTTTTAAATAAAAATTTGTCATTCTTGTGGCAACAATTTTTTTTCAGAAGTCACAATAGGGTTGGAGATGCTCTTATAGTAACGGGTTTGTACAACTGTTATGTTCTCTTACAATATGCTTTTTTTCTCCTCTTACATTTTCAAGAATATGTTGATATCCACATTTTTTGAAAGAAAAAATACCCAGGATATCTCATTAGTTTATTCCATGGAGAGATGATTGAGCGGAGCAGAGCAGCAGCAAATATTAGTGGAAAGGAAAAGAACGGTCCTCCATTGCACAGCTATGCTGCTGCTTAGGATGTAAGCCTAACCTATCATGTAATGTAGGGAAACCAATTACTGAAAGAATAACACCAACAACTTGAGAATAAATCTGCTTTAGAGGGGTTTTCTCATAAAGTTGGTCTCCATCTCTCTCATTAGGACCACTCGCATGTACAACTCAAATCTTTTTCATACAATACAATTTCAGGGAAAGGTCCTTAATAGACTTGTTCTGAACCACAAGAAGAGAGAACGAGCCTCAAGCATTCACAACAGGAAATTATAACCAACTTAACATTTTAGGTGACTATCGCCATCTTGTAAAGTAGGAACAAAGAGAAGCAGATTTAATTTTCCTGTCAAAGTACATTTCTATATAGAGTTTCAACTCATTCATAGCTTGAAATAGATAACATAATCCAGATACCGATGAAACCAGAAAAAAAAAATCCTGATTATGATACCTATCACACAAGAACAGAGAAACCCGATGGTGTTGTCGTGTCCTGCCACAAACCCGGCTATAGGTTGTAACTAAAATTCCATACATCTTTTATCAGGTAAAGATAAAGACACTATACTGATAAAGAAAATCTTCCTGATAGCAATCTAACAGATGATGCTCAGCAGACCATAAATAGTCTGTTTCTGTCAGCTACAGTGGTTCTATAAACCCTAAGGTATGTATTTGCTAGGGCAGGGTGCTCATAATTCCTCCCTATTTTCAATGGGCACTTTGCGCGCTAGAGGTAAAAAAAAATTAAATTACAACAGCAGCACCTAGTGAAATCCATTTGTTTTTAATATTGGGAAGCCACTTCAATATCTCCAATCAGCAATGCCCTTCCAGATCTTTGAAGAGGATAGCAACCACCGATGCTTGTGAAGCTGCGACACTCTAAAGATGACGATTAATTTAAGAAGGATTTAAAGCTCATCGCGGCTCTGGGGTTGCAATGTGTTCATCTGTTCCAATTTCTGCTGCAGTTCCTGTGACAATTCCACGATATCTTCTAAGAATGTAAATTGCAAAAGAGCACCAGCAGCCCAATCAGTTGGCCGGTTACTAACACGTACCTTTAACTTATCTTCTTGGCATAAAACCGGAGTTGACAACAAAGCCACATATCTGAGAAATATCACAAGTTTGAAAGTTACAGATGAGAGAGAGAGAGAGAGAGAGAGAGAGAGTTGAGACTTGAATACTTGGTGATTCAAATCAAAATCCTTCAAACAAAAACAAAAGCCACTAGAAATACAAACCATCACTCATATGAATTAAAGTTCTTTTAACATATAATCATCAAGTGCCAAGAAAATATCTATAGCCCCAAAGTAACAAAATGCCATAAAAAACAAAAGACTATTATGTTTATTTGACTTGATACTTCGAAATGTCAATAAACCAAAAATCATATAATCTGAATCTCCATTACATTCGTGAAAACAATGTTCGAGATATTGGATACCGGGTTCATATCGGTTCGGGTTTTTTACTTTTGAGATATCGGAGATATATTGAAATATCGGATATCAATAAATTATATTTTATATTATATATATACTAAAATGTCTAATCAAATTCAAATTTCTAGATGTACTAAATGTCCCAAGAGGCTAAAAATAAGTAACTAACAAAAAACATCTAACATAACACTATAACAGGGTAATAAACTTACAATTAGAAAATTACAAGTAAAAAAAAAACTACTAATATTAATAAAATCATATCAATATAAAAACCTACTAACTTAGACCCGGAAACACTTAATCACCTCTAATATCCTATATTTTTCATATATAAGGAAATATCGACGGGTACCATATCGGCCAATATATCTGATTTCAACTGACATATAGGTCGATTTTTTCAAGACTATATATATATATATATATATATATATATATATTATATATATATATATATATATATCGGTTTAGACCTCAAACCGATATATCGGCCGATATCGCCGTTATCTATAACATTGTCATCAAGTAGCTAAGAAATGGATGATTTTAGCACTTGTTACATCTTAAATAGTATATTTCAGTTCAACCAACTTTTTTTTTGCAGAGATTTTCAACATTCATACCATGATCAATGGTTTACATTCTCAATATAAGTTTTTGAAATTATAGATCTACTCAGTTAACTGTTATGAAGTACTCATTGTGGAAACTTTATGTGAAAAGGCGAAACATCTTCATTTAGTTTGGTCATTAGTTTATAATCATGTTGAACTTATGTAGATCAAGATGAACAGAAGGATTACTGTAAACCAAATGGTTACTTGGTGAGAATGCATGGAAAAAGAGTGTGAAGCATGAAACTATTCCTACTTGCATCGGCTAGGTTCATCAACATCAGCAAGATCATTTGTCAAGCCACATCGAAGCCTAACCTGTAAATCACAATCAACTATAAGAATATTTCCCAAACTGTCTAACAAACTTCATATGTGGTTATACCTACCTTCAAACTTCTATCAGGGCCATTCCAACATTTATCTCCATTAGAAAATTGCATAATTCTGTAAGACTCTTCAAATTTATCCCATTGCCTAGTTGGAAGAAAAAAAGTCATGAGCATTAAGCTGCATCAAATGTAATTCATCTGAGGAATAAGCTATGAGGCTTTTGCAAAAGAAATGAAAAGAAACCCTGCAACCTCATGACAAAATGTTATTTTTGTAGCATTTTTCAAATATCATGCCCGTGGGGAAAAGATGACAGCCATTAGATGCATCAGCTATTAGTTCACCTTATTGGTCTGAGGAATGCCTTCTGTAAATGAAAATAAAATTCATCCCCGCATATTAAGTTCTCTATTCTCCTACCATTTTTTACCAGCCTTAATAGCTTAGACGTTTTCGTAAGTAATGATTATGTACTCAAGTTGAATTCATCCTAAACCAGCATGAGTAATACATATGAAAGTTATGCTGGAATTGTTAAGACACAGATGTATAGTGCTAGGGGCAGATAGTCCCACATCGGCTAGATTGTATCAGATCCTCTGGTCATCAGGTATATATATCCCATGGTGGCACACATATATAAAAATAAAAAAAAATCATTTTCCACTATTATAAACTTTGACATGGTATCGGAGTTTCATCCTCATCCCTAATTCTTCAAATCCTTAATTCCTCAAAAATCCTAACCTAGTTAGAAGAAGAGGATGACAGGTTTGAGTTCCACAAGAGTCTAGACTACTGGAACCCTAAACCTAGCACACAAATCCACGAAGACCACAATTTCTTCATTGATTTTGATCAGCGTACCTTAATTTCTCGCCGGAGTTCATCATCGCTTGAGAAGCCTTCAGTCATCGTCAAGGCCTCTCGATCGTCTTCATCAGCTCACTTCCGGTCTTCAATGTGGCATCAACCATCGTCGTCAAGACGTCTTTGAGGCTGTTTGATCTTTGTCAGCAACAAATCTGACCATGTAAAGATGCTTTGATCACAAATCCATCTCGAGTTCTTCTGACTTGATCTCAAGTTCCTGTTCGTGGATGACTCCGAGCTCTTGATCTTCTTCTTCGTGGTGGACAACAGATCGAACCCTAACCCTAGTTTTCCTTATCGTGCATCTCTTGTCTTCCTTGTGATCGATCCAGAGAACCTAACCCTAATTTTCCTGTCAGGTCGAGAGAAGAGTTTGAGAATGTTTTCTCTCCTCTGAAGCTTAGTATATACAATTTTGTTTTTATCTCAGCCACACAATCACACGTGGCTGCACAAACCTTTCATTGGATTGGATTTGGACTACTGCTTGTGCACTCAGTTTACTCTGTATTCAGCCCGTGGGGCCCATATCAGTCGCTATATCTTTTGATCGAGTAGTGTTGTGCATCAACATTTACGCTCATTACTGCTCCCCGACACACTTGAATTTGATATCAGTTTTTATCCACAATGGCTTCTACGGATTCGTCTTTGCATACCAAATACGGTATGCACTCCTTACGACACTATTATCCACAAACAATTTTTATATGATTTGATAGTGTAATTCATCTTGGTAGACCCTCATTTGCAGATCATGGTCTATCTCATGTTGTAATTGACTCTTCATCTATTATTGGTTCCTCTAGCTAGGATGCTCGATCCTCGTCTGAACATCAGGGACGGTCTTATTCAGTTATTGGATCTTTGTCTATCGATTTTTCTGGATCTTTCCAGAAGTGGTGTGCTTGGCACAAGAGATACAAACAACATTCTACTCAGGAGTGTCAGACCTTTACCCAACATAAGGTTTAAGAGGTTGCATCTGGAAGGTGACCTCCACATCGTCGGACTGCTATGAATGATACAACTACTTCTGACATCTCTGCAGCTGGCCGTTCTTCACCAGTTTCTCAGCACACACTGGTTCAATTTCAACAAAATTTCAACGGTTTCAGCAATTTCGGTTTCAGCAATTTCTGAGTATATTTGAGTTGTCTGGTCCTTCGTATGCTTCTGCTAGCTACACCTTTATTGCATATGGCAGACCTTATGTACGATCACAACATAGCCATGCGATTATGGATGATGTGACCACTTCTAATACCTTGTCCATGGCTGGTAGTTCTTCCTCGGTAGCTCCACAAATATACACCGATTAAATATGATCAGTTTCAGTCGACTATTATATCTTTTTGTTCCACTTTTGTCTCACATGTATATCTTCTACCTCCTGGATCTAGACATTGGTGTTTCCTATCATATGACTAGTGATTATGAGCAATATTATATATGTTAATTCGTCTGGGTCTATTCACACAACTGAGGACACTTTTGCTTATTGATGGCCGTGGCCCTTTGACTCACTTACCACACTTTACCATATCTGATGCTTATCATGGTTCCCCATTTGACAATGGGTCTTTTGTCGATTTTCCAGTTAACTAATATGTCTTACACTGTTTCATTCACGCCTAATACTTGTTCTATATGAGATCAACACACGGGGGCAGTCATTGGGACATTGCATGTGCACGGTGGTCTTTATTACATGGACATCTTACACTTCCGCTACATACTGCTGCTGCTACTACTTGTCTTGACCTTGCTACACCACCTTCCACTTGCAATATCTGGCACTGGAGATTATGTCATATGTCACTTTCTACGACTATAGTTGTTGTCTTCTTCAGATGTTTTAGGAAACTTCTCTGCAGTTCCTAAAACCATGTACTTGTTGCATTCAAGGTCGTCATATGACTACTCCTTTTCCATTGAGTGCTTCTATTTCTGCTTCTCCTTTTGATCTTGTTCACACTGATGTTGGGAAACCATCTCCTCATATATCAAAGGGAGAAAACATATATTATGCCATATTTGTTGATGATCTTTCTCGATTCACTTGGCTTATGTGATATCTCACAAGTCTAAGGTCTTCTTGAAGTACCTTGAGTTAGTAAAGATGGTTGAGACCCATTTCTCTAGCAAGGTCAAGGTACTTCGCTCAAATTCAGGAAGGAGTACACATCACATTAGTTTTCTAACTATCTTGTTTATCAGGGGACGGTTGTGCAATTTTCTTGTCCTCCTGCTCATATCAGGATATGGTTACAGAGCATCGTCATCGTCATCTTATCCTTGATGTCACTAGATCTCTTCTCTTTTCAGCTTTTCTGTCCTTTGCTTAGTTTTGGACAAAAGTTGTGCTCGAGTGTTTTTATCAACAAGATTTCGACTCATGTTCTTAATGGTGTCCACTTATCAGTATTTATATGATCATACTCCTGATTATTTCATACTTTCGTGTCATTGGCTGCACTTGTTTTGTTTTGTTACCCTCGACTGAGCGAGTCAAGTTGTCCTTCAGGTTTGTTGCTTGTGTGTTTCTTAGGTATAGTTTTCAATACAACAAGGGCTATTGTCTAGTGTCCGTCCGATGTCTGCCTAGTCCCTTTGACGCTCGACTATACATATTTTAGGATTTTATGGACTTTTTCTGCAATTTTCAGTAGATTTTTTAGATTTTTTTTTTTTGAACCGTCTAGATCTAAGCGGCTTCCTGAGCAGCAGCCTAGACGGACTAGACGCTAGGCAGCTGCTTCCCACCTGCCTAGCGACTAGCGCTTTTCACAACCTTGATCTTCGCGTCTCTTTTCATGTTATTTTCCTGGAGAGAGTTCCTTACTAGGTTTTATCACGTCCTCTAGTTCCCATACCACCATCCATGCCCGAGGAGCTTACTTTCCTAGATATTGAGACCACATCACCACCCGCTCCGCCTCATTTACCAGTTTCGCCATTACGTTTGTCTATTATTCATGTTTACCAACGCCATGATCATTCCATCATTACTGCTGAATCTATTATACCACCTATCCTCGCGGATCCTTTACCACTCATTGTACCGCATTTGCGTCGCTCCACTCGTCCGCACCGCTTGGTGCTTGCTTGATTGTTTTACTTTACAATCTTGACTCCCGTACTTCAATTTTTTTGCTGCTAATTCTAGTGATTGCAGTGTTCTAAATGGTGTCCGTCTCGACCGCCTAGGCGGCGCCTAGCAGGTAGGCGGTCGCTCTCCGTACCGCTTTTGCCGTTGGCGATGGAGTAGACGGCTAGCGGAGGTTTGACGGCATAGGCGGAGATGGGTACGTGGCAAGTGGTGTACTCTAATTCAAATTCTGTAGTAGAATGAGTTAGGCGACGGTGTAGACGAACGTCTAGACGGAGCAATACCTAACTTAGATGTTTTGGAAAAATAGTTTTGCAAGCATTATGGACCTATGAGTCACTTTTACATGACTTAAACATCATAAATCTTTATTCTACAACTTAGCTATGCATAAAAAACCCTTAAAATATGCATATTATGCAAAAACAGTGATAAAATAGTAAAAAAATTACCCAAAATGTATCAAACGCTTAGGCGGTGCCTAGGCGGTAGACGGACCCTTTCCGCCCCGCACCCGCCTACCACCGTTTAGAACATTGAGTGATTGGGAGCCCCAGACATACCAGGAGCTACTACCATTCCTGAGTGGCAGAAGCTTTGGAGCATACATATACATGGGATCTTCTAACCTTACCTACCGGCATGCGTCCTATTAGCTGCAAGTGGATGTACAAGATCAACACTCTAGCTGATGGTACCATTGCTAGGTACAAAGTCAGGCTAGTTGCACGTGATTTTTTTCAGCAATATGATGTTAACTGTGATGAGACCTTTGTTCATGTTGTGAAGATGACTAATATTCAAACTCTTCTTATTGTTGCTTTTGTCTGTGTCTGACTTATATCTCAGATGAACATGAAGAATGCATTTCTTCACGGTGATTTATCTGAGGATGTCAACATGACTACTCTTGGTTTACCTCATTCTGTTGGCCAGGTCTGTCATCTTCACAAGGCCTTATATAGCCTCAAGTAGGCACCTCGAACATGGTTCTCCAAAGTTACTACCTCTATCCACAATGTTAGAGGAGTTCTTATGATCTCGCTCTGTTCACACACCCTTCAGGGACAATACTTCTGCTCTATGTTGATAATATGATTATAATTTGTAGTAATTTTGCACACATTATGCAAGTCAAGTAGCAGTTGCATATACGGTTTGAGATGAAAGATCTTAGTCTTCTTCGTTATTTTCTAGGTTTGGAGGATGATCATTCTCCTCACGAGTATCTTCTCTCAGAGCAGAAGTTTATCGGCAAGATGCTCGATATAAAGCATAGCTTATTGATAGTCGCACAATACCTACTCCTCTTGAAATGAATCTTATGATGCGTTCTGACGATGCAGATAGCCTTCTGGATCCTTCTCGATACAGACAATAGGCATGCTAGTTTATCGCACTATTAGTCGTCCTGACATTTCTCATGTTGTATATGTTGTCAGTCAGTTTGTTTCTACCTCCCGTACACACTATTTTTTTTGTTGAGGATTCTTCATTATATACGGGGAACTATCACTAGGTGGTTGTTGTTTTTCTGCTACTTTACCATCGGATCTTCGTGCTTATTTTGATGTTGATTGGGTTAGTGATGTCACTGGCCGGAGGTCTAATACTGGATTTTGTGTATTCATTGGTGATTCTTTGATTTCCTAGAAATCAAAGATGCAAGATATAGTTTTTAGATTAGCGTTTAGGCTGAGTATCGGACTATGGCTATTACTAGTGTTGAAATCACTTGGATTCGTTGCCTCATTACTGATATGGGTTTTACTATTTCTGGTCCTACTCTGATTGTGACAATACCAATGTTGTTCAGATTGCTTGGAACCATGTGTTTCACGAGAGGACGAAACACATAAAGGTTGATTTCCACTATGTTAGCTAACACTCCTTGTTTTGGGACCGTCTTGCTATCACATGTTATTTCTCATATGAAGATCGCGGACTTCTTCGCAAATGCCAATACAATTCATAGGTACTCCTTCCTATTGGGCAAACTCTCGTTGGTTGATACTCGTGAGTTTGAGGGGGTGTTAGCTAGTTGATTGTTGATCAGTGATTGTTGTTTGCTATTGCTTACTTTTGTATTTGCCTCTTACCAAACATTGTTCTACCACCGTGAGTTTGAGGGGATTTTAGAGACAAATGTATAGTGCTAGAGACAAATAGTCCAACATTGGCTAGATTGTATGACTGCCTCTGGCCATCGGGTGTATATACCCCACGGTGGCACACATAAAAAAAGATCTCATTTTCCACTATTCTAAATTCTGACAGGAATTCTCTTAATAATAGAAACAAAAGAATCATAATATATTACTATTGGTGAGGATGTTTGCACATTTTCTATTAATATCATGGGTGTATGATTGATCTTTATGCATCTTAAGTTGACTACATTAGATTTTTTTTAGCTTGGCTCAACGGAAAGAGAGGAAGAGTATGTGACCATTGGTTTAAAAGGGGAGCTTAGGCATAGTTCAAATGTGCAAGTTAGCTATGTGCTCTTCTCCTTGATATATGCTACTATAGTATGTTTTGCTACATTAAGTCATTCCGTCGTTCCTGAAGTTCAATTCTTAAGTTAAGCATGCTATATAAAAACTGGAAAGTTGTAGCTTTCTATGACCTCAAGATATTCCTATGAGGTTTGACAATGTTTAGAATGGAAATGATGTGGGTGTCTAACTTATTCAACCATATTGCAAGGAGTAGGAAAATGCTTGATAACTGAAGTAGTATTTTGGTACCTATATAAAAAACAAGCTATAAAGTGTTGTCCAGCTGTCAAAGGCAAGCTTCTGAGTCATAACATAAAGGATTTTTTTTTCCAAATCCCCCAAATCTAGTGTATTTTTAATAAAAATCATCCAAACCTCGTGAATTGCTAATAAGTCACCCAATCGAGTTATGAGATCCCCTCAGTTTTCCTTTGGAATATTTTAATCCAACCCAAAGGTTAAGGTAATCAATAGACCTTACCCTCGGTTTATACTTACCCATCAAAATCCTTCAACATTTCTATTTCTAAGCATCATGTTCTTAAAGAAGCCCTTAAATCTTCTTCAAAATCGAAATATATGAGTAGGTGGTTTTAGAAAAGGGCCTTAATAATTACCTTCAACAACATCAATACTCATCTGGAGTATATTTTGGTGGTTACTTTGAGCAAAGTGGTAAAGACCATTACATGGATGACCATTACATGGATCTCCAATCTAATTCAATTTTTCACCATTAAATTTTTGGTTTTCCTTGAAAAAAAGTACATGGACTGCAAAAAAATTCAAAATAATAACAATAACAAAATAAGGAGAAAAAAAGAGAGAATGAATGGATACGATGAAATTGTGATTTTTTAAAGAGGGAGGATAGAATAGAGAGACCAAGGGAAGAGAGGGAGAAGAAGAAGAAGAAGAAAAAGAGAGGGAGAAGGGAGAGTGATACGGTTATTTGATAAAGGAAATTTGGAAGAAGAGGGGTTGAAGAAGTTCTAATGGAGGTTGGTGAGAATGATAACATAGGAGAGAGTCTTAGTTGAAAAGTTTGAACAATTGTTCGGGGCAAAATGGTCCACAAATATATATCATTGCAAACTATAATGGAATATTCTCTTTCCATGGGTTAAATTAATAGGAGGATTGATAACTCGATTTTTTGTTGATTTGTACGATAGTTGTCTATTTACTAAGAAATCAATGGTAAGATTTAGAGAATGGAAGAGGGTGCTGCATATGGATTTTATTGACTTATAAAAAAACTTATGACAAGAGTACAAAGATAATACAATTTATTTTGTAGAAAAAACAAGTTTCTTGTAGATATATTCATATTGTAAATGATTCGTATGATAGAGTTATGACTATGAATGGGGAAATTGAGGATGAGGTTACACGGTGCATCGTTGCTAAGGATATTGTTTTACTTGTTTAGAGTACATATAAGTTAACTTCTAAAATAGAATTGCGGAGCTTGGAATATAAACGTTTAAAAGTTAGTTAGACAAAAATGGAGTATATGAGCTGTAAATTCTAAAGCAAGATGGTTCAAGTAAAGGAGAGGTTATGTAATGTGTCTTGATGGAGTGTGTTTCGATCGCAATACACCCTTGAAATTCAAAGAAAAATTATATGTGACATTTATAAGTCCAGTCGTGCTTTATGTACCAAAGAGTTAGAAAATCAAGAAAACATGTCCAGGAAATGAGCTTAGCTAAAGTAAGAATGCTAAGATGGATGAATGACAAAATACCCTAAAAGATCATAAAGAAGTGTATTTGTGTGATGTTGGAGGTGACATCAATTGAGGATAAGATCACATGAAAAAATAGTGGCCAGACGTGCAACATAGATAAATAGATGCACCAATTAGGAGTGACTGGAATATTAGTTACACTAGTTGTTAGAAGCAAGTGTAGGCCTAAAGAACTTGGATTGAGGCCGGAAAGAAGGGTACCGTTTTTGCTAACATTACATAGCAGATTGTTCTTAATAGTACTGAATGGCGGAAAAAAAGATTCAAATAGACGACCCCAACAAGTTGGGACAAAGGATGTCTTGTATATTTACATGCTAGTTAGAACTAACATATGTTGCACTGGACGCTAGGCGAGACGAGGCGACAGGCCACCTGCCTCGCCTATGCGCGCCTAGGCGTCCGCTCAAAATTTCGGCATGTTCTTGATATTCTGCTATTCTGTATACAACTATACATATACTATATGTAATGTAAGAAGTAACAAATAACCAATATTCAACATCTAGTAAGCATTAAGCAATAAGCATAAAGGTAACACTAATAATAAGTTCTAATAAGCATTAAATAAACATTCATGAAGCAACACAAGAAGTCTATAACTAATAAGTTCTAATAACCCGCCTAAATATCGCAATTTCCCCCCGGACGACCCTATCGCCACACCCAGGAAAACTTTCCCCAAGTCGAGGCGCCTCCTCTCCAACATGCACGCCTAGGCGTGCCTAAATGTCGCCTGTGACAACATAGGAACTAACTAGTATTTAGTTTTGGAGACGTTAAAGCTAATGAATCCAATAATTGACAGTTCCAATACTTGAGAAATATTTCTCCTCAATCCTCCCCAAGCCCAGATTATAATTGTAACTCAAGCATAAGGGCATGACTTTCCGTACATTATCACTTTAGATTGTGACCGGAGAATAAATATACCACAATATAAGCCCCTCAGGATCAATACAACCAAGACATCATCTAAAGAATATGATCATTTACGCATGTATATGATTGTAGCACTACGAATCCATCCAATTCCTTGGAAGGAATGCTTAGTACTTGCAATAGTTAGACATCATCATCATTGTGTAAGGGTATTTCCATCAAAATGGGGGTTGGCCATGGAGCGTAACACAAGATAGAGAAGGCACAACAAAAGTATGACCAAATTTCGTGACAAGTTATCATCCTAATGTCAGCACCCTCTGTTGGCCAAGAATGTTGCCACAAACATAAAATATGAGACGACCAGTAAGTAAACCAGGCCTTTTAGTCATGCAGTTCTCTCTCTTCAACCCTAGCCCTAGGAGCTGTCCTAGAATATCTTCTTATACAAAGAAATAATAGAGAAGGGAGATCACAAGGTTTTTAATAAGAAATTACAGCCATGATAAATGCACACTAAGCAAAAGAACATACTGAAACACATAACAGGGTGGCAAAATTAGATTACTTATAAATACATAATTGTACATAAGCCTGTAAAAACATTAATTGTCAAAACGATGCAACACATACATAACCTCAAACAAAATGGTCTAAGTTCCAACCCATGAAGCATGGGTACTCCATTTAGGAACGCGAAGCCCTAAAGCGTACTAGTACCCCTTGGGTACTCCTTAGTATGTACCACATGTTACCCACATTTTATTTATTTTTAATTTTATTTCCAATTTTTGGTGCTTAGTTGGTACTTCGCAGGTACTCTGGCCAGATAACCCAAATGTAAGTGAACCAATCCTAAGTTTTTGTTGATGGTGAAACAATAATGTGGGACATTGCTGGAGATGATTTTGATTCATCAGATGGTGTCGGAGTTCTTGAAATTGCCAACTTGTCTCTTGGTGTACCTAATTTGGAAGTTATATTGTTCACTGATGAAATTGGGAATTTTAGAAAATGTCATACAGAGTTACAGACATACCAGCAAGTCGAATCCAGACCTATGCTTCATAGGATCCAAGCCTCCAACCATATTTCTCATCTTGGCACACTAGTTTACCATCAATTTAGAGCCATTCAACCAGGTCAATTTCACTAATTTATCTTTATCTGGTGGAGTTCAAGATAAATAAGCACCTAATTGGTAACTGATAAAACTGGTACCAGAGCACCACATTTATGGCAATGGACACTGGTCTCTAGAATTTTCATCAATTTTGTCTTTCTATACACATTGCAAATAGATGAAAGTTATTTCAACATGGTACTGGCTGACTAAAATGCAAATTGAGTACATATATTTTTTGCCACATAGATGATAGCTCAGAGATGATATTTGTCAGCATCATGAAAACTTACCCTAATCGAGTAGTGCTGTGGCCTTCAACTTGAGAAGCTTGTTTAAATGGACAAACTTTGTAAACATACCTAGAAACAAGGATTGTGAAAAGTTACATATATGAAGAAGATAAGAGTACATTATATTTAATATAATTTAAAAAAAAGGAAGGAATGATGTGGAAACATACTTGTTCTGCTTGTTCTCAAAGCAGCGGTCATAGAACGAATAAAATTCTTTCTCCTTGCCTAGTAAGAAAATAGATTTTAGGAATAAAATTAACTTAGTTTAACAGAAGTCATTAACTCCCACTTTATTTTTAGTTCAAGACGCTTTTGGTACTGAGTATTACAATGATAAATTATCACCTATGAATTACTATGACATGAAGATTTGCTTGTAGCATGAGAAATACTTACTATATTGCTTATACCACCTCTCAGTTACAATAAATATTATTCACTTTATTACAACAACAAAGCCTTTATCCAAGATTTATGGGGTTGTTTGTTTGAATCCTCTTCTTCCATTCGGCTCAGTTAAGAGCCATGTCCTCTCTATCGCTAACAAGATACATATCTTTCTTTAACACTTCAAACCATGTTAGTCTAAGCCTACCTCTAGTCCTAGCGAGTCCATTAACTACTACATTATCGCTCCTCCTTATGGGGGCATCTATGGGTATGTGTTGCACATGTCCAAACCACCCATGTCGATTTTCCGTCATCTTGTCCTAAATTGATGCTATCTCTAACTTCTCATGAATACACTCATTTTTAATGTATCCTTTATTGTATATTCACTCGCCCATCTTAACATTCTTTTTTCAGCTAGCCTAACTTTTTGGACAAATTCTTAATTGTCCAACACTATGATCCGTAAAGCATGATTGGTCTTAAAACAATTTTATACAATTTTTCTTTCAATTTCGAAAATATCTTGTTATCACAAAGTATACTCCAGAAGCCCTCCTCCATTTCAACCATCTTGTTTTAATTTTATGCATGACATCCTTCTCTATCTCTACATTATCATGAATGATTGATCCTAAACACCGGAAGTTATCACTCTTAGATATCTCTTGTTCATCTATATTTCGGACTCCCTCCTCATTTCTCTTTAATTTCGTGTTAAATTATAATTCATATGCTCTGTTTTCATTCTAGTAATCCTAAATACCTTAAATGCCAAAGTCTCTCCACACTTCTATTTTATCATCTAACTCTTCTCTACTCTCATCAACCAACACAATACCATCGGCAAACATGATACACTATGGAATCTCCTCCTGGATATGTCTAAGTAATTTCATCCATACTATCGCAAAAAAGGTAAGGACTCAACATTGTATTAGGGAACGGCTTACTATTTCCTCCAACAGTTCGCAGGGGTTAACTATCACTTTATTAAGAAGCTTAATTATACCTACATATTAATTTTTAACCTTCACACTAAACCACCATTAAAAGGACGGTGTTATCTATTTAATACCACTAATGACCTTACATAGGGTCGTATGATTTTCAAGATTACACTTCAAACTCTTACATGTATTTGATTGAAGGCAATATATGGATAATGATATCACGTTGCCTAGTATAATAAATAGTATATAGATAATATTGTCTCTCGTTAGTGACCCAACCAAAATTAACGCACAAAGTCCCCCTTGTCTAGTAATCATACTAATCAACTAAAGAAACAAAGAAATATGTGGTCTGTATATAGAAAACTGGGATGAACCCAATAATGAAAAAAAAACACTTGGCTAATACAACCAACAAAATGAACAATAACCTATATAATTCCTTGTACTTGTCAAGCAAAAGACAGCTTGAAATCCAAAAGCCAAATATTTATGATAATATTCCTAGGGTTATGAACCATTAAACATTCTAACAACTTTACTAAATAATAGCAAACCTTAGTATATGACCACATACACCCTTCTATTGGAAAAATATTATTAATATGCAAGATCTGTTAAAATATCCAAGAATAAAAATCTTGACCCTATGCCAGAGAGAAAAATGAGGTCCCTTTTCAATTAAATAGTACAATAAAAGTACATGAAACTCTATATAACAAAAGGACTCTTTCTGCCTCCAAACCTATGCCCATAAGCACAGATATTCATACTCACCAAAATCATGTTTTATCTTTTCCGTGAGGCTTGATATCCTTGATTGTATCTTGGAGAGCTTTGACTTTGAGTCAGCATATTCCTTTCGTATACGTTCAGCCTCTGGGAAGTCAATAAAGAGAAGAATATGTGATTGCGGGCATCACCTTTGACAGCATTACACAAATCATGAAGTTCCTTACCTGACAAATCCACAGGAGTTTTGACAAAATTAAAAGATAGACCGTTATGAACCATTTGTTTAGCCCTCTCCAGCCAAGAGGAGCTAGTCGAGTCAGTCAAATCTGACAAAATTGCACAGGAAATGTGGGCCAAACTCCTTATTAAGTAATCATACACAAGGAATACTAAAAACTGATATACGGAAAGATAAAATCACAAACCAGAAAAGACAGTTTTTTCCTCTTCATCTGGGTTATACGATTCTTCAGTGTCTACATGATCTTCTGGATATTCATCGTTTGCATCATCTTCAAAATCATCACCACTGTCGTACTTATGTCTATCCTCCTCAGTTTCAGAAGTATAGCTACCATCATCTTCCTCTTTTGCACTATCATGATGTACTTCATCATTCACTGTACTACTGCCATCATTTTTTTTATGTCCAGCATCTTCTCCAGTCCAACGAGAAGCTACAAGACGACCCAACTCTTCTTTAGATAATCCTGAAGTATCCTCAGAACTTTCTTCATCCTACAACATGTGATATTAAGAATTAACAGACAAGCTTGTTGCGAAATATAACATGTTATTGAAAAGTTAACAGCTTTAACTAAACAACAGAACAAACACAGGATACAGCTAACTATTATATATTTATAAGTGACTGCATAAAACAAAGCACAATTTCTACAGCATTACTGGCCTGTCTGTAAATGTTAAAGTTAGATATATGCACATCATGTGTGAATGTGTGAATAACTTAGCTAACCCTCCACACACACACACACACACACACACACACACATATATATATATATATATATATATATATATATATATATATATATATATATACTCCCACCTCTAGAGCTTTTTATTATAAAACTAAGAAATAATTTACAATGTGAGCCCTTAGTTCCCTGTACTGTTTTCTACTCTGGCTTCAATGCCAAAATATCTCAGCATATCAAGTGAACTAGGATTTTGCACTACTGTATTTAAATATAGCATGAGATCCCTAACATCAGTTTTTATTCTATGTATATAACCGATATTCGCTGTAATATTTTACATATCTATGTATATATGTACAAATGTATCTACAAATGCAAACACACATGGGCAAATTATACATGCATGGCAACATACCAAGATATGTGCTCAAGAATGGAAGAAAGCACGTCCCAACATTCACACATACATAGATATGGATGCTATAAGAAGGACTAGTTGGGATCCGTTGTTCCATAAACAAAAATAAAATAAAAAATCCATTACTTCCACAACATAAACCTTCTAATTATCTCTCTATTTTGGTACTTAAGAATCAAGTGTACTCGGCAACTCTCAGCAAGTGCAAAACAGAGGGTTGATCAACCTGACATCAACATTCTATGTTGGTGCCAAATTCCAAGTCAAAGTAGCTATGAGCAAGAGAGGACTTTCCATAAAACCTAGAAGGCCAGTTGGCTAGTAGGTAGATGTACCTTTCTGGTTGTGCAGTCTAATCTCTCGCAAGCAAGGAGCAATCTCCAAGTGGGGGATTGAGGAAAAAGATGCAACAGTCCAAAAACTCTTAAGGATCGACGGTCTAGGCCTGGGTCAAGTTTCTCAACATGCCGATCCTTGATTTTTTGCGTTTGTTGCATCATTTACCTCGATCTGCACTTGGAAGGGTGCTCCTTGCTTGCGAGAAAGTAGACTGCAAGACCAGAAAGGTACATCTACCTACAAAGGCACATGTATGCCATATGTTTGCTATCCAAATTCATAATTAATCTGCTAGGGTAAAGTATCTATTCTACTATATAAAGCCAAAAGTGGGCTTCACCATAGAAATTTTATTTCCAGAAATACCCTCCAAGACATTTACTAAGTAAAAAAATTAATTAAAATTAACAAAGGCATTTGGGTTTTTTTTTTTTTTTATTCAAATGCAGGTATGCATGCATGCATATAGGGAATGAATGATAGTTAATAATCACAGGAGTCCAAAAGACAAAGTAGGCAGAGCTTGGAAAATGAATGATAATTAATAGCATTTATCTTTTCATTACTCTCTTTTCAAGTATATAAACAGAACTAATGCTCAGCAGTAGTTGTCAAGTCCGACGGCCGAGTCCTCTTCCTCTTCCTTTGGCAACATATGCAGAAGATGCTCATCAGAGCAAGGATCACCACAGCGCAGACCGTTATCCCAACCACGTCCGACGTCGATATCGAGCTCGACGTGGATGGAGAGATGGTGTTGCGGTAGAGATTTCACAGGAGACGGAGGAGATTTTGTTGAGGACGACGACGGAGGCGAAGGTGAGGGCAGTGATGGCGATAGGGGAGAGTGTCACCCTCACATTTTCATCCAAGGGTAATTTGGTAATTGTCAATGGGTATATGTATTTTAGGAGTATTTATAATTAATAATTGTACATGGCTTGATTTAATTATTTATTCATTATTTAATTGTTGCTAGTTGTAGAATTGTTTTGGACTTGCGTAGTGGACCTAACCCAAATTTTTAGAATGCATGAACCAAACTTTTGGACTAGCCTAAGTTGAGCCCATGAATTAGGCCCATGGATTAGGAGATTTAATTAATTAGTGAAACCATTAGACTAGAACCTTCCCTCCCTAATTATTTCTTCATAAGAGGCCCCAAGGGATATTTGGGACATTATACATTGCTTGGAGAGGGGTTTATGACCAGCCATAATTAGGAGGAGAGAAAGTGCTCTCATTTCATTTCTTCCCCAAATTTCTAGATCTACATTTCCCTCTTCCAATTTTCCTCCATTCCCTCATCAATTCCCCACCAATTCTTCACAAATCTCTTTCTAAATTCATCATTGAGGCATCTACATCAAGGATCTACAAGCAAGGAGCAAGGAGCAAGGAGGAGGAGGCCAAGATCTACAAGGAGAGGAGCTACTTGACATTTGGGGACTTTTCATTGGGAATTCATCTCCCAATAGGTACAATTCAGTTGTTTCCCTTCTAATAGACTATAGATCTGAGATTTTACCATGAGAAACCAACCCACATGCATAGGCTACCCATAGAAATTGGTTTTGAGTCAATCGGAGACCTACGGTGGAAGTTATGTCCATTTTGGTGCCAATTTTGGGGGAATTCCGAGACTGAGACATGTAGTGTTTGTCATTAGATCTAATAGATCTAATTGACACTTGATTGTTTGTTTGTGACTAGTATCGTGTCCACAATTGGATACGTATAGGCCGTACCTCGTCAATTTGACGACACGGGTTGATTTTGGGGGTTTTCCTCCAACACGGGGCCTTGTGCATATCACATTGAGACACGGACACGTAGCCACTCTAATTACTATACGTGTTGTTCATAATTTATGTATTGGATGTGTTCGTGTCCTCCGGGATACGTTTGGTTGTGTGTTGGGGGCCGTATCGCGAGCGTATCATAGAAAAGTGTGATACGGGTGCGATGCGCTCCATATGTTTGATGTTTTGTCCTTCTCATTATTCGTACATGTGTAAATACATGTATATAAGCTAGTTATATATTATATAGTATGTATCATAGTGTATATTGAGTTATGTATATGTGTGTGCCTATATGTATACTTATTAGAGTATATATATATATATATATATATATATATATGTTGATACATATATATATATGTGAGAATATGTATATACATATAGCTAGTGATTCATATGTAGGTGTATTGGTATAAATATACATGTATGGTAGTATTATGCATTAGAAGGATTGTAGGAGGGTATTGTAGTTATCTCTCTGTGTATATATATAGATACCGTATAGTGTTTTGTGTTATGTATGTGAGTGTGTGTCAGTGCAAGGAGACAGGAGGCTCAGGCAAGTGAAGGAAAGTGTTCAGCAGTGCAATGGCAAGGGGGAGCACAGCAGCTGCAGCAGAAGTTTGTTGTGTGCAGTGCACAAGGATTTGAAAGATGCAACAGCTGTAGCATGATTGCACTGTGTGCTGATTGCACACAGTATTGGCTTGAAGAGGTTTCACTGCACATGGCTCGTGGACTCGGGGAGAAAACTATGCACCGCAGTGAGTATCAGTGCTCACTGAACAGTGAGCAGCTAGCTGCATCAACAGCATCAGACAATGCAGTAGGAGCACAGCAGGAACCCATTCCAGTGCAGCCTCGAGCATCAATTCAAGGGTGAGCACAGCAAGGAGTTGCGAGCAAGCAGTTTAAGCATTTCAGCACTGCAGACTATCAGCAAAGGGGAAAAGGTACGGGTATCTCACAGTACATTGAAAATGCACAGTATATGAAGAGATGCAACAACTGTAAAGATTGGAAGAAGGAAAGATAGTAGTAGCAGTTGCACACAGTTGGGAGAGTGTCAGCCACATTATCGGGTCACTGTGTGCTGATTTCACACAGTTTGATGCACAGTTACTATGCAGTTAGAAATAGGATGATCATGGCAGCTCGGGTATAGGGCAGCCACAACAAGTTTAAGGTCTGTATCAGTTCAGTAATAGGAACCTGTGAAATTCCTGTGAGCACAGGAATTCAAGGAGCAGTATCAGTACCAGTGAGGTATTAGCTTAGCATGAGTTTGGGTAAGAGTTAACTAGTTGGTTTAAGGTATGGGTATGAGTAGTTAGTTATTATTGGTTAGTAGTTAAGAGTCAGTAGCTTAGTATTAAGTTAGTACAACTAGGTGGTTAATGATATACTTTATTAGTATACTGGTTAGCTCTAGGTATAGGTACACATGTAGTTATGCTATCGTATTGTAGATAAGTTCTATAATTGTATTGATTTATTTATGACATTAGCATATGGTAGTCTATAGGGTATTGGGTATTACCTATATTTAATAGGATTTGAGATACCAGGGTATCAAGTTAGGTGTGATACGCCTTGGTGTAAGGCCAAGGTATCCAAATTAAATTATTTTGATATAGTATTAAAATGTTTGGCTCGTATACATATATAAAACCATATTTTCATAATTAGAAACTTGTGTATCTTAGGATACGGCTTTGAGTGTTTTATTTATGCTTAGCTTAGCTTGTATAGCATAGCTTCATAGTGTATTGACTTAGTGACTTAGCATTTGACACTTGCAACTTAGATCTCATCGGTTTGACTTAGAAATGGCGTATCGACCTAGAATTGCATCAACTTCAGTTATTTTCATTATCAAACATTGTATTGATGCAACCTACCATATATAGGTTGTGAGACACCGGCTTGGGCATCGAGAGACACACCTTGCTCAGGACGTCAGGCGAGTACATTTCTCTGATTGTTTTCAATTCATAATATTGTATATATGCATGTTCTAGAATTGTATACATTGATCCCGACACAGTGATTTCACGAACTGGTGCTATATGGATCCCGTCATGAGATGTTATCCCCTACCGTGTTCAGCGGGTACTCGTGTACATTGTATCTCATCGTGTATACTGGGTATTGATATTACTTCGTGTTCACACACTGCTCGTGTTCAGTGTGCTTATTCGTGTACACCCACCGCTCGTGTTCGGTGGTTATGATATTCGTGTACACCCACTGCTCGTGACAGTTGTTATATTTTCGTGTTCGTAGCGTGTCGCGACTGGATCCATCGGTATTAGTTGGGGGTGGGAGAGTAGGAGTTGATTATGTGATCAAAGCCATTGTTACAAATCATGTACATTCTGATTACATACTTCACTTGTAATCCGTCTTACCTGATCATGTTCACCCAACCCGATCACATAATGAACTCGTATTATGAGGCACATTTAGATAGTTTAGATTGCAGTTTACTTCATCATATTGTTGATATTCATATTGTTGATCTATATATTCTTGTACATTACCTGTATATATCTTGTTCATCATTCATATGTTTAGTGATCTTGTATTTCATTTCTATATCTGTTTATATGCTCGATTATGCTATTGAAACTGATTTCAGAGGTATGTACTTTGTTCCAATCCTGACTGGATATATTTTTCCAGATGACTGGCTTCCAGAGCAGTGTTCCACCTACTACGGGCCGCAGGACGGCGTACCGATAGAGGACACTCTTATTGACCAGGGAGACTTAGTAGCAGAGCCCGAGGAGGTTTAGACTATTTTTGTATCTGGATTGTATTAGACTATTCTTTTAGTGGATTCACATCTTGTATATTATTCGGATTGTGGATTTGTACTATTTTTCTTTCCTTCGCTATTCCATTCGTGCATATTTTTTCCTTAGTTTGTTTTGTGATTAAGATTAGTTACTTATGTGAGATGTCATATTGCTCCTCCGTTTGGAGTTGAGGTGATTGACAGGTACCATATTATATTGTTGAGATGTTAGATAGTTAGTAATAATCCAGACAGCGTTCTACCGTCGATTCTGCGGTGTAGGCTGGCGTAACCACGTACTCGTGCCCGAATATCCGGATGCGGGTCGTGACAGAGAGGCGGAGGAAGAAGGAGGAGCAGAGGGAGTTGATGGGGAGGAGCGGAGGGGAGCGGTTACGAAGGAGTGGTGGTGGAGTTCGTCGACAGAGTCGGAGACGACATCGTGGTGGTGAGAAATCCTTATCATAATTTTTAGGATCAGTGATCATTACTTCTTAGTTTTGAGAGAGATAGAGAGGTGAGTTTCTTTTGTTGTGTTTTTATGTGAGTTTTTTTGTTGTTGAGTTTTTATGTTTCAGTGTTGGATTAAAAAAGAGTGTGTGGGGCGGAGTAGAGAAGAGAAGAGGAGACAGCTTAGCTGTGTGAAATAGCGATGGGGTCCAATGCAATTTGAATTCTAATATTGTGTTGTTTATTACGGTGAGAATTAAAGATGGTTCATTTGATTTTAGCACGGAACATTTAGAATGGTTGAATGGACAAAATACCACTCTCTGATTTTGTCACATTTGATTTTAGCACAGAACATGATCAATTATACTCTACTATTTTTTTTTTCTATTCTATTCTACTATATAATCTATACTATACTACTATGTAATAAGAAAAACTGAGAAATCACCGTAGAAGTTTTTATTTGAAAAATGTCCTTATTTATGTTTATTAATAAAGTTTGTTTGTTAAATTTAACATGGAGAGTTAGATAATTATGTTTTTTCAAAAAATTAAGGGAATTGTTTGCTCTCTCTAAGTAAATAAAATTAAAGAGACTTTGTTCTTCTTACTTAATAAAAATTAAAAAAAAAATTAAAGTAGTATGAAATACATGCAAAACACGTGCATGTATACTAGTAATATAATAATATCCCTTATCACAAGAAACAAAAGCACATCCACATCTCCACATGTTTGGGAAATATGACTATTGTCAGATCTCAAACAAAAATAGACTAAAATAGTTTGGCTTTAATTTGCAATATTTCTGGTCATATATAGACAAAGTGACAGAGTAATTTAAAGAAACATTTGCACTAAAACTAGTTGCATGGAAACGATCAATGCACCTAGTTGCTCATCTTTTATGTATATGTAAGAAAAGTAAAACCACAATAATTGCTGGTAATATGTTTTTTGACTTGGTGGAAACTGTAAGAAGAGAAGTAAGTCTGCTCCTAATGATGACTTTTCTAGTCCTACAAATCATAGGGTGTTATCTGAAAACCTGAGTAGCAGACAACCCAAGGAACTTGTCAGTTATTCACATCATGTGCTAAGTTCAGCAAGATCCATATCAACCATCGTGCTTACAATCTGTTGACTTCTGATGAAAGATTTAGGTAACTGAATTAAGTGTGAAGGCTATATGAAACTACTACTGATTGGTATAACTGTTGTCAATAATCTGATTTAGATTCAAGTCTCATTGCCTGTTCTGTGACAAAAGGTGAATATGCCTCATGCTGCCATTCACTATTCTTTCTTGCTTTTAGCATATATATATATATATATATATATATATATATATATATATATATATATATATATATATATATATTCTAGTAATGTTTACATAAAGGATAATAGTCAATACAGTGAAACATTCTAATGGGTTGCTGTACCGTACTATTACCTGAGTTCCTACATTAATGGAGGACCCCTCGTCACTTTTGGAATGGTCAGTGGTTTCAAACTTATGTTTATCCTCGTGATCTTCTGCTAAGTGCTGCAATGAATGAAAATAAATTTATGTCAAAAGAATGCAGACATGAGATCTTTTCTACATAAAATTTTGAAGTAGCACATCCAGAGAAACAACAAAATTGTAGACACAAAACCTGTGCCGCTCCATAATGATCAGCCGATTCGGTAGCAACAATAAGATCTTCGGTTTTATCTGCAGCATGAGAAACCTCTTCCAATATATCCTGTTACGAGAGTAAAAAAATCATGATCTAAAAAGTGACCTTGGTCATGGATGCTTCACAGGATCACTAATTTACCTTATATAGAATAACTGGAAACTAGAGAGGCCTCTAAAGGAAGTTGATCAATCAAGTATAAGATAGATGAAGTAACAATAAATGTCAATGGTAAATACAAAGATTATGAAGCCTATGATCTTTGGACCAAAACTAAGTGTTCGCTTAAACGGAAGCATTATTTCATATTTAAATTTATGCTAAACTCAAAACCAATGATTTTAACTACTACAATCTATGCATATAGTACGTGCATTTTATCAATGGTTTTGCTTGCTTGCACAATCGTGGACATGGATATGGTCACGGCACAGAAAGATGTCAAATACAGCATGGAGAAATAATGTGGTAAGAAGAGATGGAAAATTGAATGCTACCAATTCAAAGGCACTTCTAAGATAAAGAGATCAATACAAGGAGCAAAGCTCAGCCAAATAGAAGATATCACTTAAATTCATATATATTTATCTTTTCAGAATGCCTTCTACATCAGAAGCCCTCCCTACATATAGATAGGAAACAAAACATCAAATTAATTACTAGATAGGAAGGTTGAAAGATAAGATCTTAGGCAGCTGTTAAACTGTACTTAATGAGAGTTTTTAGTAGGCATGAATGGCATTAAATGAAAGATTATTATCTTTAGGCATTTCAAACAGATCGTCATTTAGGGCTCTCTAATGGAAGTTATGGTTGTTTTGCCAAGATGTGCCTGAGCTGGCAGATTGTGCACTGCACCATCCTCCCCATGTGAAAAGAAACTCAACCTCGAGTCTTCTGGAAGTTCTCCATAATATTCAGGCAGATCTTGAACATTGAAAGTCGGATGGGTAAGGATATTTGGAGGAAGCTCAATTTTGTATGTATTGTCATTAATCCTTTTGAGAACTTGACATGGACCGACCTTCATCTCCTTGAGTTTGTTGTAAGCCCCAACAGGGAATTGTTCCTTCTTTCAATAAATCCATACAAGATCTCCTTCATTAAATGTCTTGACTCGGCGATTGACGTTGGCACCTTCTTTATACTTCTCATTGCTTGCTTCGAGCTTCTTCCTCACTTCCTCATGGATTTTGACCATTATGGTAGCAAAATCTTCAACCTTCTTGCTTGTTGGAGGCGATGTTGACGTTTGTCCAAGGTCTAGATAATGCCTTGGGGCATGTCCATAAACAATCTCGAATTTGCTTCTTTCGGTTGAACGGTTAACCACAGAGTTGTAAGAAATTTCAGCTTGAGGAAGCATTACATCCCAATGCTTTGGTCTCTTGGCTGCAAAACATCGAAGTAGATTGCCCAAGGTCCGATTCACCATCTCGATTTGTCCATCCATTTGAGGATGATAAAAGCACTACTACATTGTAAATTAGTACCAATCCTCTTCCACAAGCATCTCCAGAAATGGATAAGAAACTTTGTATCCCTATCCGAAACAATTGAATTCGGAATACCATGATGCTTAACGACTTAGTTTAAATAGAGATTAGCAACGTATGAAACATATATAGTTTTCTTGCAAGAAATGAAATGAGGCATTTAGAGAATCGACCAACAAGCAGCAACTACAAATATGGAATTGGTACCTCTTTGCGTTCTTGGCAGCCCGACCAAAAAAATCCATACTAACATTTTCCAACGGAGTGTTTGGAATTGGTAATGGAATGTCTTGACCAAAATTTTGAGACTGCCCCTTTGAAGTTTGACAAATCCGACATCTCTTCACAAAGTGAGCAACATCACAATAGATTTTGGGCCAAAAATACTTCTCCTTCACCAACGGCAACAATATAGTTTTCTCTCCCAAAGTGACCGCCGAGTCCTCCGGAATGACGTTCTTTAGTGATAAATTCTCTAAGGCAACATTTTGGAATACATAAAAGTGTTCCTTGAAGAGAATCACCATGCACAATATAATCTTCATGGTACCCTTCTTAACATAACTTCCTTCCAATCTCAACGAAGTCTTCGTCATCAGCGTACATACATGTTTCTAATGGAATCAAACCCTTCAAGCTGAATACTTATAGAGTTTAGGAGATAAACACGTACTTAAGAGCATCTGCTACTTTATTGCATTTCCCAAATTTATGCTTCATGATAACTGTATGCTCTTGCAAGAAGACAATCAATTTGGCATGTCGTCAATTCAAGCTTCCATGATTGTCGATATGCTTGAGAGCTTCATAATCAGAATTTAGAATAAATTCTCTTTGAATGAGATAGGATCACCAATGCCGAAGTGCCTGAACAATTGCATAGAATTCTAGGTCATATATAGAGTACTTCCTCCTAGCTTCGTTTAGCTTCTCACTCTAGAAAGCTATAGGATGTCCTCCTTGGCTTATGACTCCACCAATGTCTATATGAGAGGCATTACAATCAGGCTTGAACACCTTCTCAAAGTTAGGTACGGCAAGTAAAGGGGCGTTGGACAACTTGTCTTTGATGAGCTGAAAACTCTTCTCGGACTCCTAGTCCACTTGAATTCTCCCTTCTTCATGTGATTGGTTATAGGGGCTGAAATTGTGCTAAAACTTCTTATGAAGGGGTGATAAAATGATTCCAATCCATGACAGCTTCTTAACTCTTGCAGGCTTTTTGGTGATGGCCAATCTTTTATTGCTTGAATCTTCTCCTCATCCACTTTGATTATTGTAGGGGTCAAAACAAAGCCTAGAAAAGCTAGGCTAGCTGTCATGAAACAATGAAACAACACGTTTTTAGGTTTACATTTTTTCCACCTCTCAAAGTGGTTAGTTCAGCCCATAAATGGAATATGTGTTCATTTTTATCACGACTATAAACAAGAATATCATCGAAATAAACAACAAATTTGTTAATAAAAGGACGGAGAACTTGATTCATTACCTTCATGAAGGCACTCGGAGCACTGGAAAGATCAAACGGCATGACAAGCCATTCATATAGTCCTTCACGAGTTTTGAACATCGTCTTCCATTCATCAACGGGCATGATTTGGACTTGATGATATCCGCTTCTAAGATAAATCTTTGAGAACACTTGTGCATCGAAAAGCATGTCAAACATGTCATCATATCGAGGAGTAGGAAAGCAGTATTTGATGGTGATGCAATTGATAGCACGACCATCGACACACATTCTCCATGTTTTGTCCTTCTTTGGAGTAAGGCAAGGACGACAAAGGGCTCTTGCTTTCTTTGATGTAGCCCTTTTTTAGCAAGTTGAGAACTTGTCGATCCAACTCCTCGTGCTCTTGAAGACTCATTCAATAGTGAGCTTTATTTAGCAAGATGGAACCGGGAATCAAATCGATGTGGTGTTGAATATCTCTCAACGAAGGCAAACCAATAGGTAGGTCCTCAGGGGTAACATCTTGAAATTCCTTTTAAAGGGGTTCCAGCTCACAAGGTGCGCCGAATTTTTCCTCATCTTTGGCCACCAATAAGTAAATGGGACCACTTCGTTCACTTTCTTTCAAAAACTTTAATAAAGTGAGAAATTGTTACCCTCCTTTTTAAAAGATTTGGGAACATGTTTCTCATTGCTTGGCAAGAGAATAGTCGCTATTTTTTTCCATTTTGAAAGAATATGTATTTTTGCAACCACCATAAATTACACTTCTATCGTACCCCCAAGGTCTGCCTAGGAGTGTATGGTAGACATCCCATAGGAACCACATCACACCATATTGGATCATAATCATTCTTTCTCATAGAAAATGAAACAGACATTATTTAGAAACTTTTACCTCGTTGCCCTTTTTGAACCAAGCAATCTGGTATGGTTTCTGACGAGGTATGGTATTGAGATTCAACTTGCTCACCAACTTCTGAGAAACAATATTATCGCAGCTTCCACTATCAATAATAATCTCCAACTGAGTCTTGAAAATATTTGAACGCAACCAATCTTCATCGAGGTCAATTGTTGGCATGGTAAGAACCTGATGGATAACTAAGCTTTCACCTAGCTCGGGCTCAATCTTCTCGCATTCTAGGACATCCTCCTCTCTGTTCTAAAAGGCGGCTCCGACGCCTGGTGCCCGCCCGATGTCCGCCTAGGCACCTGCCTAGTCCCCCGACGCCTGGCTATGTATGTATTGGAATTTTATGGACTTTTTCTACAATTTTCAGTAGATTTTTTTTTGATTTTTTTTTGAACCGCCTAGATCTAGGCGGCCGCCTAGGTGAACTAGGCGCTAGGCGGCGGGTGCCCGCTCGACCAGCGCCTAGCGTTTTTCACAACCTTAATCCTCCTCATCATAAATAGGATCATATGTCGTTTTGGCATTATCTTCCACATCATCATTATTCACATGTTTCTTCGGACACTCTCGAGAATAGTAACCAACCTCGTGACAACTAAAACAAAATTCAGCACATAAATTACTATATAGGTTACTAGATAGGAAGGTTGAAAGATGAGCTCTTAAGCTGCTATTACTGAATTAAACTGTACTTAATTAGAGGTTTTTAGTGGGCATAAATGGCTTTATGTGCTTAATGAGAGGTTTTCGGTAGGCATTAATGGCATTAAATGAATGATTATTGAGTTATCTTTCATGCATTTCAAACGGCACACTGTTTAAGGCTCTCTAATGAAAGTTATGGCTGTTTAAGGCTCGCCACTAAAAGCTCTCCTGGTGTAGAATGCTCTTTAATGAAAGTTAAGGCACTTCTATGATAAAGATATCAATACAAGGGACCAAAGCTCAACCAAATAGAGGATAACACTTCAATTCATATATATTTATCCTTTTCAGAATGCCTTCTACATCGGACGTCCTCTCTACTTATAGATAGGAAGCAAACAGCACATTAATTACTATATAGGTTACTAGATAGGAAGGTTGAAAGATAAGCTCTTAGGCTGCTATTACTGGATTAAACTGTACTTAATGAGAGGTTTTTAGTGGACATGAATGGCAAACAGCACATTAATTACTATGTAGCTTACTAGATAGGAAGGTTGAAAGATAAGCTCTTAGGCCTGGTTTGGTTCGCGGAATCATGGCATTGGGAAAGGAAAGTCATTCATTTCCTATGTTTGGATGCCAAAGGAAAGGAGAAGGAAAGAAAAATGATTCCCAAAGGAAAGGAAAATAGGAAGGGGGTGGAGGGGGTTCCCCCACCAACCCAAGGATTAACTTTCCCATCCTAGGGATTCACTTTTCCTCCCAATTTCCTTGGCCTTTCCAAACCCCGGAAGAAAAATGTATGGAAATGAATGGCATTAAATGAAAGATTATTGAGTTATCTTTCATGCATTTCATACGGCTCGCCATTTAAGGCTCTCTAATGAAAGTTATGGCTGTTTTGCCAAGATGTGTCTGAGCAGGCAGATTGTGCATTGCATCAATAAAGCAATATAATACATAATGAATAAGATTTCAATTTGATAAAATTTGTGTCTGTGCGTAAAAGTCTTAACACTTGTGAAAAAGCTGTATGCACTTCACATGAAACAACCAGGCTTAAAAATGAATCTGAATTCCTAAACAACAAATACAGCTTTTAACTAATAGTTTAGCCACCAAAAAATAAACAACTCAATAACAATCCAAGTTTGAGCTGAAGCAAACCCACATTCTTATGTTAAGAGTAGGTTGGGCCAGGGTTTCCCTCAAGGTTCGAAATATGGGTATCGGGATCGGCACCTTCCTATGAGTATCGATATCGACAGTATTGACTATTTCGGATCCGACATCGGATTATTCATTTCAGAAAGACAAAAATGATAAAAAGACATTTAAAATCTAAAAAAGTATTTGATACATTTAGACATAATTTTATACATTATATGTTGCTTCTCGTTATTTTTAAATGGAATAATATTAATATGGATTAATGTTGTAAATTTATGGATATACAACTTCGATAAATGATAACGGTTACAATTTGTCAATAAGAAATCATATTTATAAACTGTAACATTGACAGTGAATCAATTCTTTGACACTATTTTTCCATTCTTCTCTCATTTTCGCTCAATTCTCTGCCGAAATGACTAAGAAAGAGACCCCCAACGTCGGTATAGGTTAGTATCAATAGTGGTCGGTATCGGACCGGAACATGCCAAACCGTATCGGTATCGGCCATATCGTATCGGTATTGCCTTATATTGCAAACTATAGTTTTCCCTTCACGTCCGATGTGGGTAGGGAGGCGATGGAAACAGCATCTGCAAGTTCACCCCCAAATGCAAATGCAAATCCAAAAGAACAGTGGCATCTATGTTCGATATGTGGACACAGATCAAGAAGGGCTTATGCAAAGTCCACAAACCTAACTTTGATGTATTAGAACCTTGTCTGTCACAATATTTTACAATGAATTGACTCTTCTAATATTTTGAGACTAAAAATGGCTTAGTATTAAAAGTAATTAGATCTAAATGTAAAATGCTGATCCAAATGTTTGACTGTATGTCATCAGACTCGTCACAAATTCTCCTTACTACCCAACACAATAATTGGTTGTCAAGAGATTGGCCATACTAGACTAACAAAAATATTTAACAGTGGAAAATTTGTGGATAATTTGAAGTTATGAGGGAGATGGTTGTGGGGCTAAATACTTTTAAAGCATTCACTAATAAAAAGCTCATTGGACTGCATAAACAAGCAGAATTTAAGCACATAAAATGGCTTTAAGGAGAATAAAACTAGATGTATTGGCATAAAACTACTTTCCCTGACTAGCTGGCCATTTCAAAATATTTGCAGTTCCCTGATTGAAAAGTTCCTTTTATATATCTAATGAAGGCTCAATTAAAAGTGGAAGGATTAAACTGTGGACTCGTTACAACATAATAAAACTTCAAGAGCATCTTCAAACATGGTGTATGCACCAATGTACGTCAAAAAGAATTAGATCATCTACCAATACTATGTATGACAATGAATTTTGGAAGATATAACCATGCTCACCTGTGCAGCTGGTTCTCCATGAACCCCATCTGTGCTATCATGTGGAGGTTCCTCATACAATTTCTCATGCTCCTTGGCTTTCATCTCAGCTTCTCTCGGCCTCTTTTCTTCCTGCTCTTTTTTTAACCTCTCTTCCTCTTCTGCCTTCTCGATTCGTTCTTTTTGGTCTGCAAGACAGGTCAGATAAAAAGTAATCATAATGACATTTGATTTTAACAAACTCTATACACCCTCACAAAAGCTTTCACACTTCTTGTTGTTTGATTATTTAGAGGCTACTTTGGCATTTCATGAAATAAAAAAGAAAGTAGAAATGAATCTTGTTGGACATGGTTTCTGAGAAAAAAAATATTTTGAGACCTCTTTACGATGTTTAGTTCAAGAAAGAAGATTCAGTCATTACCAGAAGACGGGAAAAAGATACTAAAAGCTTCGTAATCTGTATTGGTAAGACCGCCAAAGCCAAGCAAAATTACAATAGAATTAATATCACCACACTTATGTATTTATTGAATGCAAAGAAGATTAGCAAAAGAAAATACTAGTCTATGCCTTGGTGACAAATTCCTTTAGCTCATTTCTTTACATCTCCCTTAGCTCTTACAGCAACTCATATTAACTGATTCATATTAGTTCAGCAATATTCTTCATACTAACTGATCTTCAGTATCTACAATATTTTTTCTGGACTTTTTTATATAGTTGTTTGTATTAAATTTATATTTGTTACTAGTTTGAGCTGAAGCTTTCAAATGGTAGCTGAAACTATGGAGTTTTAGGTCAAGCTCTAACTGTAAATATTTCAGACCTTACCACATACCATGGCTACCATATTCAAGTCGATGTACATATTATGGTCATGGTAATTATATGTTGACTGACATTTGGAAATGGGAGCATCATGACAAAACCATGAAGAACTTTCCAAAATTATGGAGTTTGAGATCAGAGCTTACCACGTACCATGGCTACCATATTCAAGTTGATGTACATATTATGGTCATGGTAAATATATGTTGGCTGATATTTGAAAATGGGAGCATCATGACGAAACCATGAAGAACTTTCCAAATTTCAGCAGGATGCAACTGTCATTGAATATTCGGACTTCAAAATGAATCATATGTTCAAATTGCTTTTCAGATTACCAAGGTTTTTAGACTCGTGATGGACGTCTATGTGGTTGGCATCATTGTCGTCAAACATAAAACCATCTCAAGTTATTTTGTTAAGCTACACTAGCTTTACAACTACAATCACAGAGAGAATAAAGTAAATAATATCAAAGCCAAAATCACAATTGCCAATCTCTAAATAGTATATGATAAGATTCCACCTTTAAGTTTGTCAACAAGATCTTTGAGTATTTTTTCTTCGCTTTTCAGCCTTGACAAGTCTGCTTCATCTTTAGCAAATGCTTGTTTCCCCTGTTCTACTTCTTGCTTCCTTATGATAACTCCTTCCTGGTATGTTTGGATCTTCTTCTTCAGTTTTTCTCTGGCTATTTTCCCTGCTTCCCAGCATGTATTTGGACACATCACGGTTTCATTATTATACTCGTCACTTCCATCGCAGCAATCTGTTTGTTAATAAAAAAGAGAAAATGGAAGTCATACTCAAAGTTGTCAAAATTCAGACATGAATACATAAGGATCTTATTACTAGTGAAGGCAAAAAATGACTGTTAAATCTACCTAGTACTATCTCAACAGAAGAAGGTGGTAAGAAGGAAAGTTTTCTATACCACTATGAATCAACTTTTCTATCCCACTACGAAGCAACTGTAGGTAATATGTTACTATGAAGCTCCAGTACTTCAAAAATGGCTCCGTACCTGTACCAGAAACTTACCTGCTAATGACTTCTCAGGTAAACCTAGGTACAAACTTGGGACATCCCAATACTTGCAAGTTGCAATATAGTTCTACTTCTAACACTTGAAATATGTCTTCGTAAAGCTTAACAAGGCTTATAGAGCTCCAACACTTAAAATACGGCTTTGGAACAACTCTTAACACTTGAAACCCTATTAACCTAGACTCATACCATATCTCAAGCCTTAGCCATGCTTCAAGGTTAATTTTCTAAAACTTTCTTAAAGTTGTTACTATCCGAGTTTTGCTTTTATTTGAATTTTAAACCATTTACCAAATACCAATATTTATGTAGATGTATAAATATTTTTTATTTTTTTCATTCAATGTACAGAAGTTGTATCGTACCCGTGTCTGAGAATTTTATAAACTATCGTGTATTGTTGTACTATGTACGTACTCTACCCGCTACACGCACCCGTACAGGCCTCTATAGCTATCTCATACAAAAAGTGTCAACAATAAAAAGCTGAAAGATGATGAAAAGATGAAGCTGCAGCGTTCAGTAGGGATCCCAACTTTGAATTGATTGCTTGAGCATAACAATATTGAAAGAGCATGTAACAAAAGTGGGACCGAATAGGAAGTATGTGTATGTTGATTATAAGTTCATTGAGAAAACACACAGGCCACCGATAGAGGCAACTTGCATTGGTGACGTAGTATTTCAATCCATTAGCATGAAGGAAGATCATCAAGGAAGATAAAACACTAGCTGCAAAGTGACAAAGTTCCTAAGGTGTCAGAGTCATTAATTGATTCAATATCTAAAACATGAATTACAGTTGTTTAAATAAAACTTTCTGTCAGAGTTTCAGAAATAACTTAGATGAAGCTCATTAACACACAAGGTCCATTAAAGGGCTGCCGCTATAAGAAATAAGAAATAATGTATACTGTGAATATGATTCCCATGTTCAACTAAGTTAAATGTTGGTCCACATATGAGTGTGGACTGTACAAGTCACGCATTATATTTATCCATAGTATTTCATTTTATATCATTACTTTCATATTATATAAGAAAGAAAAGAAAGAATAAGAGAGATGAAGGGAATTGATAAAACAGCAGTTAACCCATCCGGAAGAACAGTTTAGATCTGATAGGAAGTTGATTAACTTCTACTCAGTTATTAGCCATAAGAGAACTCTTCTAAAGGGTTCCCTTGAATAAGACCCATAATAATCAAAGAGAAGATGATGAATTAATTCTCCCACCGGGCAAATCACTTACTTTCTGAGTTTGTGATTATCTTGTTCTCTGGATTGGATTTTATTTGTTCTAGTAATAATCAAGGAGTTGGACATTGTATTGTGGGATAGTATTTCCGTAAAGCCATTTGCATCTTACTGAGGAAATATTACTGACCTAAAGAAAGCCTCCAAGTCTTTTGTCTATAAAACTATATTTATCATAATTTCTGTGATTTTCCTATAGCAATTTCACCTTAGTGAGAAAAAAAAAGGATGGGGGTATGTGTATGTGAACGTATATAGATTGATAATTAAGAGCAAGACTCGCAAAAGCATGGGAATATTGCCTCCCTCTGAACAGTATTCATAAACTTCGATTTGTGAGGATAGGTAGATAGAACACACAGTAGATCGTTCTTGTTACACATGCCATAAAATTTGAAACAAGCTAGTCTCATACAAACATCTATTTCCGGTTAATGCTCTTGCATACATGTAGAAAGACGCTCTCCACAAATCCTCATATAACTAGGGATCTCTTCCTTAATACTTATCAAATATCTTTCCTGTAACACTATATATTGTACGCAATATGCCAAATCATGTAGGAAATAAAACTAGAAAGAAGAAGAAAAATCCAAAATTTAGCTAAGAATATTATCCGAAGTGACTTCACAATTGAGTGAACTAAAACTGTCAAATGCTCCATATGCTAAATTTTCTGAAGTCAGATAACTCTAAG